>VZSE01001426.1:561405-596614 GCA_013398275.1 Promerops cafer | reverse complement strand
GTGTGACAAAGAAACATGGGGAGTTTCAACCCTGTTTCGTGGGGAGGACTGTGGTACAAGAGAGACTCCTCTCTCCCATGATGGACTGAGAATTGATTATCAGAGTGTTGGTAACTTAATCAGGACTCCAAGATTTTTGTCTCACTGTGCTTTGGTAAATTTGGGTGGGAGGAGGAGGAATGTTTTAAAAGGTGTTCACTCTGTTTTCCTGTGTGTTTTTTTTCTTGATTTTAGTTTGTAGTTTAATAAAGCTTGTTATTTTTTCTCTCTTTTTCTAAGTTTAAGCCTGCTCTGCTCTGTTCCTGGTCACATCTCACAGCAGTTAGTTAAAGAAAACACATTTTCATGGGGGCACTGGCATTGGGCCAGCACCTAACCATGACATTCTTGGTTCCCTGACCGGGAATCGACCTATGGGCAAGTGATAAGCTAAAAACTGTGAGATGAGATCATAGAGGAATAAGAGCAAAGCATGTATTATGGAGACAACTACTCAGCACAGGTGAGGTCACACATGCAGTGCTGTGCCCATTTCTGAACTTCTCAATACAAAAGAGACATGGAAGAGTCTAGCAAAAGGCCACTAAGGTAATTAAGAGACTGGAGCACCTCACATATGAGGAGAAACTGGGAGAGCTGGAATTCTCCAACCTGGACAAAGGCCTCTTGCCACAGATAAGTAACTGCAGTGACAGAGTAGGAAATATGGGGCATGAAGGACTGACAGAGATTCCTCAAAAGACTCCCTGTGCATTTGAGGCTGCCAAGGCATCTTCAAACTGCTCTCAAACCATGCTATTTTTTACTGGTAATTAATTAGCTAGAGACCAGAACAAGTATTCCTGAAAAGTGTCTCCCTCTCTTGTCTGGTCAGATATTTTCCTCTGAAGCCATATACAGGACATTAGATATGTACCAGCGACTGCAGAGGATAAACTTCTGGTTCTGTCTGAGCTTTTAGCTCTTATTATCCAAGTCCCAGTCCCAGAGCCACTAACTCAGATCATTTATTCTCTTTTCTTTGCCATCAGACGGATACCTGCTTAAATCCTAAATTCTGAAAGCTGGAGGTTTTATGCAAATATCCTCATGTGCTGTTTTGCACATCAATGAATATGCATTATGCAATTTGCATGAACCCCCAACAGTAAATTCTTTCAGTCTTTCGCTTTTCTTCCCTGACAACACCAATATTTCTCTCCACTTCTCCACTCCTCTCTGTCTGTTTCAACATTGGACATATTCTATAATCCCTAAGGGAACTGGTTCACCATCAGCCTTTTGGTTCCTAACCTCCTTCTTCATTTTTTATTCCCCAGGCACTTCATCATACCCACTCCTCAGTTCTCTCTGCCTAAGTCCTCACTGCCCTCTTCTGGCAATTTTGTTCTACCTGCTGTCACTTCTCAGGTTACCACTTCATTTTTGCTGGATATGGTCCCCATCATGTGCTCATCAACAATGAGACAAAGATGTACAATAAGAAACTAGCAGAAAAATTATCTTAGTTCAAAATCAGTATTATTTTCGACCATCAATCTCACACTATTGTGTGAAATACAGTAAAATCACCAAATATTATTTTAATATCTAAGGTGTATGTTCACTAAACACAACAAAACCTCTAGATAGAACTGGTTACACCATTATAATCTGCAGTCTTCACCACTGAGTAAGATGACCTATCTCTGCACTCATAAGGACCAGTTTTCTATTGCTCATATGACTAAAATTTAAATTACTGGGTTGAAAAGTGCATGTTTACCGGTGTGATTTTTGTTAGGCAGTTTTCTAGGACTGCTGCCTGTGAATGCATATGATTTTTCAGTTTCAGGGGGGGGCTTTGTTGTTGTTGTTTTGTTTGTTTTTTGTTTTTTTTTTAATTAGACAGAAAATAAAGCAACCAAAAATGAAGCACTTCTGGTAGCTGGGTGTGGAAAAATATTTTACTGGTCCTTGTGAGCTCCAGTGTTTGGATGAATTGAAGACTTTTATTAGGTAGAAGATTAATTCCATAGGCTGAGAATATTCTTTTTGTTGTGTGCTTGGAAAATCATCAAAACTTAGCCAAGTTTCAAAACTTTGAAAAAATTACCTACCCAATGCTTGTAAGACAGTTTTTTTATTATATTGGATAAATCAGGGAGCCCCCTTTTGCTAGTACAGTCCACTTTAGGCCTACATGTTAGCAGAACCAGTAAGAGCTGCTCCATTTAAATATATAGTTGGATGTTCAAAAGATTTTCAATAAAATGAGTAAAAATCAGGGAAGCAGTTTCCATTTTTATTAGTACTGTTATAAGTATAATTACTAAGCTTCTGTGACAGAAATGCTGTAGTTTAATGTTAACCATATATTCCATAGATAGAATAAATAAGATCAGGTAAATCATGGAGCAATATAACTGCTTAGAATAATACTGGAGACTATTTAACTTATTAAATGGGGTAATAATAGGCACTTTACCAAGCATGAAGGACATAAAAAAGAAAAATGTAGGTTAGGAACCTTACACCTGGGGAGTCAAACAAACTCCAAGACAGAGACTCCCAAAATTAGGGAGTAAGGTAACTATTAAGCCACTAAAGTTCCTGTGAACTGAGCTTCTAAGATCATGTATTTGTTCTCCATTACATAATAGTATGCCTTAGATAACTGTGTGTCCCTTAAAGACAAAATTTCATAGGCAAAACCCTAAAAAAGAGTAACAGTGTTCAGAGGCTAAATAGTATTTATTCTGCAATTGCAAATCTGATCCACAGTACTGCTCTAAACACAGGAAATGATGTCTGAAACTCATTACAGATCTCCGTTCTTAATACAATACAATATAGATTAGGACGATTTTTTTTTCTATTGGAGTGCAGAGAAAAGGGGACCATAACCAACTGTGGTCAGCAAAGTGGAACAGATCAGAAAAAGTAGGTTGTGGGAATAAGACTAGCAGCAGGGTAGAAGGCATTGAGGGGGAGTGTGTGGAATGGAAGAGGGCTGGAAATAAAAAGCTGGAATCTGGAACTAACAGCATGAAATAAATGAAGTGAAAGGGAAGAAGAGAAATGTGGCAAGGAGCCAGGATGTAGGTAGAGACAGACTAATCAGAAAAATGAAAGAAGAAAGTGACATGTGAGGAAAAAACCACTGAGATTGAACAGGGCAGATTGGGACTGTAAGCAAGTGGGACAGAAGGGCAGGAAGGCTGGCATAAAGTCAAAGTAGAAAAAAAATGAAAGCTTGGATAAGAACCAGGGAGGGGAGGAGGGGCAGAAGCTGACTGTGCAAGGAATCAGGATTCAGATAAAATGTGTAAGGAAAGGACATGAAGCCAGGCAAATGAATTGGACAATAAGGCAATAGAATAAGGACAAGAATGGAACAGGCTGGAGGCAATGGGACAAACAAGGCTATGTGTGGGAGGAGTGAACCGTAAATACTGCGTCTGTCCAGGCACAGAGCCTGGAAGGGAACCCAAGTTCCCAAGTGTCACCACTACCTTTCAGCAGTCAGCAAGTTTAACCTCTATGGTCTAAGAGGATGCCTCTTAAACCTCTGGAACAGTTCCAGCAAAAAAAGGGAAGCTTAATAATGTTTTCACCTATTAAAACAAGTGACAGAAGTCACTTAAATTGTTTTCTACAGCTGATGTAAAAACTGCATCAGTCTTTACTTGAAGACTGATAACCTACGTTTCTATTTTTCAATCCACTGGGAAATTAGACAGAGAAAAAGAAAATATATCAGGGAAAATATTATGTGATCTTGTGATTAAAGATGCTTGTAAGTTATGGTCCTACAAGTTATATATTTATATTACAGAGAAGATCATAAATCTGCCACTTCTCAAAGTTTGTACCTGAAAAGCCTTGTTAGACTTCTTTTTTCATACTTGCCTCCCATATATGAAAGTCACTATAAATGGTATTTTAAGGAAAATAAAATTTATATTGATTTGAGAGATCCTGCAATAACCAAGTATATAGTGTAGACTATGCACACCTCAGCTTTAAAAACATACATGTAAACACTGAGAATTTTATAGTAATTTTGTAAATTGAGATTTTTCCTAGTCTGTATATGAAATTCGAACTCTTTTCTTATAATTTGATATTGTGTGAATCTAGGATTCCTTATGTTCTCTGACCACAATTAGCATTTGAATAATTTATAGAAATCTTGTGAATATATTGAGAGTGAAAAAAGATATCAGAAGCAGAAATCCCAAAGTGGGCTCTCTGAGGAAACTGAGTGTAAATTGATCTGAAGGGAAATACAACTCTTCTACCTGAGTACAATCACATATGCAAACATGAGCAAAAAGACTAAAGAAAAAAAGAGTGAGATATGTCTGGATAAAACATTTTCTAGAGGCTTTTCTGACCATAAATTAAAGACTCCAACTACTTGACAGGGAAAATATTTATTCCCTGAATGACTATAATCTATTCTTTTTTAAACACTCAACAAGCCCCCCCCTTCTTTAGGCTCTTCTCACTGAAAACATTTGTGGAGTGTGGTTGCAGAAGTTCAGAAACTGCATTCAAAGGAACTCCTGTGGCAACGGCCAAACTTCATAAGATTAAGTATTGCCCACAATGAGTTCATATATCCATCTACACTGAAGCTTATTCTAACAACAGAAATGGATTTTTTGTTTTGAGCGCAACATGTACTTGAAAAAAAAGAATCTACAGGTCATAGTTGAGTCACATGACTAATCTGTTTTGGTAATGATGAGCAAATTAGTTCATAAAGTAAGAGGGTATATTCTCTGAGACTTCAGCAAGGAGCAGAGTCCCTTTTACAATCTGAAAGAAATGTGTTTTTATGGACTAACTAAGCAGAGGGGTATGATTCAGACCAACCAAATGTGTATAAAGGAGAATATACTTACAGAATGACAATTTCACACATTTGAAAATGACACAGGATGTATATCATTCACTGAGAAACAGAAGGTAGGTCTGATGATATCTATAATTTTTTTTTTTGTTTACGTGGGATATTTCCTTACTAGTATAGGAGTTACTCTTGCAGAGATCCAGTCTGCAGTTGAACAAATGTCTTATCCGGGGTTTTTTTGACATCATGAAACCCTTTAAACCTCAAAGCCAGGGGCTAAATCTGTCTTACTAAGTAAGAGAGTGCAATGGAGCAAGCTTAAGTACCCCTTATAATCCACACCGCTTAACTGTTAGCTCTCCCCCTGACTCTCCTTTGGACCACTCCAACCAGCTCTCTACAAACATGACTAATCTCCTATAGAGGGAACTAGCTCTAAACAATATGAATGTGAGCCAGGCTGTTGCCTGGCTTAATCCCTAGTCCTCTTTTATTTAGTGATTTAACAGTTTAGACAGAGGCATCATCCCCCAAAGATGAAATTATGGGAGAGGTAGTGTTTAAGCTACTGCAGAGTCAGCTCTGACCTGCATGTCTCCGAAAGCTGTTTGAAAGGTGACATTTCTGTGATAAACAGCGAAAAAACAGCTTGTGCCTGGGAATTGTGCCAAAGTACCCAAGGCAAATGTCAGAGCTGCAGCCTATTCCCACCATGGGGAGGGCGAGTGTGCGCTCTCCTGATCACAGCAGCTGGAAGATGTCCAGCAGGGACAGCACTACCAGTGCCAGATTACTAGCTGTCCACAAAGTGATTGCTGTGCTAAATTCAAATTAAGGGGCCAGCCTGAGAAATACAAGTTGCCCTTCTGCAGTTGGCACCAGTGCCAGCAGGGGCAGGGGGGTACCCAAGTGATGATGTGTGCCCTGTGCTGGTGTGCACAGACACCAACCACAAATACACCAGCACTGCCCCTGCTGCGAGAGAGGGAGACAAAGGAGTTCCAGCTGCCATCAAAAACAGTGTTAAAAATGTCTGTGTCCAAAAGGCCCTGTTAAATTAACATAGGCAACCCTGACATATTCTAATTTCTTGAGGCTAGCTTTGTTGCCTTAATAATCTTATTTTGAAGAGGTTTTTGTGTGTTACAGATGCAGATTTGGATATGTGTTGTAGAGGTTATTGTTTTCCATCATTTTATTAGGGTAAAATGATTAAGGTAAGCAACTCCAAAATTAATACCTCAATAATGTAATTTTTTTTTTGTATAATGTTAATATCTCAATATGTATTAAAAACACAAAATTGCCTTTAGCCTTAATATTTATGGGGGGGAGGGGGGTTGACAGCAGTCCTAGAAACTCAGAATAACATTGTTTAAAAATAGGTCTATTTTTTAATGTTTGCAGACTGGTAGTATTTCAATTAACAGTCTATTACACTCATTAATAACTTAATCTGTTCCTGTAAAGCAGATTCTTGTCTTACACAGACTGACCTTCAGGCAGTAGCCTCAGCTGCCCTATTCTGTACTCAGTAGCCATATCCTGTATACAACCCTCAAACTCACCAGCAATATCCTGTACTCCTATGCAAAAAAAAATACTCTACTCTGGATCTACAAGTTCTGTCACCAACAGGACAATTCATTTATCATTCACCCATGCTCTGTTTTAATGCTCCGTTTAAGACTAATAGGGTTTTTACATGGTAAATTTATCCATTAAACTGTTTTCTTTACAAATATCTGTAAAGATGGACACAGATAATATTTTTTTCAGCATCATATAATACATACTGACACGTAAAACTCTTACTTATTTCCTCTCTGGAAAAAATACAACGGCATTCTGCTATATCTTGGTTGTGATAAGACTGTGATATTTGGCTTGTGATAAGATTTTGTTTGTGATAAGATTGGTAAGTAAGTGATTGTTGTAAAGTATCTTACTCTACTCCTCCTCTAGGATTCCCTCTGTGCAACTTCATGTTTTCTAAATGTCAGGCATCAACTCCATGCCCACTTCATGATGACTGGAAAGACTCAGAACACCAGCGGGCAGTTGCCCCATCCTTTGGCCCCACACTTTGATCTGGATTCCCCATGAAGGATTTAAAAATGTTCAGATTACACCTCTGACATAAATTATATTAAATTTAAATTAAATTTAGTTGAGAAGAAACCCATCCTAAATAAAAATGGGTTTGCCATTATCAAGGAATCTCTACAAGCCAGGTTTATTATAAGGTGTGGATGCAATGTCTTTCACATGATTAGTTCACTCAGATTTATGTATCTTTCACCAGTAATTTCACATACAAATTACTGTGGAAGATGAAGGAGTATGATTTTTATAATCCACTTCATTTACAACTTGAGATTTGTAACAAGAAGCTTAAAATGCCTTTATTCTTTACAAGTTTCCTCCTGTGCAGATGTAAATTAAATTTTCTCACTATAGATTTAAAACTTACACAGCTTCTTGTTTTTGTTGTTTTTTTTTTTTTCCCCAGGTAATGTAAATTACTACCATGTCTATTATTGCTATGCTCTTACAAATAGCCATATGACAATGATTTAAAACAGGTTTTATGAAATTTCTGTGGCCAGCCATTAAAGAATCATTGTTTATTAGCCAAGCCATAAGAGAAAAGAAAAGGCTATTTTGCTGTTCAAATACGTTTCTGGAATGACAGAAATCCTCCCAAGAACTTAAAAGGACAGCAAACTAAAACCAAATAGACTTTATGACTGTCTTCCATAAAAGATAGAGATTTTTCACTATAGCAAGTTTTTCAAGTGTGACTTTTTAAAAATATGCCACAAATATGTGTTAGAAGAGTGTGAAACTGTAAGGGATCAAGTCCAGAATTTATATTAACTACTTTCTCAGGGAACATTAAAATTTTTGTCTAAAAAATAACTATTTCCTCATAAATATATTTTAAAAGGGACTATCCAAATCATGTCTTGTCTAAGATTATTTCCCTTTCTGACATATTATTTTTACCCAAGATGGGAACAATGCTCATATTAGTCTATAATTAATTATTCAAAATGGAATTATAAATACAGTATGCATGTGAATTCATTGTAAGGCGAAAAGATATTTTAAAATTATCATCATAAGAAAGGAAATTTTAAAAATACTCTGATGGTGTAGTTAGTGAAAGACGTAGAAGATATGTAACAAATCCCTTTAATAAAAGAATTTAAATTATTTACTTGTTTCTTACAAACAGAATCACACGAAAGCTGTATTTATCTCCTTGATAACACTGGCAAATTATATATAATGATAATAAGATATTTCTAAACTTTATTATTCACTAACACTACAAAGGGAAGATATCTGGTCTGTATTTAGCTAATTTTAGTGAAGAAGAGTACAATGTTCCTTCATGGTCTGTGTGTACCCATACTGGTTGTACAGAGACTAGTGCAGCTGGTCCTTGACTCCTCAACAAAAACTTCTGAAATAGTAAGAATTAGCACTATTGCTATCTGGGATATAAGGGAGATACAGTTCAACAAATTGCCAACAAAAAGGATAATTTCAAAAATAGCAATCTGACCTCTTAGAATTCTTTGAAAAGAAAGAAATTTTTTCCATTAGCCACTTTCAGCTACAAACTTTACATGTACAGGCCTGTTTCGAAAAGAAAAATATCTAACTTCACAAGAAAAAAGTATTTCAAGTCATCCAGAGTTAGTGTTGCAAACATACACATGCTACACATACATAAGGAAAGTTCTTTCCCCGCCATTTCAAGGGATTTCTTTGAAGTCCTCTTCAATTAAACTCGGGTGTAGCTTCACAGCAGAAGAAATGTACAGCTGTAGTATAACCACACTGTTGCAGCACAAAGCCCTAACTTGTAAGCCATCCTAAAACGTGAGAATAAGAAGCTCAAGACTGCATCACTGCTCTCCCTTACTTCTGAGTAACAGATTTCTTGCCCTACTGAAGTCTGAACACAGGCAGAGTGAGTGCAGAGGGATCAGAGAGAGTAGTAGAACTGAAGCAGAATTACAGAACAGCACAGGGTAAATAGGATGAGAAAATTAAATCTACAGTAAATTCAAAAGACCCCTGATGCCTCACTTGCTAATAAAACTTTGGTTTAATATATTTTTGTGTGAAATTTTTCTCTGTAAATTTACACTACCTGAAGGTATTGAGGTACACTTCAGGCCATATATATGTATGTTTATATATATATATATATATATATATATATATATAACCCATTGACTTAATCTATTATGAAAATATGCTGATCTTTGACACTCTATAGAAGAGCAGGCCCAGGGTATCTCAATAGGAGAAATCTGTTACCCAGCAGAACTAACTAATCTAAATAATCACATCTGGTTTTGCTATTTTACTATAACTTTTGCTACATTTTTACTGTTTTCTTGTTATGTTGTGAATTATTTGTTTTCTGAAGTCTGAGCTAAGATGCATCACGGAGGTTTTTGGAAGACACCTATGGGTAAGTGGTGATTTGTTGTGAGCCCTGAGGTGGGTGGAGAGCTGTGGGGAACTCTCCTAAAGTGGTCAAACTGTAACAAAGACTGAACATATCTAGGGACAGTGAGGATGAAGGAGAACTGAAAAGGTAAGAAAACTGAAAACTGGAAATGTATTAAGAGAGACAAGTCATGTTTAGGCATGGCCTCTAAATCCCAAACCCAGGGCACACTTCCACAACTCAGTGACTGGAAAACTTTGAACACAACTGCTAAATAAATCCTGGACATTTATTCACAGAAATACATACAGCAAAAAAAGCTAAATAAACTTTGATATCAGACTGTAAAAAAAAAAAGACAACCAAAGTGTTTATTTTATCTTCCTTCCAATTGTCAGTGCAAACCTAATTTTTGCTGTAGACTAACTGTTGCTGGTGGTATATTGAGCTGTATTGGGTTGATAGCTTTACAAAGTTCATTCTCAAATGGTCTCTGTTATTTGAGATGCCAATCTGTACTACACTAATAAGAAAGTTTTTTACATTAAAGTAAGAATAGTCTCCCTGACTTGAAAGCATTTGCTATTGCTACAGAAGACTACCATAAAGGAAAGAGGGGCAGGTGAAAAATCATGCTTTACCTGTCCATACTTTGCAGCCAAATGTAGGGGTGTCCAGTACTGATTATCCACTACATTGAGATCAGCCCCATGATCTAGTATCAGAGATGCAACATTCTTGTATCCATTAGCACAGGCCACATGCAGCTGCAATATAAAAGTTAAATTTTGCATATGTTAATAAAGAACTCATCCATGGTGCACTGCTTCTTATCTTTTCTAAATCACAGTTACAGCAAATACAAAGAGTACATGTGATTACTACAGGCTAGAAAACTCCTGCAGAATCTTTTTTAGCATTTATAAGCAAGATGCACCAGAAAAAAATAATTCTAGCTTTTTGTAAGCTACTAAACAATCTAGGCTATCACTTTTCATATAACTTCAAGCAAACATGCTTTCAAACACATTCAAAGACTTCATGATCCAAGGTAGAATCATAGATTTCGACAGAGCTTGAGCTCTCTTTGAGCCTAGAACTAACTTTCTTTTTGTGGCAGTTCAAATATCCCAGATTTAAGCTGACACTGCTCCAAAATTAATTCATTAGCACATAATCAAACCAAGCATATTGACTGCAGCACAAAATTAGTGACAAAAAATACTTTCTCAGTTTTGAACCACAAAGATTTTATTCTCTATGCTTGAATTGCTTCCCTAGATATTTAATTATTTTAATAGGTAATTGTTTAAATAATTTTAGTTGATTTTCTGTATCTCTGAACTTTATTTAAGTGTCAAAGTGGAACAGAGGGAGGGTGGAAAAAGCAGTAACAGAGTAAGAGAAACTCAGGTTAGCAGGAACCTCAGGAGGTCAAGTTGTGCAACTTGCTGCTACAACAGGGACAACTTCAAAGGTAGCTGTGTTTGCTCAGGACTTGTCACTCTGAGTAGCAAATACTGTAAGAGTGATAAAGTATGAAAACTGTAACGGTAAGAAAAGGAAAAAAAGAAACACAAAAATATCTTTATTAATGGCTTATTTGAGGAGCTGGACATTATCTTTTGCAATGTATTATTATTTAAGGCTCTGTATGTGTTTGGCATTTATATCAGCAATCAATTCCACTATAACTTATATATAAAAAACCCCAAAACCCACGTAGGGTTTTATTTAAAACAAATAGCAAGTGTGCAAAATAAATATAAAAGCAATACAATACCAAACAGGTCTTGTGAATAGAGAAAAATGGAAAGACATAATATGGCAATAAAATTATTTTCTCTCTTAATAATCAAGTAGAAGAAGAAAATGCAATAAGGAATGCTATATCAGGGAAAAAATTGTAATTTGCATGTTTTGGTGGAAATTGTTCCTTATATGTGGTGAATAACTGTCGAGGCACGTATTTCATATGATGAGATTGATCCAGGTTACAGTTTAGTGTTCTTTACTTTCTCATAGTCCTCTGCTGTGATTTCAAACATTCCCTTCACTTCTGGGAACAAGGGGGACAAGACCTGAATTTGGAAATTGGCAAAATATAACTGCTCATCCCCAGTCAGAAGAACTTAATACTCACACTGATCTGTAAGAATAGGCATAAGAATATTGCACAAATTGAGAAGTCAAATTATAGTTAATCCCTGAATCCCCAAACCGCACAGCCCAACTGCATGACTTTTTCTCCTCGAAGCACTGTTAGCAGAAGATATTCTTTTTCTGGTGATTGAAATGGATAATGGCAATAAAAAAGTCTTGCAATAAACCTGTTACTACAACTGTGAAGTTCCAAAGTCACTGTAAGAATAGGAGATACTAAAATGAGAGTTTGGGATATTATTTCCCTTACCTGCTATTTCTGGTTCAGCTGCACACACAGAACATGCATAAAGTTTTCACTATGAACATGATTGATGCAGAGGGAAGGAATACAGTACAACTCATCCAAAATCTTCCCCTGGAAAGGGTGAAAAACTCCCCTGGGGGCAGAACTTTGATTCCTCGTGCTATGATTTCCAATGTACAAAACCCTCAAATTTTTCCTGTAATTTGACATAGCTTCATGGTGGAGGGAGGGTGTGTTTTAACAGAAGAAATTACATTTTCTATTCAGACATCAACTTGACAAGTGCTATTTTCAAGCAGTGTAAAAGTTCCTAGGAAATATTTTATGGCTGAAGTCTTTCAAAGAAAAACTATTAGAGGAGAATACAGCAGAAAAAAATGCTGTGTCGGTTGGTATTGCATGTGCACAAATGTAGGTGTCATGAGCCAATAAGAATGTGTGTATGTATATATTTTAAACAATTTCTTCCTTGATTCATCTTAACTTACACATGAACTTAGATATATATTCTGTCAAGAGAAAACAAAACAGAATTGAGACTTAAAACAGAGATACTTTTCTTTTTTGTACAGATAGATGTGGAGGAACAAAACACTATTCCCAGAGCCCTCTGATATCCATACAACTATCACAGACTGACTCAACACCCATGAATAAAGAGATAATTGTTTAACAAATTCTGGATTTTCCACTGGTTTGTCAAACAAAAGTTTCACATAATAGAAATCTCAAAGGAAAGCAAAATTACCTACCTTGTATCTATTTCTTAAAAATATCAGATTTCAGCATAAAACCTTTTCATGCAAAAAGTATCCCTTTTGTCAATATTTTACTAAGCAAACAGCAAAAATCCCAAAGTATCCACAACGTTCTTCTCCCAGTATTTGCAGTTCTGTTAAACATCTTTCAGAAAGCTGTTTCAACTTTTCCAGCTAACTACAGGAAAGGTTTTATACAGTAAGATTTATTTAAGTTCATAATTTAGTTTAACTCAGACAATTCTGACTAAAATAACAATAGAAGTTAAGTACAATAACTATGTGATTTAGCAGTCTAGGTAAAAATATCAGAAAACTGGAAGGTAAATGAATGCTTTTATGAAATAAACTAAAACTTGTGCTGTTTCTTCCCACCCCTTCCCTGCTGTCCTCCTGTTTTTAAATACAGTTAACTGCCTTGGAGTTGCCACCACAAAAGTCTCAGAGTTCTGTTTCCAGAGAGAGCCAGCGGCTGGATTCAATCCAGATATGAGGCTGATCAGTTTTTCAGCTATAGCTTAAACACTCCACAGGTACAAAATATGGAATGATTTAGTATATTAATTCAGTGTTAGGCAATGTAATTCAATGCAAATGCAGAAATGATAGTAATAATTATTAGTGCTCTAATTATATTAGTACACTATTTACAGAAAAAAGGTGCTTTAAAAAGTTTATTCAATGTGTTAATGATGCTGATTTACTATTTATTGATTGAATGATTGATTGATTGATTGAATGATTGATTGATGGATTGATTGGTAATGGTGTTGAAGATTTTATATGCAAAGGGAACATTCCACAGACATGCTATGGAAATACACATTAATTTAGAATTATTTGACAGGTGAAGAAATAGAAGTCCTGACAAAACAAATGGATAGAAGATCTATTTGCAGAAAAAACTATAATAAAACCCAGTGACTACAAATAACATGCAAATTTGGGAGTAGGAGTACTTTTCCATATATATGGCTAATGCTTCAATACACTGAATTGAGATTGGATTGCTACATGAAACAGTGTTTTAGTAGGGCTCAGACAGAAGATGCGTGCCAAAACCAGGGATCACTGAGTGAAGCTTCAGCCCCTCCCTCACACAAAATGTCAGAGACCACATGTATGTCCTGCAGCTTTAAACTACAGTGTTAATACTTCTGCTATTAAATTTTATGCTTCATATTTATTGGCCAGGAGAAAAAAATTTGTCATTGAGATGTTGCACTACCCGATCTTAAAATCCATATTATGCATGGAATTGACATACATCTGTTTTCAAAACACCAGGTAGAACCAAAACCTTCTTAAGAGAATTGCCTTGCAAACATGCTGAACCTGTTGCAACACATGCATGTTCCCAGGGTGATGATTACATGTTGCCACTCACCAGAGTAACTCCTTCATCATTCTTTTGATTCACGCTCCCTCCACTTGAGATGAGCTGTCGGACATCTGTAAGCATTGTCACAGCTCTCTGAATCTTCATTTGGCGCAAGGAATTCAGCTCTACACCTGGAAAAAGAGGAGGAAAAAACCTTCTGCTATTTTATTCATCAATAAAGAACAGATATATGATTTTGTGTTCTGGGTTTTTAAAATCAACATTTCAATAGACTTTAGTATATATTTTTGAGTGTTTACTTACCTACATTTACCAGAAAGTCAACTCCTATCTTTATCAGTTGATACATGGATGATTTAAGTCATTGAGCAATATCCAATAAACCACCCTGATCTCCTACTGACTGCAAGAGCAGTTGCAGGTAAAGGAGCTGCAGTATCATGAAACCCACTGGGAGTGTGAAATAGCTGTGACTGGGAAAAGAATTAAAAAATCTAAGGAAGCCACTCAAGTGTTTGGGACTTATTTATTTAATTATTTTCGTTGCATTCTTTCAGCCCTGCAAATACATCACAGTACCCAAACCAGTCCCTCAAATTTGGTGGATGGACTGCTTGAGAGATTGTGAGCCAAGAAATGACATTAAAACTCAACACTTTTTAATGTGACTGGGTTATTTTTAACTGAGATTAATTCTCCAGCTGAGCCTAGACCATTTCAAGGCCCCATAAACTACGAAGAAATGTGGTGTGGCAGTAGGAACAAATGGGAGGAGATGAAAGGAATGAAGGGTATGGGATTGCTTGTGTCAGCATTGCTACTGAAAGGACAATTGTCAAAGAACAGTATTAAAAAGAAGATAAGCAAGGCAGTCTATAACCAAAAGTAAGCAAGGTCTCCAGTCTGAAGAGGTTTAAAATAAGAACCAGGATACAACACTGTGAAGTGGTTAAATCAGCAACTGATTTCGGTTTGATTGGAATAAATAACCAAAATTTGGGGCTTCATTCTTCTGCTTCTAGTTCCATGTGATTATTTAAACCCATATATAGAAAATGCAATTTGAGTATAAGAAATTCTATTCTGGACATGACATAGCAAAAAAATCATATGAATAAATGATTTTTTGTTTCTCTTCCACATTTGTCACTGAGTTGAAAAATTATAAATTATAAATAATTTAATTTAATATGTATTTAACTTAATATTTTATCTTCAATAGTTCTTGAAGTTCTTTACATTACTAAAACAATTGAAGCATGTTTCAGGGTAAAATCATATTTTGAGTTTCTTAGTTTTAATCTGCCCTGGAACTTGTATAAATGGGTGTACAATATGTAGTTCATCAAAGAATTCCAATTTTTTTTCCAACATGCCACTGTACATACTGCTTTATGTTCTGTTGCCTGCAAAACTTGTAAGAGTTTCAACTCGGAAGTGAAATGTTCAGTGTGAGCATCATCTTCCTATTCTCTTATTTTTAGACCTGTCACCTAAATCATACTAAAGAACACCAAATGAAAAACACAAATACAAACGTGAGATGGATAAAATAACATTTTTTGTATGTGGATCAACCCTGTAATCTTTCATGTGAATATAATTTAGACGGACACATACATATATCTACAAATACCTACATATATTTATACATATGTGTGTGTGTGTATATATATATATTATACTGATCGATTAAATTAGATAATGTCCCCAAAGGAGAATGTGTCTAACATCCTACTGCCTGAAAGCTGATAGACCAGAACACTATGCCAATTTCACAGAATGTTCTCAGTGTCTTCTAACAATCAATGGGTTTTTTTTGTCAGAACTAAAGCTTTATGCCTTCATCACATTTCAGAGTAATGATTTGAAATTACCTGATGATATTGACAGACTACCAATGCTGCATGATGTCAATTAAATCTTTTTTTTTTTTTTCTTTCTGTTCTACCTATTTCCTGCTTTTTGCAAGAGTAAATTAATGGTTTATCACTCTTGTCCTGGTGACAGAACTCTCCCTATGCCTAAGGGCAATATTCACCCAAAATTAATTATCATTTGCAGTGTTGACATTTTAAATACTCAACATTGAAGACTGAGCAGACAAAATGAAACTTCACTGGTCCAGACGAAGTTTTTTCTAATGTTCTCAGGTAAGAAAGATTGAAGTTTAAAAATAGATGAAGCATTTTATACCTGATGAAGGCAGACATGCTTAAGTATTGCTGGCAGAACTTATGTCAATTTTTTTCTTCCTCTTGATATGTCCAGTAAACAATTAGAACAAGTGTTGGGTTTCAAGTAGAGAGGAAACAGGTGGAAATTAATTTACTACCTCTTTTGTCTGAGAATACCTCAAACACTCATAAACGAAAACTAAGTTCACAATCCACAAATTAGAAATATGGTTTCTGATTTTCCCAGGAAGAAAAAATGTAAAGTAATAAAAAAAAAAACCAAAACTGAGAGTGAAACACAATTATTATGAGTTTGTTTCCTTCATCATGTTTAACGTAAATTACAGTAACGCCTACAGGCTGAGGGCGGAGGCCAGCTGAGTCCACTCAGCCTTTTCTCGCAATTTACTACTGACTTACACCCAACATAGTCAGAGAATTAACATATCAATACTTTGTTATATTAACAGTGAAATATTGATCCTTACTCCTTGTAAATTGCCTTTTATAGAACCTTGGTGTGACTTATCTGGGGCCACAAAAAACCTAGCCATTGGAAGATTAACTCTGCTCATGTGTAAGAGGAAATAAAGAAAAGCATTCAGTTGCATTAATTGCTGTATTAGTTTCTATGATACATGTAATGCAGCCATGAGCTCAGAGAAAACACATAGACCATGCCACAGGGCAACAAAAGTCACAGTCTGTGTGAATCCAAAACCTATTCAAGACAGCTTTACTGGCTTCAAACTAATAGTTGTATAAATGAATGATACATTTTTCATTAAACAAACAGAAGTAAATCAGCCTGGCAAGAGACGTACCAAAGTGACATGGTTCCACAGACTTCACTTTTTAAATATCCAAAGTAGGTTTGAAAATGCTACAGAAACACTAGAGTTTCCTTTTCTCTACCTTTACAAAAAATATAATGAAAACATGCAAAAATAATCTAAGTTCCAGTCTTAGAAGCATAGTTTTGAATTCCAAGAACTCAGGAACTATTAGGCTTCAAGCAAAGACTTCTCTGGTGAGGAGCTGAGAAGCAGATTTATCAAGCATGAACATGTATCATTCTGTGAGGCTCAAACAAGGAGACCTTGTCAGGAAGGTCTCCTTTCCCTTAATCAAATTCATAATTCTGAGGAGTTCACTCTCCCTCCCTAGGGTGTGATACTTTCCAGGAATTTAGATGGAGCAAAAAATTGCTACTCATACAGTAAGTAACTCTGACTCAAATCAAAGAACGACCTTCGCGTTGCTTTTCAAAGGGGAAATGTGGTTTAGATATTCAGCTGAAATGGGACGACAGCCAGCATGAATAAAAAGAGAAAGAAAAACACATTGGCATCTACTATGGGAACGGATTCACATTTCAAAAACTGGAAAGTTAAAAAAAGAAAAAAAGGCATACAATGGAAAAGCCACTCCAAATCAGAAGAGCTACATGGTCAGGAATTCTGCAGGAGATAAGATGGAGAAGGAACAGTTAAAACAGCAGTGACCCTGCAGGGCACACATTTCGTGATGAGTATCAGCGCTGATGTTAGGTAGGAGCACAACCTAAAAGCTAAAAATAAATTACCTCTCACTGTTTAAGAAAAACACCTGACATGTGCTTTGTCTGTCTCACCTTCTCTGGCATATGGTTATAGAAGTGACAACCAAAAGGAATAGAAAAACCTCAGATAAATAATGTAAAAGTAACTTTCCAAAAGTTTCAGTGATAAAGAACTACAAGGCGAACAGAACTGAGGGTTGCTATTAAACACATTTTCCTCACAAATGTCCAGTACAAAGAAGTGTGCAAGGGGAACACCCATTCCTGGGACCAGTTCATAACAAAACACTGAAGCACTCTGGCAAGCACCCATTGCACACACCCCAGCAGCCACTCTTGCTGCAACATGCAGGTGTCATTATCCAATGGGCTTAATTTTCTTAGGGAGAGGTCAACAGCATCTTGTCTTGTAAACACAAATGTACATTAAAAACTTGCAATGGCTTTGAGAAGCCAATATCTCTTCTCATACTCGAGTTTTCTCTCACTCTTATCTATATCTGCCATTCCTGCACAGAGCTGTAGATACAGCAAGGCTCTTTTCACCCTGTGTATGATGAGCCTCTCTTACTCTTCTATAATTCAGGGGATACCACAGTTTAGAATTTGTATTTTTCTTCTGTGTGGCATAGAATAGGATAGACATGTTAAAAAAAAAAAAAAATCATGGTACAATTCTTTAAATACTAATTCTCAATCATTGAAATATCCAGATGTAGCTATTATTTTATTTGCTTAAAGTTTTAAAAAGATTTTTCTGGCTGCTTATTTGATAGCTTTTTAAACAGCATTATTTTGTGAGATTATATTGTTCAATAGCCCTTGTGCATATCGCTTGGCATTATGTGAATCTGATTTTCAAAGCTCAGCATATAAACAGATACATGCCAGCAACATTTACTGTGTGAGAAGGGAAGCCAGTATTTTCAGATTCTGCAAAAGAATGTATACTGGTAAAACAACTGAGGCCTATAGCTCTAACTCACTCAGCAGCACTGACTGGCTCTTGCTGGAGGGTTTTGCCTGTCTGCCTTTAAAGATATCATTGCATATGTTTAGTGAAGCATGTTTAGTTTCATAGACTGGTTTGGTTGGAAGGAGCCTTAAAGATCATCTAGTTCAATCACCCTGCTATGGGCAGAGACACCTTTCACTAGACCACATTGCTCAGAGCCCCATCCAGCTTGGCCTTGAGCACTCCCCTGGATGGGGCATCCACAACTTCTCTGGGCAACCTGTTCCTGTGCCTCACCATCCTCACAGTAAGGAATTTCTTCCTAATATCTAATCTAAACCTACACTCTATCAGTTTAAAACTATTGTCCTTGTCCTGTCACTGCCTGCCCATGTAAACAGTCTTTGTCCATCTTTCCTATAGGCTCCCCTCTGGTACTGGAAGGCTGCAACTAGGTCACAGAAAACCCTTCTCTTTTCCAAGCTGAACAAGCACAATTCTCTCAGCCTTTACTCATAGGAGAGATTCTCCATACCTCTAATTATCTTGGTGGCCTTCTCTGTACTCGTTTCAACATCTCCATGTCCTTCCTGTGCTGGGGAGCCAAGAGCTGGATGCAGCATTGCAGGTGGGGTCTCACCAGAGTAGAGTAGAGGGCCAGAACCATCTCCCTTGACCTGCTGCCCACACTGCTTTGGATGCATTACAAGGCACAGTTGGCTTTCTGAGCTGATAAGGTTTATTTCCTTCTAGTCTGAATATGCTCACAGAAGTGAAGTTCCCACCTCCTCCTCATGTAGATATCAGAGTGACAATTCTCCCACTCCAGTGAACATGCTTTTATTTCTCTCTCTTCTACAATAAGGACATTGATGATCCTTTCAGCTAAAATTAGTTAAGTGAATTGTCTCTTAACGTGCATGAAAACAAAAATATTTTTTGTAATTTATTTCAAAAGGCTGGCACAATTTCAAGGCTTTATATTAATGCATTCATTTGTGGATATGTATTGCATGTTTATTATTTTATTTGATATATTAATACTGGAACACAGAAGCAAAATAAGTATATCACTGTCTCCGGCTACTTGTGGTAAATGTCATGTTTGAAATTAGATCATCACAGATGGTATTTCCACGCTACAGATTTTACTGCAAGGTTTTAATATGTGATAGTTAATTTTTTTTTCTTTTCTTTTTTTTTTTTCTTTTGAGAGCAGTAAAAGCAGGCTTCTCAACACATGCAAGGGAGGCAGGAGCTGTGGGTGAACACAGGCCAAGCAGGTCAGCATCCTTGCTACCTGGCCACAGTCCCACAATACCCAAACAAGAAAATCAGGTAGGTCTGGTGATGGGAATCAGGGCCAACAGCAGTCCTGTGACTGCCAGAAAAGCCTCCAGTGACAAATCCAGGTAAATCAGATGAAGCAAGGAGTCAAGTCAGTGGTCCAGGTTTGGGGTCAGCAAAGATCATGGCTGGGCACAGGACTGCCTCAAGCAAGGACCTGAGACTAAATGTGGCTCTGGAGACAAAGGATGGGTGAAAGATCATGACAATGCTGCTCCCAGCTTTGCCTCACAGCTTAGCTCCTTCCCATCCAACAGCTCCCAGATCACAGGGCCACCACAGCTGCCCTTGAGCTCAGGCAGCCAAGCCCCTGGGAGCAGGGCTGGAGAAGAGGTCACAGGGCCTGTGGGTGCACTGCAGGCACTGACATTTTTTTCCGACTTGATTAAGTTGGAAACTATAACCCAAGGTTATAGTTTTAGGAATTCTATTAAAAAAGTGATAATATGCTTCTGATGGTAACAAAATAGATTATTTCTTGGTAAGTTGTTTAAAGTGATACTGAAAGGGCATCTCCAGTTTCTGATGTTCTTCACAATCTTTTTTTCAAATCTTAGCAAAGCCTATTAGTCAAGGAGATGCCTGATTTCCTTCTGTTAGAAAACTAGATCATAAACTACTGGCTATAATTTTAAATGTTAATTTCAGTGTCAAAAGTCTCTGCAGTGAATTTAAAGGCTTTCCCTTTGATAGAAACATATGTGTAGCTGATAGAAACATATGGAAGCAAAAAAATATTAAGAAGAATCAAAGACTTCAAAGCCCCCCAACAGCTATAAAAAATTAAAAATTAAGGTAGCTCATTCTTATGAACTTATTCTTACACACTTATATTAGAAAACACAAAGGCCAAAGGAAAATGAACATTCTCAACTATGACATTTTCCAAGGTGTCACATTCTCCATGTGCTTCATTTTTTGAAAGGATCTATTGAAACATTTCATTTGTTCCTCTGTTCTCACTGGCAACACCAACACCTAACCCCTACCATCAATTAATCAGGCTCTCTGCCAAAAATAGATTTTTTGTGTGTGATAATCTTATGGGTAGGTGGTTCCCAATCAATAAGAATCAAAGTGAAAAAACTTTGAGCCACCCTGAGGCTGTTTCATTTTGATTGCCTATTTTTCTGTCAACCTACTGCATCAATATTGTTGAAAGAAAATTTTTAAGCATAAATCAAGATCATGGTGCATATGGTTCTAAAACAGAAAATATATTAGGGAATTTAGTTTTAGCTGAAGCTTGCTGATCTTTAGTGCTAACTGTATGTGTTGGCATTTTAGTCAGTTCTTACTGAAGTACATTAGCAATAATTCCTTAATGTCTGTGAAATAGTTTGAAATACTAAAGTCTAGACCAGTATTTTTCTGAAACAATATTCATTTATATCCCTTTATTTTCTTGGCTGCACTGAAGAAACTCTAAGGGTTTTTCTCCCTTTGTTGGATTACTAGATCTGTTTAAGGGCTTCTGTACCACAGTCTCAACACTAAAATATTTTGGTGTACACATGCATTCCTTTTAACTAATAACCATCAATCCCAATGAAAAATACACACAACTGGGATCTTCATTTTGATCTTTTTCTCATGAGAAGTGCCAGAGTATTGAGAAACACACAATGAGATGAACTGTCCAGGTGTTGGCAGCTGTGGGGCTGTAGGGATGGGGTGTGTGGGGAGAGGCAGGGGCTGTCCCGTCAGCTCTAGCAGACTCTCAGCAGGACACAGCTGAGCCCGGCAGCCAAGTGCCACCCCTGGCAAAGCAGACAGACACTCCTGAAGGAGCTCCATACCCGAGAAAAACCCACAATGGAGCAGAGGAAAAGTGTGGAGAAGAAGAGGGGCAGTGAGAGAGATTACCATGTACCAACTCCCCTACCTCCAAGGGCTGCTTGAGGTGGTGGAATAGTTTGGAGTGAAGAAGCGAAGCCTGAAAAGAGGGGAGGAAGAGTTTTGTTCTAATGTTTGTCCTTCTGTTTCTCACTACCCGAGCCTACTCCAGTTGACAGTTTCCACCAAGTGGAATCTGTTTAGCCTGTGACAGTAACTGGTAAGCAATTTTGCTGTCCCTGTCAGGAAGGGAATGGGCGAGCAGCTTTGTGGGAGTCTTTAGTGCAACCAGACCAGATTTCATGGATAATTTCGAATTAACTTACAGTTTAAATCAAAAATATTTTTTGGTATATCTTCCTATCGCATTCTAGATTACTGTAAAGTGTCAGGTTTGCAGTAAATTTTTCCTTAATCCTTGCCCACTACTTTTCTAAATTAGGTTTTTCTGCACATTTCAAGTGTCCCATATGTTGTTAACTGTTGGCTTCAGGGAAATTCTCCTTATTGTAGTAATTGACAAGCTGGCTATTTCTGGCTAATGTTAAAAGCTGTCTTCTGTGTAGGATTCTGTACTAACATGTAGCTTCTTTTATTCATTTATTTATTTATTTTTAATTCTACCTACTGCTGCAAGGCAGAAAAATGAATTTATTTCTTCTATTTTGCAACTGAAGAGTAAGGCTTAATTCCCTTGCTAGTAAAAATTTAACAAAAAATTGTCTATATTTGCAAAAGCTGCACAATATTTTAACTGATTTAAACCATACAAAGCCATCTTAATGGATAGGGCTTGCACATGATTTTGGCTCTATATGCAGTTTTCTGAAACACCTGAATATGATCCTTTTTATATTCAGGGAACAAAACAGACCCATTATTCCCCCAGCTTGGAATAGCATCATAGATTTTGCTGAAGTGCATGAAATCTCTATTACCATCAAAGGTCAATAACCTTTAATCAGCTATTTTAAACTAAGTTGCCCCCACAGAAAGTGAATAATACTGCGTAAAATACTTTGCAGAAAAGCAATACCCTTTTTTTTCCCTCCTGTACCTGCGTCACAGTAGAAAAAGGAATACTATCTGTACCTTCGGGTAGATATGTTATTTAAATGAAGTGATTCTTCAGAAAATAAAATCACAAAAGATGGTTTTCTTTTGCTAAGTCATTATCTGCTACTGCATGAAACTCTCACTACACAACAGACAAGAAAGCTATTAAATTTGCTTTGAGATTTGTGTGATACGTAGACAGTTCTTTAAAAAAAATGTAAATGTCCAAATATTCTTTTCTCAGATTCAATAACAAGGCTGATGTTCTTGGAATGCACAGCTATCTTACTGAAAACTGAAGCCTGAGGCTTAGAGGACAAAAGGGAACAACTCTTCTTTTGGAAATTAATTACAGTGAATGCGTCACCTCCTGTGACTTGGAAAATACAGAATCAAGAACTATCTGTTAGTCATTTTTAGCTGAGTCATGCAATCCACTATACAACTAAATACCAAGTAAGGAAATAAACAAAAATATTGCATTCCTGAAATTATTAAATATTTAAAACAGTCTAATGGAAAAGGAGGAAGCAAGGATCACATGCCATGATCAGAGTTTCATTGACACAGTTCTACAATGGAACATTCTGACTCCAGAAACAGAGAATACACTGTCAGTCATTTAAAGTTTGATTGTTTTAAAATGCCATTAATGACTCAAAGATTTGCCTAAAAATATAAATCAAAACAAATGTTATGGAAGGTGCTGGGTGGATTTTCTTGATGATTTCAATAATCAATCAGGTTTAGAATAAAGCAGGATGAATAGTGAAAAAAAATCACCTTTTTACATTGTGTCCTAGGGTGACTTTATGATGCTTGTTCTGTGTATGCTGGATATTAAGTTCTGCACCTTTCAGACTGGTTCTGAGTGGGAAGGAGGGGAGAAGAAGGGAGCAGGTTGTTGTCAGAATCTACACTTGCTCCCCCGCATCCTTCTCACGGGCTGTGTTGTCTGCAGCACTGACAGCGAGACAGCTCTCCTTTATTTTTAGTTAGTACTTTTAGCTAGCTGAGGCAGAGAAGTTCCCTGGACTGTGGCTTTTCTTTTTATTGGAACTCATTGGCCCTGCTCTGGACTGAAAACCCAGAAAAACACCAGGAGCTCACACCTGTGGCCCACCAGGGCTCGGGACACGGAGTTTTCCAGCGCAGGAGGGACTGGTAAGAGACTGAGTGAGCCGAGCTACAGCCCATGAACAGGACTTTCTGAATTTGCCATCTCTTCAGAACAGCGAGAGGTTTTATTGTTTAATATTATTCATTTTTTTATGCTTCTGAATACTTTGCTTGCTAAATAAAAAGGTTTTTTCCACTTTTCTCCAAGGAAATATTTTCCCAAACCAGCTGGGGGAAGGGCTGCTTGAATCTGCTTTCTAGAGGGACCCCTTTAGAAGTTTCCTCCCAAATTTGCCCCAAACCAGGACACATTATTATTTCATTTCACCTCTGAATGGGGACACTTCCTGAAAGTAAACTGTGACTGGATATGAAGCTGAAGGTGTAAGTGGCAACAAAGAAAATTTCAAATGAAAAGAAATGACATAGAGATGGGTTGGCACTGGAACAGGAGCCTAGAGAGAAGTAGAATCTCCAGTCCCACCTGGCCTACGCTCAGCTGGCCTTGCCTTGGCAGAAGTTGAAGTCCTTAAATGTCATGACTTCCTTTTCATAGCAAAACAGGAACACTAGTAACATGGAAAACCAACGACACCTTGGCACAGAACAAATTTAACAGCTTTTGCTGGTGTTTTCCTTGTGGTCAAACTAATAATCTTTCTGTTCTCTACAGTCAGCATTTCCTAGAACTGCACTGTTGGTGATAGGAGTATAGACTACTGAATAGGTACCTACATACAGACCTAGAAATTTAAATATCCTAAACGTCATCCTACACAGTGGACTTCTATGTCTCAGCTGGCCATTCTGGGCTCCCTCCATAGCACATGGAAAGAAGCAGGCAATTCAGGTCCTAATTCATGTGCCTTGTTACAGATGCATACCTTCAAAGCACCTCTTTTGCTCTAAGAAGGGTTTGCTATAGAGAGGCTACCAGATATTAGATTTAGATAAATCAATCCAAATAGAGTCCTTGAGCTCATGAGTCCACTAGGCTTCTGAATGCCCCTTGGACACAATCCAATATGATACAGTCAAGCTGTTTCAAACACTTTCCTAAACATAAAACAAGATGCTGTATTTTCCCTTCCATCCTCGATTAGTGGTATCTTAAATGAAGCTTACACTATGCCAGAATTATTACCCAACAGAAACAATGCTCTTCATATACAGAGGATGTGTACCTAGAATTGTATTATCTTAGGTTACTGCAGTCTGCTAATTTCTTTCTTCAGTCAATAATTACTTTCAGTACACAATGTAACATTATTTATATAATGTAATATAACTGCAAAGAAAGCTAATTTCTGTACAGGAAAAGAGAATATTTGATTATCTGAGTGGTGGTAATTTGATCTGGAATCCAAGGTTTTGTCTCACTGTGTTTTGGTGGAAATTGGGTGGGAGGAGGAGGAATGTTTGGAAGGTTTTCATTCTGTTTCCTGTGTGTTCCTGTGATTTTAGTGTAGGTTAATAAAGTTTTTTCCTCTCTTTCGAAGTTTGAGCCTGCTGTGCTCTGTTCCTGGTCACATCTCACAGCAGTTAGTTGGGGAAAAATATATTTTCATAGGGTCACTGGCATTGGGCCAGTGTCAAACCATGACAAATTGTAATAATTTCATTAGACTTCAGTAATAAAATCTCCACATAACATCCTCATGTGTTATATTCCATAACAGTAAAGTATATATGGAAGCGTTCTGCCATGCTAGATGATTACAGTGTTTTGTACTTGTGGTACTCCTGTGCCCTAGTAGATCATTTACAAGCAGAACTCAAAGAACTAACTCCAGAAACTGTTTTAAAATATATAAATCATTAAAGGCATCCAAGGCTATTGTTATCACTTATGGCTCCAGGCCTTCCACAGAGTAAATTAAGTTACTTCAAACAATGAAGAGCAGTTCAGTCACTAAGATCTGAAGTGAAATTAAACAGATACAGTGTACTACCACAGTAGTAAAATCTGTAAGAAATTTTATATACACTAGACTTCTACGAACTCTAATGTTTCCAATTAACAATGTTTTCTGTGGCTTCAAAGCTACTTGTTCCTATCTTTGTTTCATCAAAGTAAATTGATAGCTTCTGGTTTTCTCATTAGCTAAGCTATAAGGCACCTAATTTTACTTTTCTCTGTGATCTCTGCAATTAGAGGCAATGATTAGAGTATAGTCTATTCTACACACAAATCTCTTAATATTGTAAACTAGGATGCACAACTGAATGGAGAATTGAAACATGAAAACATTTTAGGAATGCAGGGAAGTGCAGTGAATAGGGAAACATTTCTTATACATTGTATTTAAAGGCTGAGGCTATGGGTGGATGTTTCTCAACACTACAGGCCAAAGATGGTATTTACTACAGGATCAGCTAATCTTGTATAAAGAGGCTTGGTCCTGACCTTGCTCTGTGCTGAGGTATTAATATGCAGGTGTGCATGGGGATTGCTGCCATGAGGAGAACTTCACCAAAACAATCCACAGAAAAACATTGAGTCTGGGAAATTCAAAGTAATTCATACTTACTCACACAGTTTAATTTCCTTCAAGAATCTCCTCCTCAGTTACTATTAATCTTGGTAGGCTAAACAAATATTTTATAGGTACTAAATAAATTTCCAAAGTCCAGTGCAAAATAAGGATACTTTGAGCTATCTAGTGTTACAAAAATAATACTAGCAGACCAAGAAAAGCTGATGAGAATTTTGACACTGATGATCCAAAGACCAGGTTTTCATGCACTACTGCAGTTAAGGGGTAGGATTGATCTATCCTAACAATCTAACCCTAAAACTTGTCAACTTACGTTCTTATTAGTCAGCAGAAAGAAACAGCCCTGGAAGTCAGTTCTCCTCACCTAGCCACATTAGAAAGAGATGAAACAATGCATGCATTTCCTCTTTCTCTCTATTGACCAAAAGGTCTGGATGACTAACTTAAGCTTATCTGTCTAAAGTTAATAGAGGTAGACATCACATTCAAATTTTTAAGTTTTTTTAATTTGGTAACATCCAACATTCACAGAATAACTGTTTAATTAGGAATAGTGCCTCTCCTATATATTGTAAAAGAGATACCACTGTAAGCACACTACATCTTGGATGCTACAGGAGTTTTGCATGTTACCTGTTAAATATGAATCAAAGTATTTGGAACATTTAGACAACAAATATCTGTGTTTTTCAAGGCAATCAAGTTTTTAGAAGCTAATAGCTGCTTTGCCATTAGAAAAATCCAAAACCAGAGCTGTGAAGACACTGCCACGCACTGAGGAAACAAAATTATAAAAGATGCAATACACTGGATGTGTGCAGAATAGGACCTGACACTGTGACTTCCGTGACACTTTCCTTGAGTGTTCATTAACAGAATATAACTTAACTTAGTTTATGGTAAAAAAGATTCCTTATATGGAGGCAATGTTGAAAATACAAAGTTTTACATTATTGCTCATTATATTTGCTTAATGTCTTTTCCTCAGTGTTAAGATGGGCCACATACAATGTCAAGACAACCTCTCATAGTCAAAAGCAATACTAGAAATCTCACTTCAGAACTCTTAACTAAGTCTGGAACTGATGAGCAACAAACCCAATTTTTCAATACAAGTTCTGTTGTCTATAACATATTAAGCATAGTTCATAATAGAAACCTAGCTACAGTATTTGCACAATTTAAAAAACCCCTAAACCAATACTAATATTTCTGAATGAGGGAGAAAGTATCATACACATTTTCATTCAAATTATTTGCAAAGATTCATTTATTTAGCAGTCTGTCACTGGAAAACAAAATATTCTCTGAGACTATAGATGGGAAATGAAACAAAATGTGAAACCTAGTCCTTGAATAGTTAAATTAGCTCTTTTAAAAGCTTCTGTATCACTGCAGTTTCTCTACTTTGAATTTACATTCTAACATCTCCATACAAAAGGTCAAAAGCAGTTTTGATGATAACTGCCATTTACCACTGTTATTTGTTCCAATTTAAACGCACAGAAAACTTTGGTGGTTCCAAATCTTCTTCCTCCCCTTCATCCCCAAACTAATATAGTTCAATTGGCTTTGGTGTGACTTACATCAAATCAATGCACATCCTTATTATTTTTAAAACGTGTTCAATAAAAGCATTCCAAAAGCTGAACAGCTGACTTACCATTTTCTTCCAAGTACATCAGAAGGATGCTGCTGGATTCAGTCCCTTCTACTGCATAATCAAGTGCAATATTTCCATTAACATCTTGCAGAAGCACATTTGCTCCAGCCTATAGACAAGAATTAAAAGCACTTTAGGTTTTTGTACTGGAATCTCAAAACACAACTGGGGTTCTTACACAATACTATTCAAAAACATTTCAAAGCTGTGGTTCTTAGACAGCAGGCTGATTCTAACCTGAAACAAAACCAAATGCACAAAACACCAAAACCAAATGCACAAAAAAACAAAAACAAAATGAAGGACTCATGAATGTCAAAAAAGCTGGCTTTGTTTGAGACAGCTGACACTGCTGCCACACTAGCTGTCCAGTCTGGCTTTGCTACACAGATGTCTGAGGTGCTCATCAGTGAGTTTTGGAACCACCACCATTTGCAGCACAACACTTTAAAGTCAGCTGTCACTGACTACAGTCTGCCTTAAAACACCACCAGTAACCAGCAGTGGTCCAAAGGCTGACTGACAAGCAGCACAGACACCCCTGCAGCAGGGATGGGCAGACAGCTGGTCTGGGTAACCTTGTCAGCTGGCCTGACCTCTTAGGGCCTCATCCATCAATCCAACCTTAAAGAGAACCATCCATTGCTAAATAAAATTGCCATTTGTCACCAACTGGAAACAATGAAAGTGAGCTTGATGATTTCAACTGTAGTCTCTAAAGAAGCCAGGCTGAAAATTCTCTAAATTTCATTCAAAATTCAATATAAATGAGTGACAACTAAGAAGAGCCCTTGGGGGTGAGGAGTGATGAAATGAACAGATTCATGAGAAGCTTGAAAAGAAACCACCAGCATGATAAGAAAACTTGTATTTTCTATTTTAAGTATTGCTAATGTAAGAATTTGTAGGGAATTTTTTATTTTTATTTTTTTTTTTTAGTAAGAAAGCATTCATCCTTGAAAATATCATAAATTCTATGTTTCGTGGACATAGAAGCTTACATTACTAGTGTTACATCATTAGAAGTTACATTACTGGTGAATTGTCATGTATCTTCTTTAAGAGGCTGTAACATTAATTAATTTCAAATGTTATCTCTATGGCTTTAAATGGCAAGGAATTATGAAATAAGTGTGACCTCAGGTAAATTTAATTACTTTTCCTAACAGCTGGTATGATAAAGAGTTTAGCGAATAAAAATGAGAAGTACCAAGGACTGCCTTTCTTAAGACCACAGCAGCAGAGGTCAATTGTAATATGAAATTATTAATAGAACACATGACTGCTTTTTAAGGAGCTTTCTCTGTAAGTATTGTATCAAAGAAAAACTTGCAATAGGCTCAGGTCCTGGCTCAGCATGTAATATGACACAAAGAACGAGCAAGTTCACGTAGGCTTTATGTTATCAAACTTGAAGCTGAACTGTTAGTCTGAGGTGATCTGAGTTTCCAACACAGTAACCAGGGGACAGACAGGCATCAAAAATTACTCACTTCATCTGTCTCAAACATCTCTTACATCCTATTAGACCATATCCCATGCAGCAAAATAATCTGTCCTCCCACAAAATGCACTACTTTCTTCTATGCTTATCTTGTTGCACTGACTGTAAGGGGAGCCTAGGGAGCAATTTAGATTAGATGCATATCTTCTGAATTTTTAAATGAAATTAGATGAGAGGATTTGACTCTCATGCTTAGTGAGAAGGAATGGAAGGAGACTTAAAAGTGTAAAATCTTACATTCATTATAGTGCTATGAAAATAAGTTTCTGCTGTCTGTCCTGCCAGATAAAATCAAAAAGACGGTATGAAATCAAATAAAGTATGGATTTTAAGATCATAGTATCTTTAGGGGATGGTTTAACAACTATTTATTGCACTTGTTCCATTACTAGGAAGTATGATTTTTGTTTTGCTTTCTACTCACTGACCCATGAGAGTTTGCTGGTGAAGGTAGAATTATGGCAGCAAAACAATTTCATATCTCATTACTTTGCATATAACAAAAACCCACAAAGTCTTGCAGGTATCTACTTTTCCTTGCATGTAGATAATCTCCAGGTGATGTCAAAGGAACATTTTCTTCCTCGTTGAGTTAAAAAATCAAAAGATCTTTGACATATCAAATTCAGGAAAAGTACAATAATTATCTGGGCAGCAGCACATTTTTCATTAATTTCTAAGATGTAATATCACAGATGGAGGGACACAATATGGAATTACTCAGCTCCAAGTAATTTTTATTGGGTATTTCTGTATTAATTAATTTCTCGAGAAATATTTGCAATGATCCCAAACAGTTTGGTCAATTTTGGTGAAAGTTGTGGCAGCAGCTATAGGAAATGCTCTCAGAATTTAAGTAAAGAATCAACTCTGTACAATGGTGCACGTCTAAAAGCAGGATCTTGCTTTAAAAAGAAATATTTTATGGGTTTAATAATAGGCATTTTTAATACGGTATATCATCCCTGCCTCCCAGCTCTGCACCATCTGTGAGCTTACTGAGGGTGTGCTCTGCCTCACTGCCCATGTCAGGAATGAAGATTTTAATAGGACTAGACCACTATTAACCAGGGGTACACCCCTAGTGTGGAACACATTGCAGGTAGCAAACATCACAGATATTGTACCTTAGTTTAGATTCAGATGGCCAGAACTGTGCTAATGAACCTGAGTGCTCTATTACATATACAACCTTGTAGGCCAGACACAAGAAACCCAGATGTGACTAGAGACAGAATTCAGATTATCTAAATATAGTCCTACTTTGCTCTTAGGTTTCTGTTCATAGGTCTTGAAGAAAACATGAGGAAAACTGTCCCCATGCTGCTGATATTAGTTTCCAAATTTACATACATACCTTGTTTATATTCTAAATGCTATTCCATATTTATTCCATTTCAATACAACCCACTTGAATTCTGCATGCAGTACTCAGCGTATGTAAAAAGTTACTGGCTTACTTATTCTCAACACATCCTCATTCTCAAGTCATTTCTCAATAATAATGATAAATGTTTTGCAAAATTTTATGTAATATATCCCACATATACCAAAAATATCTTTGAGATCGTTATTTTTCTGCAATGATAAATTGTTTCGATTTTAGAAAGACTACAGAAGGAATATCTTTAAATATATTATTTTAAACTGTTCCTATAGACACCTAGTTAAACAACACCAAAAGCAAAATGCAAAATGCAACTGAAGTGCATCTGTGCTATGCAGAATGACATCCTTATGTAGATACAGCAAAAGAGATGGAGCTCTGGTGATCAATAATAACTGAGTAGACATTACCAGATTTGCATAGTATCCCCACATAATCAGAAATCTGAGCCTGCTGCCAAAGAGAAAATACCTTTGGCTAGTGAAAGGACAAAAGATTTTCTTTCTAGCTCCAGCAATGATGATTCAAAATACTTCAATTTTTATTAGGATCACACTACTTTGTATTTTTAAATTCTGTTTTAATGTCTATTTACCTATCTGTAGAATCTCTGATGTTTTCCATGTTTTCATTTCAGAAAACCAGAGTAGAATAGCTAATTTCTACATAAAGTGGTGACCCTAAAGATTAGCTAGAGAGCTCAGGAGCAATATAGCTGAGGTAGGTTAGATGTACACAGTTCCACAGTACCAATCTATGTGCATGCCCACATTTTTTTGCCAACATGATGCAGTTTAAGATGACTTCCAACTCAGTGGAAGAGAGATGAACAACTTCAGATGTGGCTAGGCAGGGAAGGAGATGTGCGCTCTCCTGAGGCTGGATCAAAAGAGGGGGAACTTTGGGAATTCCCTGCTTTTAACCCTGGGTGTTCTCAGAGTTGACTCATGTCTTCAGTGGTCACACCAGGTGTCAATATTCAAACCTGACCACTGATTGGTTTGACTAAAACTTCCCAAAAAACTCACTTCCTCTCAAACTGAGACAGCAAGGGACACAGGGAAAATAACAAAATCCATGCAAGCCAGAGCAGAGACCAGAAAACAGCCATTACTCAGCCTTTTCTAGGGAACGTTTCAGCCAATAGCTTACGAGAATAGTTTTACAGACATATTACTCTAACGAATCAGAGAAAGACCTAGGTGGGTTTAATATTAAAAAAAGGCTTCTATAACGTAAGAAACAATGCACAATAATCCATTATGAAGGGTTGAAACTTTCTCTATCTTTGAAAAGAATACATCTAAGGTCTTTCACATCCTGGACTAGCAATCAGTCCTTGTTCTGTTCCTTGTGGTAGATAAAAATATATACACTTGGTTCTTAGCTTCCTAATTTCTCATGGGAAGATTTTGGGGTTCCCAGTCTTTCTGTCAGCTTTTCTCTATTTTCTGTCATCTTCTGCTTTTTAAATTCCCAACACTTCTGTACTATTATCTGTCAATATTCTTTCTTACTCTTTCTTATTTCCAGTGTTGTGATACAACTTATGATTCCCAAATGAAAAACATATATACCTACTATTACTCAAAAAAAAAAAAAAAAGAAAATAACAAGGGCCCAGGAATCTCCATTCTGAGGAATGTGTCCTTATTTAAAGATTTAAAATTATTTATTTCCTTCTGTCTCGCTGAAATCCACAATATTTTTTGTACTGGCAGTGTAACTTTATCAGGATAGGTGAAAATCATATCAAAAGCTGTTGGCTTAGACCTTCTCCAGCCATCTCCGATATTCAGGGACAGAGTTCTAACCACTGGGTTGTATGTCCAGAAACATGATGCCAGCACAACAATATGGACAGCATTATAACCTGATTTCAGCATTGTTTGAGGACTTCTAACTTACCGAGGTTCCCCAGAGACTTGGGAGAGATTTGGGCATTTCTCTGCCTACGTACTACCTCTTGCTCACCTTCCCAGCTAGGATGTCATAGGTTTTGCACCCTCAACAAACATTGTGCTCCAAAGGGTTTCCTGGTGGAACTGCTTTCTGAACCAGAGTCAGCATAAATCCACTTTAGGTGAAAATCTGACAGATTCCTGAAAGTCTGACTATCATTCACTGAAATTCTTGAAATCCTTTCTTCTGTTGCATACCTTAAATTATTCTCTCAAACCTGTGGGCCATGCAGTTTATTTAAATATTCAAAATAACTACGTAATTTACCTTTGTTCACATAGTAGAATGTCCCAGATGCATTATAAAATATTTTTAATACAGAAATGATGACCCAGCAATTGCCTCTGTCACCTAGGATTACCACCATTGGCTTCATTAGGTTTTATGAAGGCAATCAGAAATACACTAGACCCTGAGAAATATGTGAATACGTGTGGATATTACAAAAAAGAAAAAAAAAAAAAGAATAGAGGCAGAAAAAAAATAATATACCTGTTGCTATGGAAAACAAACAAAAAAACCCCACCAAAATTTTTCCTAATGGGAGGCTTCTAAACAGTTCTTACAATGGTTCAATTGTTCTACAATATGCTAGCTGTGTGCAAATTGTGCAGTCACCTGTCAACCCCATCACAAAACCTGACTTTTTTATAACTACTTATATTCTTATATTAATAATCTATTTTTATTCAATTCCACATATTCCATAGGTATACAACAGTATACAATTATATACATGCAAATGTAGAAACATTTACATAGTATTCTCTCATCTATGTTCATCAATTTCTTGCAGGGATAGGCTAGCATTTTTTTCATTAACAGCTTGAGCAATTCACTTGTTCATATTTTTTTAAAATATAGCCACATGATTTATAAACTGCACCATTTTATAAGATGTCATTGACCATGGACATAGACCAAGATTAAATGTAGTTCTCCATAAAACATTTGCGGCATTTCACTTCCTGTGACATGCGTAGTTTAGCTTTTCCCCCTTTATGGACCTACTTTTTCACATTAATTCCATGAAAAGATTTTGCTTGTCAAAGGATATCCAAGATTACACACACACACAACTGCATGTTCTCATGTATGCCACGGTTACTGTGCTAATTGCACATCCTTGCCAAAGTCCTTAGTACACAAACAGTTAAAAAGAAGGCAAAAGTAATCAGGCTGTAAAGCTCTATTTGTTTGACAATAAGGAAACATACAGGAAATCCCTCATGCTCATGGGCTCCATGGTGCCATGCAATCTTGCTCTCTAACCTCAATGGCTTGCATAAATATTCATTCAAGATACCAAACCCCACAAATCTAGCTGGCTCCTCCTTGTGGCTCCTATTAGACTTGTTTGAATCTCATTCATTAACAAAGCAAAAGGAATAAAGTTGCTCTACTCAGTGTTGTGGTTTAGGTCATTAGCACTGCATACCACTTTATGCAAATTCATGATGCTGAACAGATGAGGGACAGTTCTCAAAGCAAAGCTCAAAAATAAAAAAAATAAGCTAAAGACCTCACCACATTAGGAAACCACAGACAACGAAATAAAAGATTAAGTGAGATGGAGCAGCTGCTCTCAGTTCAAAAACATGTCTTCCTTCCAACTCATCTCAACAACAGATTTTCTGTAGGCAGAAAATTATTTCACAGAAGTCACAATACAGCTACTAAAAGAGCTGGGGAAAAAAAGTTTTTAGTGATTACTATTATAGATCCTCTGCTGAAAGTTCCCCTACCTGCTGCCATCATAATTGAGTTTTGCCTGCTTAGTAAGAAGAAAATTGACAGACACAAGCTGAGTAACCTCGTTTGTATTCTCTTTATGAGTACAAAATAATCTAGAAACTATTTTACTAAATCTAAATATTGTCTCTCATAACACTGATTGCAGACTTAATACTTCCATTTTAACTTTTTTCCAAACCTTTAAGGAAGACTCTTCCCCATGACACCACAGATTCTTAATATATTTGGGAGATAGATAACAAATATCAACACACTCCAGAGTACAGAAAAGATTCCTGCTCCAGAACAAAACGTCAAAAGAAAGCCATGAAAAGGGCTGATTCAGGACTAGAAGTCTAGCATGCAGGATATCTATTTCTAAATATTTATTTTTACTCCTCCTCCCCCTGGGCTTGACAAAAGAATGAAAAGGGATCAGAAATGTTTATAAGCTATCTACAAAGATATGTAAGTTTAGTACAGCCCATGGCAAACAGTCACCTCAGAGCTGCTCTAGTTGCACTTTTGGCTTTATTGACCCTTAATGTAACTCGCCAAAAGAAAAGAAAAAAAAAAAAAAAAAAAA
>VZSE01001426.1:392702-560555 GCA_013398275.1 Promerops cafer | reverse complement strand
ATGTCATTGACCATGGACATAGACCAAGATTAAATGTAGTTCTCCATAAAACATTTGCGGCATTTCACTTCCTGTGACATGCGTAGTTTAGCTTTTCCCCCTTTATGGACCTACTTTTTCACATTAATTCCATGAAAAGATTTTGCTTGTCAAAGGATATCCAAGATTACACACACACACAACTGCATGTTCTCATGTATGCCACGGTTACTGTGCTAATTGCACATCCTTGCCAAAGTCCTTAGTACACAAACAGTTAAAAAGAAGGCAAAAGTAATCAGGCTGTAAAGCTCTATTTGTTTGACAATAAGGAAACATACAGGAAATCCCTCATGCTCATGGGCTCCATGGTGCCATGCAATCTTGCTCTCTAACCTCAATGGCTTGCATAAATATTCATTCAAGATACCAAATCCCACAAATCTAGCTGGCTCCTCCTTGTGGCTCCTATTAGACTTGTTTGAATCTCATTCATTAACAAAGCAAAAGGAATAAAGTTGCTCTACTCAGTGTTGTGGTTTAGGTCATTAGCACTGCATACCACTTTATGCAAATTCATGATGCTGAACAGATGAGGGACAGTTCTCAAAGCAAAGCTCAAAAATAAAAAAAATAAGCTAAAGACCTCACCACATTAGGAAACCACAGACAACGAAATAAAAGATTAAGTGAGATGGAGCAGCTGCTCTCAGTTCAAAAACATGTCTTCCTTCCAACTCATCTCAACAACAGATTTTCTGTAGGCAGAAAATTATTTCACAGAAGTCACAATACAGCTACTAAAAGAGCTGGGGAAAAAAAGTTTTTAGTGATTACTATTATAGATCCTCTGCTGAAAGTTCCCCTACCTGCTGCCATCATAATTGAGTTTTGCCTGCTTAGTAAGAAGAAAATTGACAGACACAAGCTGAGTAACCTCGTTTGTATTCTCTTTATGAGTACAAAATAATCTAGAAACTATTTTACTAAATCTAAATATTGTCTCTCATAACACTGATTGCAGACTTAATACTTCCATTTTAACTTTTTTCCACATAAACCTTTAAGGAAGACTCTTCCCCATGACACCACAGATTCTTAATATATTTGGGAGATAGATAACAAATATCAACACACTCCAGAGTACAGAAAAGATTNATGAGTACAAAATAATCTAGAAACTATTTTACTAAATCTAAATATTGTCTCTCATAACACTGATTGCAGACTTAATACTTCCATTTTAACTTTTTTCCACATAAACCTCTAAGGAAGACTCTTCCCCNGAACAAAACGTCAAAAGAAAGCCATGAAAAGGGCTGATTCAGGACTAGAAGTCTAGCATGCAGGATATCTATTTCTAAATATTTATTTTTACTCCTCCTCCCCCTGGGCTTGACAAAAGAATGAAAAGGGATCAGAAATGTTTATAAGCTATCTACAAAGATATGTAAGTTTAGTACAGCCCATGGCAAACAGTCACCTCAGAGCTGCTCTAGTTGCATTTTTGGCTTTATTGACCCGTAATGTAACTTGCCAAAAGAAAAGAAAAAAAAAAAAAAGACAACATACTAGTGTGTCTGATAGAAAATCATTCTTCAAACAGGGATATCTGCTGCACTGCTAACCCTAGCAGCCTCCTTCTTTTCATACATCTTGAAGAAAAGCAAGTAAGTGGAAATTTCACCTGTACAAAAGCAATCCTTTAAAATCCCATTCTTCATCCTTTATAGGGCAATTTCCATCACTGCAGACTGAGTGGGACACACCTGATATTTTATTAAATGGGAATTTCAGTAACTCCAGACTGATGACTTGAGCTTTAAAGTATTATGTTTTACAAATAATAAACTACGTCTTCTCTAGGGCGGTTAAGTTACTTGCAGTTAGTTAAGTTCCACATCAAAACATCACCATTCCTCAACCATAATGGATGCCAGACCTAGGCATAACTTTTCCAAAATAAAAGGTTTTCGTCAATAAATTCTTATGTATTGAAACCTGAACTACTAAAAGTACTGAAGAAATGAAAATAGGGGCCTCATTAAGTGGGAGTTTCCAGGCTGAAAATATTTTCTTCCTTTCTTTCCAGAGTGTTTCTTAGCAAAATAATCTGAACAAGGACCCAAACTCCATACCTATACATATAAATTCAGAACTGAAATCTATGGATCACAAATCAAACTAACAACTGTTAGGTACACTAACGAATTTTTCATGCATGCCATACATGGGTTTGTGTGCTATAGAGAAAATACAGGGAACAAATCCTCTTGCTCAGCTGATTTCCTTCATAGTAGGGCATCATGTTAAGGTGTACTCATGAAAACAAATTCTCCCTTAATACAAATAGAAAAGCCTCTCACTTTCTTTTACATGGACTTGCAAAGAGCACAGCTCTGCAAACTGGGCTGGCCCAGCGCACCCTTTACAGGACCCATTCCATCACCCTGAGTCAATGGTTACCTGCAGCAGGAGTTTCCACCTCTCACACTGGAAAGATACTGATGATCATCTGTCTGCAATATTTGTTCTATTTCAGGGCTTTCAACTCTTTAAGGGTTGCTACTGTCTACAAACCCATGCCTGTCACATTACCAAAACTATTCTTTTACATGGAGTAGGAGCTGTCTGCCATCTGGATGAGCTTAACTTGTGATATAATAAAGGTCTGAATTAATTTTCAGCATGCCTGATCCCACCCACATCAGAAAAACACAAACAGAAAGCTCAATCCCTTATGTCTGTGACAACACAGCCTACAGACTTAAAGCTGAATTCAGAGCCTTATAAGTGCCCTCCAGGCATATAAAATAAACTGAACAGGATAAAACACATATCTCCAAAAAAACATTTTCAAGAAAACAGGAGATAATGCAATGCTGAAAATTTTATGCCAATACTGTTACATAGTTGCTAAAATAGATGCATTTCTATGAATACAAATTTATGTTATGCCACTATTACTCACTTATTTCCATCATAGGTACATGCTAAACCAGTCAAGGAATGATCATATAAATGCAGTTTGATATTCACTCATCCTTGTGTAAGTAAAGTATTTCAGCTGCTCTGTGGATAAGTTCTTTAATTCATGGCACTTCTGGGTTCCATGTTGCAAAAACGGACACCAAAATCTGAATATGCAACTTAACTGCTCATCAAAACAGACTTACTTTCTTGTTAGAGTCTAGAAATTAAGATTTATGGGTGTGTGCCAGTGTGCATAAAGAACATCATAGTGTTCCAAAAATCCTAAGCATGTATCTCTGTGACATGCTGGGTAAGAAAGGATAAAAGTATGTGCCAATACTGTGTCTGTTCATAAAAAAACATCATATAGTTGTATAGATATAGGATCACCAATGCCTACAAAAATCCCCGATTGTATTTGAAAATGTACTTCTTGGTTGCTGAATTACTTCACAAAATAGTAAAAAACTAGGACTTTAAAATAATCAAAGTTCCACAACCGTTTTGGCAATAATTTAGTTCATGAATAAAGCATTTTCCTCCTTAAACTAATAGAATGTAGGCAATGTCAGTTCACAGAAGAGATTTTCAGTAGAGTTAAAAAAAAAAAAAGGCTGTCATGGCACATATTACAGATTGCTTGACAGGCATAGTCTGTTTGACTAATGCATGCAGAAGATAAAAGAATTAGCACTGATGACTGAAAACGAAAGACCAACATTTTCCCATCTGTTTGTGCACCATGGGGACTTAAATTCGCCCATCAGCTGGAAGGCATGAAAAAGGCAAAGAAAATCCCACTCAGTTCCAGTACTGAGTATTCTGAAAACACTCTAGAAAGTGTAGCATGTTTGCAACAGCATCTTTCAAAGTAAAATACAACCAGGCATGCAGCTATGAAATAAAAAGTTAAAACCTACTTATCCAGAAGCGGTCAAATAAAAAGTAATGTACATTTCTCATGTTACCACTATTTCCATGCCCTAGAACTACAACATTCATGAGGACTGTGGAACATTCTATTAATTCTAAAGGCATACAGATTTGTTCTTGGATCTTAACCAAACAGCAAGTTGTCTTTCATGGTGGTTCTTCATATTCTGAATCCTAGGACAAACCACCAAGGTTTCTCAGAATTTAAGGTCTTAATTTCTAAGCTAAATATAGTCTGATTTCCTTGACTTAGCTTTGCCTCAAGCAATTATTTTTATTTTCTCTCTTCTCCCACACAAACATCTGGAAACGCTGAGAATCATCCAGCTAGTTTGACTAGAAATTGGAAGAACAGAATTATTTTTGCTGTATCCATTTCTGTTTCTTAACTTCCATACTTTATTCTGAAGTTTTTCAACAACTTCAACTGATCATTCTTAATGTCATGAAAATCTCTACCTCAAATGCATGACTAAATTTTGCCATACAATTTGAACAGTAATTGCTTCAGCCTCAGTGTGTCTTCATATGTAATCACTGCTGGTTTTACATCTGTGAGGAAACAGGCCTTAACACCAACATTTTTTCTCTTGCTTTTATTGGCTAGATGTGCATTCAGGCATGAGACATTTTAGTTTAGCCCCATTGCAAATGAATCTATAGTTTCTGGTGGGACAGGCCATGGGCAGAACATACTCAGTTCTAGGGCTCCCACATAGCTATGAGTTTAAACATAAAATTCTCTAGTCTCTGCACTTATGCTTTATTCAACCAGAAATTACAGGAACCAATCTTACTCTCAAGATATGCAGTTGTCTTAATAATACAATATCAATATTTCAATATTCTACCTGCCAAAAATTTTCCTTCCACTAAAAAAAAGGTGTTATATTAAAGAGCACCTAATGAAGAATTATATTTCATCTCCAAAGCCAAGTATAACAGAAAAGAAAACAATTACTGTGTTTCCTCCTTACTTTCCTACTTTATGGAGGCACCTCTTGGTTCAAAATACATGTTGCAGATTTTCAGTGAGGGGTTCTCAAAAAGGAGACAAAAAGATGAGGCATTAGGGTATCAGATGGGCTCTAAGAGCATGAAGACATTCCTTTTAGCTTAGTATGCAAAAAAATAATTTTATTTGGAATAATGACATGAATTGGATGTACCTGTTTGAATGTCACAAAAATAAGTTGACATACTTTTAACTCTTTTAAAACCATTTTATCTGAAAGCATAGAAAAAAAGAGAAAAAAATTCAGAATGTATTTTCTCACTGAAATTTCGTATTTTTATTGAAATTGGATTAGACTAAAGAATTGAAGAATTGTAGAAAACTCGCCTTGCATGCTATATATCACAAAAAATAAGTTCTCTTTGCCTAGAATAGCATTCTCATTCTGTTTTATTATTGAGACACTGCAGCAAAAATCCAAAAGATCAGAATGAGGTCAAAAAAAGGGTAGTTGAAGTACAGAAGGAGGGGTATTTGACTTGATATTGCCAGCTCTCAAATTATTTGGCAAGAAAAGGGAATTAGAAAGGAAACTTCAAAGAGCATTGATGACTAAAGACTAAAATTTCCCCATCTGTTTCTGCACATGGGATTTGCAAACTTCCCATCAGTAGCAGAGCTTATGCAAAAAAAATGAAATTATTCAAGAACTGAATGCCTCTGATAACAGTATAGAAGAACACTTTCTTCTAATTTTATTTTAATTGTAATCATTAAAAATTATGACAGGCACACAGAAAAATGATTGGTCCCTGTATTATATACTTTAATAATACTCCAAAAAAAGGTCACTTTTTGAAATTATTGCCTTTTATTTTTAGAACAAATAGAAAGAAATTCTCCTTCACACAGCAGGGAGTGAGCTTTTGGAATTGTCTGTCAAAAAGTCTTTTAATCTGACACCACAGTTAGAGTTAACAGTTACTTTATAACCATTAAGCAGGCTTGTAATTACATAAGGTCAAACAGATCTCATACTTTAGGAATTAAAAATATCACTCCCTGGGGTTAGCAAGAACAGTCACTTGTGTACAAAATTATACAGTTAGTAAGGCATAGCTTTATTGCAGGCAAAATGGAAATAAAAAGCATCCTCTGATGATCCACTACTGTACTGATAAGTACAAATAAAATGTAAGACATCAAGGTTAGTTTTACTAATACATTTTCTTACAAAGTTCTATGTGTTTGTATGTATATACATACATGCATATGTACGGGAAAGTAGTCAGAGACACACATACACACAAACACACACACACATATATGTATATACACACACACACACACGCTCCAAACAAAACTGCACGAGAAACTTCTGCCTAGTAGCTTCACTTGAAAGAGTTTCCACCCCTGCCACAGCACAGGTGCAACCACATGGCTGCAAAGAAAGGAAGTTGATTTTGACTGCTCAGTAAATATTGAAAGTTGTTTTTTGAAGAGCTTGTAGTTCACAGGTTCAGTGTAAATGTAGAAAGAAATGTAGAAAGTCTAAGTAGGGGCAAACCTCAAGGCCCTGTTTAACCTGATGGTCTCCTCCCTAATCCCCACTGTTTGGGAAGCCATCTTCTCTTCCTGTCTATGCACACTGACATATCCATGTCTATGTATTTATTCAACTTGGGAAATACAGATGCTGAATATTTTGATTTCCATTCTCCAGTCCATTTTGAGATTACATACACACACTGTGTGTACAGTGTATATATATATGTGTGTGTATGTTTGTGCATGTGTGTGTGTGTAAATTAAATACACTTGAAATGGCACACATAAATAAATAGCACTACTTCAGATATGACATCAGATCTTACCATTTTATTAATGCAGAGAAAAAAGTCAAAGCCTATGTTAATGCATATACACACACAGTAAAAAGAAAGAAAATCTGTACTACATGTCTCCAGTGTAAAAAGCAAGAGATTAAACAGTATGCAGTAAATGATAGCTGTGTACAGCATATAGTTTCTGCAAAGATAAATGTATCATGCAAGGAAGTAAAAGTACAAAACTGCTATTTTAACTCAGTTAATTTGCATTTTTGTTATGAGACAGATTCATTGTGTTGATTGATAACATCAACATGTTGCCAAGTGTACAGGGAAGGGACTGTACAGTAGCTTAATCTGCACTCAGGGTGATGCTGTCTTGCTGGTTAGTAATTAAATCTAGATCTTCTAGAAACAAATCATCATGTGAAATACCAAATCTGTTTAGGGAGCTTAGTATGCCAGTCACCTTAATACAAAACTGGCTTCTCAGAACATCAGCATATAATTAGAGAACTCGCCAGAAAAGCAGAGAACTCTATTATTTTCCTGGGCTTGGGTAATGAATAAAGTGCAGCAGACAAGAATATCTTCCAGTCACAGTCAGTAGTAATTTGCTGTGTGGGACTGCAGCAAGTTAGTCCCTAATACAGTTGTGGGGGAAATATACACTCCATGCCAAATTTTGAAATTGATTATATGAAAAGAAAAACATGTTTATAGATCCTAGCAATACAAGTATAACCACAGCTGACATTTATATATTAACCAAACATAAGACTCCAGGTCTACTTGCAATAATTTGTCTCTGTGGATTAATATATATATTGGAAAGGTGATGAAATTTTGCACAAAATTGAAATAAATACTTCAAAGACATAATGCTATGCCATGCATCAAGAATTTATCTATGTGTTTTATCAGACAAATTTTTTTCCTCATGCTCATAAAGTGTAATCTTAGCAGTCAATGATGAAGTAATAGGCATTAATCTATCAACTGCCTATCACCTTGCCAAGAAATAATTGCCCATAATCATTCCCTGACCATTCTCTGGTCTTCATTACAGAAAATTAATTTTTCCACCTTCCAGTACTGTCATAGTTTTAAGGAACATCCTTCTTCCCAATAAATGCAAGTCAGTAATGCTGCAATATTCACATTAATACAACAAATACTTTCCATTATTTAACATTTGGAAAAATATTATTTACTGTGTTTTAAAATTCACAATATATCATAGTTTCTAATGGGAGTCATTTGAAATTTAAGACAAGTCTGATTTGATAAACTTTGACTTCAAATAGCTGAAGATACAGCTGTTATTCAGAAATCATATAAAGGCTGGTTTTCTCCTGTGCTTTCATAAGCCAGCTTTCATACATTTTCCAACATCTTTTTAGCCTTTCATCCTTGTAGGCAGCAAACACATCTTGCTCAAACTCATTATCAAAACAGAAAAAATAAAGTACATCCAACTTTCCATTATTTTTCTTTTCATGACTTTAACTCCTACACTTCACTTTCCAACCCAGTCTCATTATTTTATATTGTTCTACATTGGACTGAATTACCTACTTTTTCCACACATAGTCCACATCAATTATTCTAGATTTGGAAAATCAATGCTTTTTCTCTGCCTTTCCTGTCCTAACTGAAAAGTCTTCAAACACGTGTGCAAAGGTGAGTCTTTTAATGACCTTCATGTCACCTCATTTATTAGCTCCACTAAACCTGCACTGTTACAATTTACCTAAACCATCTGCTTTCAATACACGAGCCAGTTTTTCCTGCAGCAGTTTTCTTTCCAATGACTTTACACATCAATCTTTATGGTGGCATATCAAGGTAAGTTGTCCTTGAACTTCTGATAAATTATATCAGTGCTGCAATTTCTCCACCTAGCTCACTCAGAAATTCAAGAATTCATGGAGGTTCATTTGATGGTTCTTTTTTCACAGGTTCATGCTCCCAAGCCCTTCTAAATTATGCATTACAAACTATGCCATAGTGATATTTCATTCCAGTATTTCTGAAATGAAAACACACAAAAAGCCATATACAACTGAGAGAGGAGGCTGTTGGTTTGAGTGGTTTGGGGATTTTTTTTTGCATTCAGGGACAGGTCTTATCCAAATAAATAATATATTAAATAGTATAATAAAATAATTTTTTATTTTATTCATTAATGGTACAACATTTTTATTATATTTTGTTATATTTTTAATGAGAAAAATTGGGTTGAATACTTCATTAAAAAAAAAAAAAAGGCTTTAATCCTAATGATATGGAGATTCAAGGTCTGGTTCTAAATTCAGTTTACTTCAATACTTGATGTCAAAATCTGTCACAGTTGGAAAACATTTCTCACAAAGATATATAGATCCAAATGAAAGAAGTGCATTGTTCGTCATGATTACTAAATTATACTGACTTTTCAATCCCATATACCAATTAAACACATGTTTTTTATTTAAATTTGGCTAGGAAATGTCCGTCTTCCCTGATGTTAGCTCTTTGGAAACAGAATTTTCAACATTTTTAAAAAAATAATAAAACATCCTTCTTCCCACTTAAAATCCAGATTTTTTAAAAAAATATAATAAATACTACTCAGAAACACAATTAATTACTGATCTAAATGTCATTCTCAACTTACATCCAGAGACTAAACAGCTAGCTTCTTTGGCCTTGGGGCTTCTTTTCTTGAGAAAAAAAAAGCCCTTTTTTTTTTCTCCTTTGATTTCATGCTCTTTGGCCATTATGTATTTTGCTTTTGAATATCTGGAAACAGTATTAAAAACAAACAAACAAACAAACACAAATATTACAAATGCTTGAAAAACTATATGTTTGCCCAGTACTTAACTTCTCTTTCTGAACTGTGTTCTTCAGTGAACTTTTCTCCTGCCTGTTTTTGGGCTATAGAAATTTAGCATAGTCTGACAGGCATCAAATATCTACCATATAATTTTACTTGCTATTTATTGTTCACAGTATGATGTTTTTAATATCCTCTGTATGTTACTTTATTGTCTTAAGAACATAATCAGAATAATTATAGCCACACAGCCTTCTGAACATCTGTCATGTGGAAATATAATACTAGAATGGATCTCCTGAAGCATCACTTTGGTAATGCAGGTAACACATAACACATAATCTCATTCACAACTTTAAGATCAATTTTAAAGCCAATTAGGGTTCAGGTTTGGGATTTTTTTAATCCTTATTACTCCTGCATGGAAGGCTGCTTTCCAACATATGTCTCCTCACATTAAGAAAGCTTAGTCTAATTTCTCTCTTAAGTTTATTGTTGGACACCTTTGCAATAATTTGCTTTCATGCTAGCAGTAACTTCAGGTTTTGAAAGCTTTTTCTTACCTCTTCCTCTATCCTGATATATTTACAGAAATTTTTACAACCTCCTTGATTTGATTTTTTAAGTACAACACATTATTTTTACTCCCTTCTCTTGAGATAAGCTTTTTACTCCCACGCTTACCCTTGCAGGTTTCCTTGGTACAATTTCCCATTCCTGAGCATGGCTGTAGATAGCTAACTGCAGGCTGTCATTACTTGGAGAGTAGCAAAACCACTCTTCCCTTTCTCTTGGCAACATCTTCATTCTGACAAATCCAAAAATCTGTTTTTCCCCACCTGCAGTTACATGTTTGCAGCATACAATTGTCTTAAAATTGACTAAAGCTCTGAGGCCTTTTTCCAAATTTCCAGCTGATGGTTCCTGAACATATCACAGAAATGTCTGTTGCTCAAAGCATGCCCTTGTATTTGTACACTGAAATTTCAAACCATTTTTATTTCTTAAGTCTTCAAAGATACCCTGTTATTTCTTCATGACATTATAATCCTCACCCCAATAGATAAGACATCGCAGCATTGTCTTCAACATATTTCATTATCATACCCCTATTTTTCCTCTCAAGGTTATCACTGAAAACTCTAAATAAAATAATGTCATAGGACCAATTCTAATGAAACCTCAGCAACTCTCAGGCCCATTTCTCTAATAATAGCTAGGCTGTTGTCTTGTTACCAAATTCCTCACTACCAAGCAGCTTTTCACTTCTGCAATTTAACTAACAGTTTTTCTCAATTCCCTAGCTACTCCATGAGCACTCACAGAATAATTATGTCAGTGCTTCAAGCAGAGGCCACTTGGCATAAAGAATGAATTTCACCTTCTACAAATATCCCCCAGTGGTGGAACATCCCCAGACCATCTTCTTCATAGCACAAAACTATGTTTACTGAAGATCAAAGCCAGATGTTCATTTTCATTAACTTGTCATTCCTTGATCCTCTTTCTCTGGGGAAAAAGAGAATTAGAGTGAACCTTATCCAAAATTCCCCAATTTTGTGCATGTTGTCCATCTCTCAGCATACTTTTCCTGATCTTCTCCAGCCAAAACTGGGGGTGATATTTTTTCCAACAGGTCCAACACTCTTTTACCTCCAGGAGCTTTTGTTTTCTGGAAATACTCTGATGCCAAGAACTCCAGAGTATACAGATCTGCTGCTTAATAGCCATGGTCCGTGTCCTAAGTCTCATCCCCAACCCCAAATGTTTTCCACCTGGACAGAGGGAGGGAGGATGAAAGGGGGGGAGGCAGAGAGGGAAAGTGCGTGTGTGTGTGTGTGTGTGTGTGTGTGTGTGTGTGTGTGTGTGTGTGTGTGTGAGAGAGAGAGAGAGAGGGATTTCTAGACATGAAATAAGTATTTACAGACACTTATGTCTTACTTTTTGTGGCTACTTCCCATGTAAAAAGGCTTTGATTTATGCCATGATTTAGTATTCTTTGTACAGTGAACTGCAGATTCTATTTCACTGGTTATTTCTCCTGTCAATTGGAGTTCAATGCTATTTCTTTTCTCTTTATATTATCCTCACTTCTCTTCTAGGCTATCTCATCACTTTCATGATAGTGCTCAAAGTCAAATGCTTTGACCATTTTGCTGCATCTGGTTAAGTTCCTGTTATTATCTCTCCTTGAGCCACCTTTAGTGCTGCATGACTAGCTAGCTTCATCCTTTTTCCCCAGTCTTTATGGAGAAAGTCTAATATTTTTACCATTTCCCATGAGTGTTGCCATGTGGTGTTCAGCAACTCATTAAAAGGCATCACCTAGATTAGCTAATTAGTGGCCTTCATCTAGGTTAGTTCTACATTACCTCAGCTAGCGATGATGAAAGGCTATAAGCCAGTAGTACACACTCTCTGGAAGTTCCCTCCTACACTTCTCACACATCCACCAGCCTCTGCAAACTGAGTGAATTCAAGTAGATACCCACAGCTTTCACAGAAAAAAATGCTATTTAAATTTCCTTACTACAAATATTGGTAACTGCCTCTAGAAAAACAGAAGAATAATTTTTCCTTTGGGCTACATGATCATTTATACTATAAACTGTTGGCCACTGTTGGTCCTCATGACCTCTAACTGCTCTTCATTCTTTCCCCTTCCCTGCTTCTTCTCATATTGACCCAAAGGAGGAAGTCATACTGAGCAAGACTGAGTGGGAAGGCAGAGTTGCTTCCTCTGAGGAAGTAATTGTTTCTGGAACTATGAAATAGAAAGACCTTTCTTTAAGTTTTAAAGATAATGGCATTTTGATAATTCATCTCTGCTTGCTAACACAGCCTGATGCAGTTGCAAAGAACAAGGGCAAAATAACTATATAAGTGCTGTCTGATTACATGACTTCAGATATGTGCCATTATCAGCTGTATGGGGGAGCAGAAAAGAGAGTTACAGCCCCATAAAGACTTCCTTTCTACTCCCACCAGGAAGTCGGTCCATGTAAATTTTTTCCAGCAAAAATATATCTGGTTTTGGAAAGGGGATTTTACACCAAAATCAAAAGTGGATTACACATACAGTGGATAGTATTATATACCTGACACTGCTCATCTATTGTTGCTGTAAATCTAATGAATGATTTTATGGTAACTCTCTTTTGCACACTGCCAAGCACAGATTTTCCTAAGTTCTTAAATAGCGGAGAGAAAAAATATTCAGCCTCAATTTTTTTTTTTTTTTTTTTGTGCTTTTAGCCTTCTACACCAGATTTGCAATTTGTGCTTCAATTCTAGGTTCCAAAAATTACATGAAACATTTAATTAGTTAGCAGACAGAAGGTACACTTACTTTTCCTAGTAAGGTCAATTAAAAAAATGTTTTAAGAATGTTCTGAGGATGTAGTACTAATCTCTTCTAGCTAATTGCCAGGTTTATCACAAGAATGCTTTCAGTTCTATGAAAGAATAAATAAATTATAAATCTCTACTGTGCCACATGCTGTACAAACACCAAAATACCATCTCCACTTTCCTAGTTTCATTTGATAGATCTGCATTAAAGACAGTGAAAATATAACATTCATGTTGCCCACTAAAAGGTGCCTCCTGACGATAGTAAAATGAAGTGAAATACTCTAGAAAAACAATCTCGTCAGCTTTCTTTTTCTCTGTTGTTGTCAACCTCAGATCAGTCAACATCAAAAGATTTTGTGATTCTTTGGGAGTGGGAGGAGGGAAAAAAACCATCCCCCAAAACCAAAAGTACATTAAAAAAGAAAAATCATAGTTATCAACTTGTAATATGTGAGCCAAACTGTACAGCTCCATGATGATTACCCATGCTATGCTCTGAAATTCAAGTGTCATAAACAGCAAGTCATAAAGAAACCTGTGGTTTGCAACACAACCATAGTTATCTTCAGAAAAAGAACTAAACATGGGAGCTCAATATGACTGTGAACCAGTGCTGATCCTCTAAAACAGAATTCATTATGAAAAATAATGCAGTCAGAGTGAACAAAAATTTAAAAAAAAAAAAAGGAAAATACAAGGTTCTACAAAGTGGTATTTTTATCTACCTACACTCCCTGCCTGAGTAGACAAGGTTAATATACAAAACTGCAACAGGTTCCATGTTTACTCCACCAGGTGTGCAGGTTCTGGCTGGTTTTGAATAATGCAAAACAATGTGTGTTTTGGATTTGTGTTGAAGAGGGTGTTGATAACACAGGTATGTTTTAGCTATTGCTGAGCAGCACTTACACAGAGATAAGGGCATTTCTGTTCCTCACCCCACCAATGCAGGCTGGGGGTGCAAAGAAGCTGGGAGGGGACACAGCAGAGACAGCTGGCCCCAACTCTTCAGAGGGATATCCCACACCATATGGTCTCATGCTCAGCATATAAAGTTGGGGAAAGGAGGAGGAAGGAGGATGATGTTCAGAGTGATGGCATTTGTCTTCCCAAGATACTGTTACATGTGCCGGAGCTAGGCTTCTCTGGAGATGGCTGAACACCTGCCTGCTGATAGGATATGGTGAATTAATTTTTCTTTTGCTTTGCTTATGTGTGCAGCTTTTGCTTTTCCTGTTAAAACTGTCTTTATCTCAACCCATAATTTTTTTTCACTTTTACCCTTGTGACGCTGACCTGGGGGGAGTGAATGAGAAACTGTGGGGCTGAGCTGTCATGACAAGAAGATAGTTTGAACAGTGCACAAGTGAAGGTTACCCACTCCTATGTATCAATTAAAAGTATTTGAAGCTAATAATTGTCTTTTGTGGAGTAACAATTAGACTACAAGTGACGGGTACAAGTTTAAAGCTGTACCCATTTAAAGGACAGTGAGAGCATTAAATACTTGCTACAACTAACAAAGCAGGAGCAGCATCTAAATGCTGGCCCTTGGACATTCTGCAACTCTGATAGTGTAGGACAAAGAACCTTGGATACTGAGGTACAAATCTTGGCTAGGGTTTCAAATCAATACAGAACAAGTCTAGGGAATGACTAAAAAATACAATGTTGCAATGCACCACTAATGATGAAACAGACCACACCCCAACCAGACTGAACTGCTGACAGCTCATCCAGTCCTGAGCCTTCAAAAGGCAGTGAGGCAAGACAGAGCAGATCCCTCCAATAAATCTGGCTGCTGTTCATACTCTTAAGAGATTTCACGTGGGCACAAATGTATATAAGCTTCACATCTTTGTTCTTAAATGAAAGACACTTCAGCATTCTCTTCAACCTGCTACAGGAGGCTCCTTCATACAAAATCCATGAAAAGCAATTCCCTGTGCCACGGGGAGAATGTGCAACGCCGACGTGGTGGAGCAGTGACTGAAGAGCGCGACCTTTGCCACCTCACAGCCGGACCGACCGCAGGGATCGCTCCTGACCTCCGCATCTCCTCGCGTGCGAGCGGCCGCCCCGGGGCCAGCTCCTCATTGACCGACGGTTTAGCAGACACGGGATGTACCTCCTGGCTGTTCAGTCCAGTGCCCCCCCTCACCTTGCTGACAGCTACAAAACTAAGACATAAATATGTCCCTGGAAAGCTATACCACCTGGGGTAAAGTGTTGGAAATTATGGAAATAAATAGCTTCAAGCATTTCACTCTGCATCTATTACAAAAACAGTACTCACAATTCCAACAGCTTTCCAACAGGACACAACAGCAGATTACCACGTTGCCAACAGCTACAGCCCCTCCTAGTTTGCAATAAATGAGCTTTGACTTTGTCATTGCTATCCACCAGAGCAAAGAAATGGTGAGTTACCACAGTTTAGATGAAGAATGACAAGTCACTCACTATCTTGTCGCAGCCAGAGAAAAATGAAGACCACCAAAAGTGGGGTGAAATCAGAAACTGAGAGTGTTTAAGCAAATCTTCATTGATAGCCTTCTGGGATCTACATATACCATATATTCTTTTTTTTCTTTTTTTTTTTTTTTTTTTTTTTTTTAGTTCTAAAGAATTAGAAAGNTTTTTTTTTTTTTTTTTTTTTTTTTTTCTTTCCCTTCAAGAATTAAGTCCTTACTGAAGAAATCTCCACTGGCTTCTGTGACAGTTTTCCAGAAATCTGAACTGAACAATTAAAGGACCATGCTGTTACCTTTTAGGTCACATCTTTAAAACAGAAAATATGGTATTGTCTGGGCTATAAATTCAGTCCAGAAGAAATATTTATTTAAAAGTAATTCCTGGTGTTACAAGAAGTGTTATTTTTTTCTTCCAATGAAAAACTGTGGCATAATAGAAGCTGACTGTAGCTCATATTGGCATTATCAAGGCTCATTCTACACATTAGACATGGTCCATGAAACACTAACCTCAAGGCAAAGTAATTTCTAATATAAATTGCTCACGCAAAAGCAATTCGGAATTGTGAAAAATAAGCCTCTCCAACCTCAATTTTCATCTTCACTTTGTCAAATGTTATTAAAGAGAACATTGTTGTGATTGTTCAAAACCTACTTCTTACCTCAGAATATTTCCCTTCCTCTGCCATTTCTTTAAAAATCTTTAAATCTCAAAATTTAAAAATCTTTATTTTGACTCTAAAAGGAAGAGTATAAAGGTATTATTTATCTAGTCAAGGAAACTCTGCCTTTAAAAGTGCTCACCCCCTAAATGTGGGCAGATTTACCAGAAGGTATTGCAAATAATATGGACAATTCAAACTTTATCTGCAAAAATTCACGTGTGTCTGCTTATTGAAATTTTAATATATTAGATAACTAAGTTATCAGAAAATATTTAGAACCTTCAGATGGAGGCAGCTTTTAACAAACAAGGACAAAATCAAAAAACATTCAAATGATGTGCACTGGAAAATTATTTTGGATATAACCCTGTATAGAAACACTTGAAGTTTAATTAGCTCGAGCTTCTTGCAAAAATGGTCAAAGAAAATTTTACAAATGCTCTCTATAACCTAAACAGTTCCTACTAATGGCAACAGCACTGCATTCAGAATTTCTGAAAATTCCCCCCATTACAATAATTTCCCACAGTAAAAAAGTTTTTATAAATAAACTGCTCTGTTCTAATTTGTTTATCAGTCTAGGAGTATATGCAGAATACAAAGCATACATAGGCTTTAGAGGTATTTACACTGGACAGTTGGAGGTAATTCAAGAGATAAAACATGACCTGGAAATTTTACCTTTATTTGCCAGGAGTAATGACAATGTTTAAAATCAGATGTATCTGACTCTTTTTGGTTGTTTGGGTTTTGTTGGGGTTTTTTTGTTTTGTTTTCTTTTGTTTGATTTTTTTTTTTGACTGCATAGGTTGCCCAGTGAGTTTCTGGACTTTCCATCCTTGAAGATTTGGTCCTGGGCAAGCTGGTGCACCTAGCTCTTGTCTGAGCAGAGGGAATGGACTAAAAAATCTCCCAAAGATATTTCAGGAAATGTATAATCAAGTATGCAGTCTAAAAATATATGTCCCTTCCCTTTACTTGTAACACTGAAATACAATTATAAGCATGACAAGAAACTGTGACATTGCAATGACCTATTTAAAACACGAAAAATTTTAAAATTATACAAAAAGACTAAAAAAACTTTAAGTCAGACTGTGAACTGTTTCTCCACCACTGTTTTAAAGAGCAATATCACATGAACTGAGAGAAAGAGCTGCATAAATGCTCTAAGCATAAATAGCTGCATCAGTACCATTGCATAAAACTAGGGTTTGTGGTCCTAGGAATGGAAGCACAAAACAGAACCAGTGAATAATTTAGGGTGGAAAGGACGTTTAACATCATCGAGTCCAACCATTAACTCAGCACTGCCAAGCCCACCACTAAACCATGTCCATATCTGTCACATCTACACACCTTTTAAATACTTCCAGGGATGTTGACTCTGCCACGTCTATGGTCAGTCTACTCTGGTGTTCACTACTCTTTCAGCACAGAAATTTTTTCAGAATATGCAATCTAAACTTCCCCTGGTGTGTCTTGCAGCCATTTCTTCTTGTCCTGTTCCTTGCTACCTGGTGGGAGAGGCCAACCCCCACCTTGCTACAACCTTCTTTCAGGTTTTCTCTGAGCTTTTTCTTCTCCATCCTAAATGACCCCAACTCCTGCAGCTGCTCCTCACAGGATTTGTGTTCCAGACCCTTCCCCAGCTCTGTTGCCCTTCCCTGGACTTGCTCCAGCTCCTCAATGTCTTTCTTGTAGTGAGGGGCCCAAAACTGAACACAGAATTCAAGGTGTGGCCTCACCAGTGCTGAGTACAGGGGGGCAGTCACTGCCCTGGTCCTGCTGGTCACACTATTTGCTGATACAGGCCAGGATGCCATTGGCCTTCTTGGCCACCTGGGTACACTGCTCCTCTCTGCAAAGGCTGAATGCCATATCTATTGCTATATTGGGCAAACTCAGCATTAAAATGTCAGAGTTGTTTATATAAATATTAAATTTGTCTCATTTTAACCATGTCCACAAGCAGTTTTTATGAATACTGAGCATAAGCGAGCCAATACTTGCTTTTCAGAGGAAGCTTTTTATAAGATTGTCTGAGAACTCAGCCCTTAACAGAAAGTGACAAGGAGAAAAGAAAAGAAATTATCTGAATATCATATTTGGGACTGAGTGGTTATCAGAGATATAAGCTACGGACCACAGGGGACAAATAGGAGATACTTGACACTGATGTTTGCAATTTATTCTCATTGAAGTCCTAAAAATGCCTTCTAAAAATCCTGAGCACCAAAGCAATTTCAAGGAAAACCAAACACTGTACATGTTTTCACTGATATGATTAGTAGCAATATGTTGCATTCATACAGCAGTTTCAGACCTTAGGGTGCTACATTCTGTCTCCTTTTCAAGCACAAAATGCATTGGCTTGCTTTACTTACTAGTAGCAGTAGCAGGACAATATCAGGATTATCACAGGCACAGGCTACATGCATTGATGTCCAAAAATCCTCATCTTGGTGATTTACATTTACTCCTCTGTCAATTAGAATTTCTGCAGCAAATGCATTATCGTATCGAGCACACTAGAAGAAAAAAGAGCAGATTAGGGATGGTGTTTTCCTCAGTGTACAACTGAATTTATTACATATGATTTAAATTGGGCAGATGACGCATTGTATTTAAGCTGCTGCATTTGTAAGGAACAACAGCTGAGGAATCTGTAGAAATAATTGCATGGAGATTTCCAGTTCCATGTGCATGATTCACAGAATCCCCTATTTCCTTATGAAATCTGCTGAATCTACAATAAAAGTGAGGCTTTTTCTCTGTTCAATTCCAAATCAGTGCACAGGCATCAGTGCACGATGATCACATCATGAGTAGTGGTATCTAAGTATATGTACACCCACACATACATATGTCCACGCCTGCATGAATTTCTGTCTTTTATGCAGTTCAGAGCAATAATACACCCCTCTTTATACCCCACTTCTATTTCCAATCCACTAACTATACTGATTCCTGTTCAAGTATCTCTGACAGACAAATACTCTGCACACTGAGGGTGTTATTGTGGGGTGGAGGGATGCACGTGTGCGCATATGTGTGCATGCGTGAATGTTTCTATACCTTGGTCAGGGTCACAGTTTTGGTAGAAAAGAAGAAAATGTCATAGACATTGTTTTGACCTTACTTCTCAGTCACAGCTGTGACTTTTTATGCATAAGGTTATGGATAATACCCTAAAAGACAAACAGGACTCTTCAGTTAAGATCCTAACTGTGGCCTCACACACAGTCTCAGTAACTATTTAGAGAAGGATTCTATCTCTTTCCCCATGGGAGAGAGGTTATAGGCAGACTTATTTTAATCTGGCATGGAAGCCAGGATACTAAAGGAAGTGGGGAAGAAGGAAAAGTGTGTAACTGGATTTGACTGTGAAGTCAAGATATAGCTGAGATCTTCAGCAGAATGCAGCAGCTGCACGTACAAGATGAATATTAAATTCCATCAGGATAAAAAGCAGTCTCACCCTAAGTAATTTCCAAATATACTGACCATTACATTACGGAACAGAAATGAAATTCTGATGTATTTCCTCTAGCTTGTGTAACTTATCTGGCAGCTCTAGAAAAAAATTTTGTTTTGTTGCATCAGTATAATTCATTGTATCAGTGCAACTTAAATTGAGCTGTTCTATGCTGAAATTTAACAAATCAGAGGTAAGACATTTTATATTACAGATCAGCACATAATCTAACACCAACCATATTTTCAAGCCATTGTTAAGCAAAAAAACCCAAAAAACAACCAGTTCTAGAGATGACCACTGAGCCATTTTGTGTATTAATAATAGACATAGAACCTTTCGTGATTATTTGTAGCTTAGATTGGTTGCTGGTCCTTGATTCTTGTTTAACAGATTTTGTGAAACAATTGGACAAGCTTGGTTAAAGTTTCAGACTAAAACTGTGACACATATAGTTTGCTATAAGGGCAGGGGTGGGTGATTGCCTGTGTGAATTGACCTGACACCGTGTGCTTCGTACTGTATGGGCAGCTCAGGCTTTTTATTGTACTTCTCCTCTCATGGAACCTGAAGAGAGTTCAGTGAATACCTCTGAAGTACCCATAGCTTGCCTAGATTTAACCATACTGGGATACTCTTCATAGAGGCAAAAAAAAGAATCTTTATCAAGTGTCACATTTGTTGGTTTTGTTGTTTTTTTTTTTTTTTTTAAGAGTTATAGCACATTTTGGAAATTAACAGATATGAAAAAAGGAAAACAGAATTATGTAATTAATCGGATTTTAAGAAGAATGTCAAGATAAATATATTTTCCATTCATTCTGACACAAAATCATTTAGCCTACAAGTGGAAAGAATAAACACTAAGCTCCCCTTTGGACCAAGCAGCTTCACAGTTGTAAAACTAACACTTAAAATGGATCTGAGTGGGTTTTAGGAATATAACACAAGTGCATGCTAAATTACTGGTTTCAATTCTTGCTGAAAAATAAATTTGGCTTATCTTGTTTCCCTGTATCATGATTCTCCTCTCCTGTCTGTAGTGGTCCCAAATCAGGGACAAATCCCAATTTCATTGAATCCAGGTTTGCCGCTATCTCCAGTAGGATGAGCATTTTCCTGCAAATGAATTATGAGTACTTACAAGCAACTCTGACTAAACTGAGGCAGTATGGTTACACATAGCTCTCTACTGCAAATTTCTTACTGCAGAAAGCTTTCCTTCCTTTGGAAGCGTATGTGTGCCTGTGAAGCAGCAGACACCAGCTGAGAGACACTGATTGTGACAGTGAATTGGGGCATGATGCAGATCAAGAAACCTAAAATGGCAAAGTTCAACTGCAGATTTTATCTGCAGTTAAAAACTGTGCATCAGCTAAACTAGATGAAGCAATTTAGAATCCCTGAAGATGAATTCTTCTTTCTTTTATTTTAAAATGACTGACACATATCAAATCATCCACATTGAAGATAAAGATTGTCTCCTAGGGCTTTTGGCACGGGGTAAGATTTGGGATGCCTCTGTTTCGGGAATTTCAAAGATAACATCTCATTTAGACTGCATTTTTAGAGAGTGATTGAGCATCTTTACAGAAGACAAATAGTTGGAGAAAAGAGAATTAAAATTTTCTCTCTTCCAAATCAGTACTGCACTTTCCCCTTACCTTAACCTCTATTTCCTAAAGTCTTTGGTTAAATAGCGGGTCATGGAAGATGGAAAACACAGATTAATTACATAATGGAAACACTGTGTCTTGCAAGAGCATGGTCACAGGAGTGCTGGGACCAGTTATATTACAGGGGCTCTTTCTCATCAATAAATTACTGCAGAATACAAAGTATACATACTATCAGAAACCTAATCCAGCTGTTCTAAAATGAAACACTCTGCCAGCAGACTTTTCGTTACTTTGCTCAGTTGCATTTCTTTGAGCCACAATGTGCAAAAAAGTTGGATCCAAATGTCTTAAAATAGTTTCACAGACAGCATCTCTGCAACTGAAGCATCACAGACCAAAGAAAAGGATCATAAGATGTAGGAATTATTTATGAGTTTTGCTACTGGCTTCAGCAATGCCAAAATTCTACTCCTATGGCATTTTCTTTCTGTCTGCCAGTCATGTCCTTACCTCTTGTTTTTACTTTCAGTATTAAATACAAATTGTTTTTCTTTTACCTTCTTGTTACTTAATCTGAATTGCTATCAAATAATGATAAACTAAATGCAGATAATGTGTTAACATCCACACGTAGGAAACTGGTGCAAGAAAGTATCACAAAAACAAAAGGAAATATGCTAAATTTTGGGGGTATTTTTCATATATGGCCTGTGACTCCTTGAAACATATAATTTTGTATTTGGAATCAAGCAGTCTTTCCTTTGTTCTTTCTTGCTGCGCAGATATTTTATAAATAAAACACATCTTTCTCCTTTGTTAGCTACCACTCCTGTGACATGATCCATTCTTTTGTAAGCAATTTGAAAATGACCATTTATTTAAAAAGCATAGCTGGATGCAATCATAGCCATGGCGGAGCTCAGTGTAGATTTCAAAAAATTGCTAGGCCTTTCTTTTTTGTTAATATGCAACTCACTATCCCACCACGTTTATCCACAGTCGCTAACACTAATCTTCAATCACTCTTACCAGGTGGAGCAAGGAGCCTCCTGAGGAAAGAAGCATATGAGGGTCAGCACCATCCTTCAACAGCCGTAGCACTGAAATATCAAAGAAAAGAGGAACAAGAGTTAATATACCTAATATACCTAATATAACAGCATTACACCTAATTCTGAACTGTTACTAGGCCGATTCTTAATCATCTTCATCAGGGGATTTAATAATGTATTCAAACCTCTTATGTAACTGGAAAACTGTTATGTCAGCATTTGCCGTCTCACCTATTTTAACAGCTAAGCCTGTAAAGCAAAAGACCTTTGATAATGAACAGTAAATATCAACAGTATCAAGGATTTTCAAGTGTACAGAGGAGTATGTCAGTTTTGTACATATGAGAGGGGAGGGGAAGGCTGGTGGAAAGACCCGTGTCAAGGTCACAATCACCTGATTAGTTCATTTGGGAGCAAAACCACAGTTAACTGGTGTTATTTTACTTTTTAAAGTTCCCATGCGATATATTGGCTTTTTCAGTAAATACTTGAAACTAGTATTCATAACTGATATAACTTGAAATTAATCATCATTCCAAAGCGAAATGATCTGCACTCAATTTAACCTTTCCAGTGCATTGTCAGATCACTGATGCAGCGTAATCTTTAAAACGATATTTGGAGCCATGCTCCACTCCCAGTTACATGTAACAAACCCCTCGGAAATGAAAACAGGCTTATAAGAGCAAGCAAAACCACAACCCTTCACATTGGTGCTCACTCAAGTGTGAAAATTCAGCACTTTCCCCCATGGTCTGTATTGCCTCTATAACCTTTTCAGTCTGAATCAAAGCACTGACTAACTCAGGGAAACAGTGCTCATTCCTTGAACAGAACTGTGCAGCAGCAATGCCTGGCAGTACCAGGGGACTCCACACCAGCATTGCAACCCTGTCTTCATTAAACTGGCATGAAAAACTCTTTTGAAAGGCCTCTCTCCATGAGAATAGCTGCCAGTAATATTTCCTGAGCCAGAGCACAGGTGGTTCTGTCTTCATCGTCTGGAAATCTTGAGCTTAATTCTTAGTTAAGATCCTGGATGGACTTGTGCAAACAACTGCAAAGAAATTTTAAGTTGTGAAATGGGTTCCACTGAGATGACTGTCCTACAGGAGGGTCAGAGATTTGTCTCAAGGCTCTTCCGTGAATCCGTCAACAGACTCATGGCCACCACCTCTTTCCTATCGATACATTTTCTGTGTCTGTTTTCTTTCTCCCAAGGATATGTTGCACCTCCATTTTCACTGTACATTTAAACTTCTTACAGCATTCAGACACTTGCTTAACCTATTTGAAAGGGGTCAGTTTTCTTTTCAAATATTGTCAATTTATACAAGCAATGTTTTCTGAATGTGCTGAATTATTTTTGACCAGGTGCCCTAGAAAAATTTGTCCTAAGAAAGAATATTTGGTTAACTAGTTGCAAGCCTGTAAAATTAGAGTGAAGCACTTGGTATCATGATTACTAAGCACATCATATAGCAAAAACACTCTGGTATAATGGACAAATATTTACAATAGTTAGACAAATTCATTTAATCTTTTGCTTTTTTTTAAACTTTGAAAATCAAAGATCAATCAAAAGTACTGCATAAATTTTCACTTTTTGAATAGTTCCATGGTACCTATTTCTCCTCATGAAAGGTCTTGCCTCATTTAATTTACATAACAGTAAAAGACTTATATGTTCTGGCAAAGGCCACTTTGAAAGTTAGCCATTATTAGAAGTCCCTGTGATCCCCAGCACATCCACCAAAATTAGAATGGGAACATTATGTGACATAGAATAAAAAAAGCCTGCACAACACCTGCTAAGCAAGATGAAAAGCACAGAACCAGAGTGGGAAGGTACAGAATTATTTAGAAAATTTCATGACGTCAGGAGAAGCAGATGAACAATAAAAAGCAAACCATTCCTTTCTGCTCTCTCAGACCCACAAATCTCATACTGAAGCACACACTTGTCCTCATCTAGACAGAGACCATTAAAAACAGAGGTTTAGAGCCAAGTTCCTTCCTTTTCTTAATACCTAAATTTCTGACCACATATGGAGATGCTCTCTCTACCTCAGGTTTAAAGTGAGTAGAGACTTATAAATCCTCCTTCCTTAAACAGGCATGTAACTAGGTCCTCCTCAAGAGTTAATATTTCCAATGTTCCTATATTATGCCATTTCTTAGGCATTTCTTAGTAGGGCAGGAAATACTATTTCCATATCACAGAAGATTTCTTAAGGCTCTGAAAATAATTTCATTCTCCCAATCCCATCAGGATTTCACCTGAAGAAATTAACACTCCAAAGTGTTCCCTTTCCTCCATCCCTTGTTTTCCAGGGGGAAAAAAAAGTTACCCATCATGTGGTGGCACAGCAAGCACACTGTAGGTTGGTGGCAGAAGTCTTATATTGACTAGGACTGGTATGAAACAGCATCCTCAATCTGTCTTTCCACAAGATGGGATATGACAGGTAAGGCGTTAACCAAAGGAGTCTGTTCCCTTCCCCTATTCACTAGGGGACTTACACACCTTTACCTCTGACTATCTCTGCATGTGGGAATTGACTCTGGTGGCACAAAAATAACACCAGCAAAAATCAAATGTGGAATTTCTTGTTGGGCCACTGAGACGAACTCAATCATTTTGAGGCTTGGGATCACCAAAAGTGGCTTTAGGATAGATCCTTCTATGCAAAGATGGAGGATGAAGACTTCTCTCTTCTGGCAGAAGCAGGACACATGGGAAGGTCAGTGGGTTGGGAAATTACATTTCTAACAGTATTCCACAAGAATTTCATCTGGAGCCTAAAATAGTAACCAAGAGACAGAAAGAAACTCTAGCTACTCAGGTATAAAAAACATGGGCAATTTATTGGATATCTTCCTCCCACCAGCCCCCAAAGTCTTGGTTCTCACAGAAAAGCTATGCAAAACAAAGTAATGCCTTTCCAGATCCATTTTGCAACTCCTTGCAGTTAAAATCAAAACAACGACAGACTGTTTCTAGATCCAGTTTGAAATCCATTAGAGTTATTTGGTTTGCCTTCATTTTTTTCTACCAGCAGAAGTGTAGACCAAGGTTACTGCACAAATAATTAATATGTTAACTCCAATCTTCAAGTAAAATATTAAATAATTGTGACCATAAACAAATTACTGCATCACATACAAAAACATTACGGAATGTAGATAAAAGATCAGTAGCTTTTTTCTTTTTTTGGTCTGGTGTCTTTTTCCTCATTATTGCACACAGCTTGATCAATGCTTCAGGAAATTCACATCACACAGACTACCAGGGCAAGACATGCAAACTTTCCTTTCAACTGGGCAAAAGTCTGTGTCCTGAATCAGGATTATGTGCTACATGCCTCTGAATTTAAAAACTAGTTAGAAAAATATCCTTTCCTTGAATTTATCCTTTCTGCAAAACACAATTAAAAAAAGAAAATCAAGAAAAGAAGATCACAGAAACAAATCCCCCTTCCTACTAGACAACTCACTTAGATAATTTACTTAAGACTTCACTAGTCAGTAGAAAATATTCACCTTTGGTTCATATTTTCCTTTTGATCAAACTACTACCTAGAAGTAATTAGATAGTAAACACTAGCTACTGCTCGTAATTTGGGATTTAATGTCCTAATGAGGACAGAAAGTAATACAAAAGTCTATTCAAGAAATGCTAAATATCTCTTAATTAATGCAATTTTAAGGAAACCTTCACAAGACCATCTTTTTAAACTTGTTTTACTTGCACTCTTTCATGTAAGAAAAGTTTATATGAAAGATGAGACTAAAAACTGACTTAAAAGAAGGAAGCTGACATTTACCTGAAAAAAAAACAAAAAACAAAAAAAAAACAGCCCAGAGTAAAAAACTTTCAGGAAACTCTGAAGCCCTTCCTGTGTGTGTATAAACAGGCCCATCCATTCTCTGATATCTTTTAGATATGACACACAAAATTATCGACAACTTAGAACAGAATTTCATACCTATTTTCATATCTAATAAAGGTGTTTTGGAAAGCATTGGATGCACTGAAATCTCATCAGAAAATAAAGATATTAATCAACAGAGCTTTTTACATATCCTTGACATTGTCATTTTAACCAAATTATTCCAGAGAGCTGAATACCTTTTCACTTTCCATTGGTTGTATTGACTGGATTAAGACTTATCATACAGCCTTATGATGCAGTACTGTCATTATTGCTGTGCCTTTACCTGGCACAGGTCGTATACTAACTTTGCCTGTGGAACTAGGGCTGTAATGCTTTACTTTTTCTGGGCTTGTCTTGGCTTGCTTTGAGCTTTGTTTTAGTTGTTATAGCAACTGGCTGATGACAAGGTGACAATTACCTAACACAGTTTTGTCTAGCTCTATATAACTGTGGCGCATAAAGCATTAAGGATTTTGATACATATGGCAGCAGCTAGCACTTACACTGTGCTGTGGTTAAAATCCAGCTACACTGGCACATAGAGCTATCTGTGACCTTATGTATGCTTCAGACAAAAGGAGTACTGATCTGAAGCCACAGCAGAGCCTGGAAGGTGAATTCAGAGGGCCCAGGGCTATCAGTAACACGCCAGGGATCTGGTACTGATGGCAACACAAACTTAGGCTCTGGGCAATGTTGCATTCACAGCAAACTCTGGTTTTGTAGTAACAGAACAGACAAAAATAAAGACACCTAACATATGTAAAACCTAACATTTGGCCATTTACTATGCTGTATATAGAGTACCAATGTATCCTCCTATTAACTGTTCCTCAGGGGAATAGCAGCCAGCAAGTGTAAACTTTATTCCCCTTAACATCTATTTTTGTTCTCTTTAGTTTAGCAGGAATAATTTCAGCTGGAAGGCTTTACTTGTTCATGATGTGCATAAACATGACTTACTGCTGCAGAAGCATAGCTAAAATGCTGCTGATTCTGGAATGGATTATCACATTCTCCTCCTACCCCAGGCTGCACATTTTTGTCACTTGGCACACAGCAAAGATTAGTTTCCCAACTAGACCAAGGCTCAGGGAATGTTGCACTGGGTAACGGGTATGAATAGGGAGAATGTTGTAGCCACCACTTTCCACCAGTAGCTGAAAGTAGTTTGGGCATAAACTGACCATGAAATTGAATCACAACAGAGTGATGCTGAAGGATGTGTAATAGCATCCTTCCATCCCTTCTACTTTCACCAGTTAAGAGTCATGTTTTTCCCATTAGTTCCTCCGCAGTCAGATTTGGTCAACCACTGGCATCTTAAACTCTGAACAGATTAATCATTTAGAATTCTCTCTACACTCATACCGCTTTAGTTTTCTTTTCTCATTCCTCAGCAGTCACTCCATACTTTTGAGCTTGTACTAAAGGCGTCTGTGAGAAATCTGCTACACAATTCAGCTACATGTGACAACAGATGAATGCCAGTCTCTGGTGATTTCTTAATCAGAACACCAAATGAAATAATGCAAGATGTCATAAATGTTTGGTTAATGTAGTCTTAGAAAAAATATTTACCTCATGCCTTTGCTATGTGTAGTTAAAAATTAAATTTTATAATCCAAGCACCAGTGTTAGTAATTTAATCATTCTTTAAAGGTGTCTTCTTTACCTAACAAAGACATTGGCTGCAGCAATACTGTTATCCCACTATCACTAGTGCAGTGGCTCAGGCTTTTCTTTCAGAGCAAGCTCATCAGTTGACAGTGTTTATTCAGAGCAGTCATGCCCTTAATGAGCTTTGCAAACAACTGATTGGTAATCCCACTGCTTTTTACATGAAATATTTCCAGAGTTCATTGGCAACATCTGTCAGACTTGTTCAGATCTCCTAATTTTCAGGAGAACTCTTGGAAATAAATTTCCATCTTTGCTGCACAAAGATTAAAGGCAGCAAACCATAAGCACAATATGCACATTTGGACAGATAAGTGTGCCATTCACAGACTTCAGAAATGAAGAGAGGGAAATTACTCTTTCCATACTGTTTGAATTTTGGAGTGTTAGCCTTGCATATCCAAGCTATAGCACCCACTGCTAGAACGGAGCACTGATAAGGACAGGGCTGACATTTCCATTCTCCCTGTCAGAGCTCCTATAGTTTATAATTTTTTTTCAGGCAGCCAGGAATCATAACACCCTGACCCCAAAGCAACTGGGTTATTGATTCTCTTCTGAAATTAAAAGCATGGTGTCAAATGTCAGGCTGATTTCCCTGCTCCATTGGACACATTACCTTTAAAAGAAACAAAGCAAGCCACCAATGAAACAGACTGACAGAGATAGTCCTACAGCCCCACTCAGTATCTCTGCCAGCTTTAATGCGGGAAGATCAAAATACATGGCAATTCTTTCCCATACTCTCTTTGTGGAGAAATCAGTCAGACCCCAGCCTTGGAAACAGCTGAGGGGCTTGCTCACTCAGTGTAGGAGTGAACTTCAAGCAGCACAGGTAAGCATGTGAGAAGAGAAGTCCCTTTCTTTGTGCCTAGTCTTGTGCCCTCAACTGCTGCGTGTCCACGCCTGGGCACTCACAGCCCTGGCAGCTCCCTGCCGTGCACTGTCCTGCTGGAGGTGCAGCACACAGCCCTCCTGTTATCTGACATATCCTGAACTGAAGAACCATATGGAAAATCCTAGTGTGTGCCTCTTACAACACCCAAGTAGTGACAAAATAACCTATCTCCTTACACAAAAGTGACAATGAGCAGCAGTCAAATGTAACATGCCCGAGTTAAGCTGTGATGTGGGAGGCAAAACAGTGATGTAAATCAGTAATTTTGAGAAGACTGGAAGTAGCCATTCAGTTCTATGGCCCAAAGACATTGCTGCAAGGGGCACACCCAGGATCAACAAGAAATCGTGGTGACCTGTGGTTTTTCCTCCGTTTAGAGCTTTGGCCAGGCCAGAGGCAGAGAAGTGTTGTGGCAAGGTCTTAATTGCTAATAAAGCTGTGATTTTATCTCACTGCACCTACAACCTGTGTATATGAGAGGTGTTGCTAAAATCATTCAACACCACCTTACAAAATAACACATGCTTAGCTAAAAATACTGGGTCTATCATCACAGCTAATAACACAGCCAGGATTTTGCCAGCATAGCTGCTTCTGAGGACTAAATAGCTATGTCAACAAAAAGCACAGACCTGACTGAATCCAGAATGTCTGTTAGTGAGATAAAATTACAATAAAACAAAGCTTCGTAACACTCACCAGAAGGTGCACACTCTAAAATTAACCTTAGGGAAAAGTAGTTAATCATAGAGTAAACTTAAATATAGCTTTTCTTAAAACTTTCACTTCCAGCTAGTTAATGAGATTTATTTATTTCAAGGTTAAGGAAAAATAAAAAAAAGGAATTAAATATTTTAGCATTTAGGTAATATATTTCATTTTTTACACATATTTTATCTGTCTCCCATGTATGGATTTTCCTGGAGTTCCTGACAAAGGTGACTAAAACCAATAAGAACTTTATCATCAGGCTACAGTCAAGTATTGTAAAAGCTCACAACCCACAAGGTTCACCTTAGAGATATGTTTGAAAGCCCTTTAAATTACCAGTATAATTTTTNTCATTTTTTACACATATTTTATCTGTCTCCCATGTATGGATTTTCCTGGAGTTCCTGACAAAGGTGACTAAAACCAATAAGAACTTTATCATCAGGCTACAGTCAAGTATTGTAAAAGCTCACAACCTACAATGTTCACCTTAGAGATATGTTTGAAAGCCCTTTAAATTATCAGTATAATTTTTAGGCCAACTTTTCAGCTACAGAAACACCTGATTGTACATTCAAATGAGTGTAGAATTGAGTAAAAAACTCAGATCTTGCAGCATTTTAATAAATAAGTTAAATTTATTTCAGAATTTGCAAATTTCTAGTCCTATAGTCATTAAACGACAAACACTAAAACACACATCAGCAAAATAAATCATTCTGTGGTCAATACCTTAATTTGAAAACATTGTCATACCCATGCTTTTCCTTAGTTGCAACAGTTATAGAATTTGCATACAACACAAATTTTCATCTGAACATACTGTACACCCCCTCTGTTTCACCAACATTTATGTTGATCCTATGCCAACGCTACTTAATTGGCATAAATCAGATTACTGCTGACTTATATTCCTTATGAAGCAAAAGTCAGTCCCTCTTTAACTCCCACAACACGCAGAGCAAGTTTATGCCAGCTGGCTTAGAAGCCTTTTAAGCAACTCATTACAATTTGTATTAGAGATCTTCAAGGATAAGAGACTACCATTCTGCTCAGCAGCTGCTAAATGGTACTAATTACCAGCTGTAGACCACTGGGTGTTAGATCCTGTGTGTCTCCTGGAATTCCCAGAGTGTGCCGTGCACAAGGAAGCAAACTTAAACCAGGCAGTGTAGAGCAAACTAGGGGCATTACTGATCCATGCATTTATCCAAAACAGTTGTGTGTGAGTGACCAAAACTATGAAGAAAATGTGTAGCTCCAGGAATATCTCACCACTTGACTTATGTGGCTCAGGCACCACCTTTCACAGCGTGTGATCTGTGACAGTTTACACTGTCAAAACCAGAGCTGCTTCCCTCTTGCTCATGCATTAATTCACACACTCCTGCCCTCATCTTTGCATAGCAGTGCCACATGTCACACTGCCATGAGCTGGGATGGAGATTAAACCAGCTGAAGACCAGCCTTATGAAAGGCAGTTTCCAGATTGCTCATATCCCTGCCTCATTCCAAAATGAGCATAAAGATGGGAGGACAAAAGCATGGGACAGAATCAGAGCCAGACAGAAAGGAGAGCAACCAATGATAGCCTCAATTTTAGCTTAGTTTTAAACTGTGTTGGAAACACACTTTTTAAGTGTAATTTGGTATTAGGAGTATCTTTAGGGGTATTTTTTATATAAATATTATATTTATATTTATATTCTATAGCATATTTATATTAATATTCTATTAAAATCAAGTCAGTGATCAACCAAGACATCTGAATGTTTCCTTTCTTTCTCTGCATCAGCCTTAGCAGCTGTGCATCAGGAAGGTGAATTGCTTCAGAGAGGTGACAGAGAATTTAGCTGTTGATTCTAGAGGGTGGTGCACTTTCTTTTGGATCAATTTGCTGAGCTGGCTTACTCTGCAGCCACACAATCGCTAAATCTGATACAAAGAGCCTGCAGTAAAAATGGTGACAGGAACAGCATCTTAAAATTATGAATGAAATTTTCTGAATTAGAAAATATAGCATTGACATAACATCCAGCTGCTAGACCCTGTCCAGCTGCCCTGGGGTGGCCCCCATGCTCCCAGTGGCCCACACAGCAGCTCTGAGCAGCTGGCCCTCATGGTGCCCTTAAAGCATTTACCTGTATTTAATTAATTTTGAACAAACTAACACCTCCAGAAGGATTTCAAGTCCCTTCCACACTTCCCATAGGTTTCATGGGAGCAAAGTCAAGTCTCTGCTGTTCTACATTGGCACTTTGAAGGTCCACATAATTTTCTGACTAAAATCCTATTTATCTATATATGTCATTTTACAACACATTAAAAGTGGAGTGCTGTGAAACACTTTCTGGTTGAGACACATCCTGCTGTATGGTAAACCCCAAACTATCAACACACTTCAGACTGCTGATACCAGCATCCTCTGTCAGACATCTCAGAGGTGGTCAAGAGACGTGAAGAGCAATGGAGAAACCCCACTCACAAATGAAAGCATTCCCCTCTTCACTTTTACACAGTTTTAATATAGACAGAGAACAATTAGATTTTGGTGTATTCATGTCACACATTTTTCAACAATATCAGTATTCAGTCACAGTCTTTTACAGTTTGCCAAAACCAACCTAGAATAACATATTAAATTTCTTAATGGTTCTTTTCTACTTCACAATGCACACCTTCAGCTCTCAATTTCCTTTTCCTAACACAATTCGTGAGGTTTGCAAAGACTTATGACTCCTTCAACATAGGGACAGAATGATACCTCCTATTGGAAGTGGTGGAATAGGATTTGCATTTTTTGTCAACTCAGAGATGGAATCACCGCATCCAGAAAATAGACCTTCTGAAGAGGCAGTGTGAAGCCCCTCCTACTCTGCTAAGAATTTGTGACTAAGAAACTTGTACAAGAGGTCTGGAGAGATTATCTGTACTGTTCACTGAGGAAAGCAACATATGGGGTCCTATCATGAGTCTGCCATATAAACATGAATATAAAAAGCATGCAAGCTGCACGAATGCTTCAGTTTGGGTAAACTTGTCAAGTATTACCTAACAATTCTATTCAGCACTTACTGCAGTGGTTGCAACATGCTGGTTACCAAGTCCTTCTATTAATCTGTGCACTACATAAAACAGTTATGAACATTTTCACATATTGGTTATGTGAAAGATGTGCCACAAGTCTTCAAAGAAAATAACTATGTCTGTGCGCCTAGCTCGAAGATGTTTTCATTTCTCATTGCTTGTTTTCCAGAATTTGATTTCGCTGAATTGCTGCATTCTTGAAATTAATTATATTTTCCCTTAGGGTATTTCAAGCAGGTTATATCCACTGATTTCTAAGTCTTCAGTCTTTTCTAATTTTTCAACTCTTTCCATTATAGGAAGGGTCTGACAGTTATAGCTAGAACTTCTCTCACATGTTGGCTCCCAAACTCCCAATCTGCAAAGGAATTCTTTCACACTAGGAAAAGGGCAAACTTGTCACATTTCAAAATATAACACAACAACTTTTTTTAATCCTTGTTCATTTCTAACATGGGGGCCCAAATACTAACTTTCACACTTACCTACTGTGTATTGTTTGCGCAGACTAAGAGTCTTCTGACAGTAGTGACTACAACAAAGGTGCACCAAAAGACAACAGTTAAGTGTCCTAATAACACTAATAAATGTCATGTTTTAACTAAATTTGTTTTAATACATCCTGCAATCTTTATTAGTCTCCCTGATAACTGATGGGTGGCCTGGAGGTCCAGCAAGGAGAGCAAATTGCCCACAGACAAGTCCAGACAGGAGACATAATCTCTTCCAGTCAGGGCTGCTCTGACTGCACAAGCACAGCCTCCTGGAAATCATCCTGCTCCCACTCACTCATATCCTACAGCTGTTTCTGGAGGCTTCCAACTTCAGTGCATTCTGGCTAACACATTCATTTTGCCACATCAGTTGCAGCAACAACCCCCACTACCAATATGCCAACAACAAAAAGCAGTTGAAAAATAAGCAATGAACACATTATCACCTCAAGAGCAACAGATCATGTATTTAAAGCCAGCATGGAAGGAAAGAGCTATCAAACTTGAAAACTGTGACTAACACTTTCTTAAATCACCTCAGAAGAAGCAAAGCAAAGAAGAAGAACCAAATCTCCATGTATCTGCTTTGAGATAAGGCTGTCAGACTTGGGCAGTTGAAGATTGCAGCAATGTGGACTTCACTTGATTTCAAAGTTCAGTATGAAATGCAAAAACCATACAGGGACACAGGGGACTGAAATTACAGTTCATCTGAGAGAAATGTGCAACCAAAGAGACAAACTTGAAGCACAGTCAGTTCTGCATTCAATTATCACCAAGCATAGAGACAGCTAAATCTACATGGTAATCTTATGTAAGGTGAACCTACACAACAGGGTTACCAGTGAAGCATTTGAGGATCTGGGGAACATAGGATGTGATGTATGGCAGACCCTCTGCCTCCTCTTCTCTGATACCAGTTGTCCACTAGAATAGCAAAATTATTATGCCAAAGCTGGAGCAACCAACACAAAGCAAATTTTGCTTTATTTATGTTTTACTTCATTTTTTACAGGTATGGACTGCTACAGTGTGAACTGGAGATATAGGCCAGCCTGGAGAGGACAAAATTACACTCACACAGTACCTGGTCTAATCACCACTGTTTTATAGTTTATGGAAAGCAAACATCTGACAAAAAAGCTGATGATTTAATTCAGCTTTGAAGCAGAATCCTCCAACTCATGCCTCAGAGAACAGAAAGATGACTGAAATAGTAAGCAGTATATGTACTTTGTGTTTTGAATTTGTACTGAGGAAGAAGAACTGCTAGGCACTATATAAATCTGTTTTGTTCTCAGATATATTTGTGTTTTTACTGGGAAAGGTACTAGGATTCAGACAGAATGAAAGAATTATAGAATATGCTAACTTGGAAAGGACACATAAGGATCATCAAGTCCAATTCCTGGCCCTGCACAGGACACCCCAAGAGTCACATCATGTACCTGAGAGCATTGTTGAAATGCTTTTTGAAATCTGACAGGTTGGTGTTGTGACCACTGCCCTGGGGAGCCTGTTCCAGTGCCCAACCACCCTCTGGGTGAAAAATCTTTCCATGATATCCGACCTAAACCTTCCCTGACACAACTTCAGGCCCGTTCCTCAGGTCCTGTCACTGATGACCAGAGAGAAGAGATCAGTGCCGGCTCCTCCTCTTCCGTTCATTAAGAAGTTGTAACTGCAGTGAGGTCTCCCCTCAGCCTCCTCTTCTCCAGCTGAACACACCAAGTGACCTCAGCCCATACAGCTTCCTCTCAAGGCCCTTCACCATCTTTGTGGCCTCCTTTGGATGCTCTTCAATAGTTCAGTATCTTTCTTTTATTGTGGCACCCAAAACTGCCCCCAGCACTCGAGGTGAGGCCGCCCCAGTGCAGAGCAGAGCAGGACAATCCCCTCCCTTGCCCAGCTGGCCATGCTGTGCCTGATGCCCCCAGGACAGAGTTGGCCCTCCTGGCTGCCAGGGCACTGCTGACTCATGTTCAACTTGCCATGGACCAGGACCCCCAGGTCCCTTTCCATGGCACTGCTCTGCAGCCTCTCATTCTCCAGTCTATACTCATAATCAGGGTTTCCCAATCACAGGTGCACAATTTGGCACATTCTCTTGTTAAAAAAGAGCAGAACAACAAAAAAACAAACAAACAAAAAAAAAAAAAACCAAAAAGCAAACAAACAAACAAAACCCCTAAAGAGATAGGACTTAGCAATTAAAAAAAAATATTTGCTGCATTTAGAGGCTCTGATTATATAAATTTAGTCATGCCTTCAATGGTTCTAGAGAAAGATACTCCACTTAGTTATCCCACTCCACAAAACCTCCAAACAAACTCCACTTTTTAGAAATTTTGAAGGAATGTTCTTCTCAAACTGGCAACTAATTTGATAGAAATAAAATAAAGTCTGCATGTTGCAAGATATCAGAATAAGGTGTTTTCCCAGTCTTATGCTTAAGTATTCAATTTTATTTTATGCTCCAGTGTAGCAATTTGAGTATGCTCTGGTAGAAAAATGCTTCAAGAATTAAAAAATTGAAAACATTTTTAAAGACTTTTGAAAACATTTTTAAGTTCACATAAAAAATTGAAAACGTTTTTAAGTTCACTTTTGTAAAGAATTGTATTATTGCTATAAAGGTCCGTTCATAAAAAAAAAAAAAAAAAGAAAATACAGAAAAGGTATTTCTCTACTGATTTCTGTAGTTCCCCATCTCAATTTCTATCATAGTGTAATTTGTGATTGAAATGAAAATGTTTTAAAGAAAGTGATATTGAAAGATAGATACAGAAAAGTTTCCCCTTTGTACTGAAATATTATTGGAAATCAATATGAAGCACAATAATTACACTGGAGATTAAATGAAAAGCAAATTGCAGAGAAAATATTCTATTCTTGTTCTCTTTTTATTTCATAAGAATAGACTAGGATCTTCTGCCATTACAGCAATATTTTTTTTAAATCAGTGACTTATAACAATAACCAGACAATGTCAGCAGCTACTCAGTGGATACCATCTTTCACAGAGAGAATAGTCTTCTGATTGCTGCCAATTTAGAGTCTTGCATCCCACTGTGGATCCCCTTTCAAATGAATAGGAAGAATGCCAGGTGCCAATTTGTAGGTTGCTAATGGCTTAATGAACCTTTATTGGCATCACAGTGAATTTGTGAGTTATTAGTCCTCGTGTTTCTTCATACTTCACACCTGAATGCTGGAGCATGCTGTGCTGGTTTCAGCTGGAGCAGAGATAATTTTCTTCACAGTGGCTGGTAGGGGGCCATGTTTTGGATTTGTGCTGAACACAGGGTCAATAATATAAAGATGTTTTTGTTATTGCTGAGCAGTGCTTGCACAGAGCCAAGGCCTTTTCTGCTTCTCGTACAGCCACACTGGGGAGGAAGTTGTTGGTGCATGGGAGGTTGGGAAGAGACACAGCCAGGACAGGTGACCCCAACTGACCAAAGGGATGTCCCAGACTATAGGACATCATGCTCAGTATATAAAAAGGGGGGAAGAAGGAGGAAGGGTGTACATTTAGAGTGCTGGAATTTGTCTTCACAAGTCACCATTTTATGTGATGAGGTCCTGCTCTCCTAGAGATGGCTGAACACCTGCCTGCACATGGGAAGCAGTGAATTAATTCCTTGTTTTTCACTGCTTGTGTGTGTGGCATTTGCTTTCCCTGTTAAATTGTCTTTATCCCAGCCCATGAGTTCTCTTCTGCTCTTCTGATTCTTTCCCTTATCCTGCTGGTGGGGGAGTGAGTGAGAGGCTGCATGGAGCTGGCTGCTGGTCATGTGTTGAGTTAAACCACAACACATGCTCAAGTGAAAACTTTTTATTGTTAAATGTAAAGGAAGGTCTTATGGGGAAAAAACCCATGAGCATGGAATTATAAATAAGCTTAATAGGTTTAAAATGAAATGAAAAAGGAACAGATATGTGTCTATCTGTTCAGACCAGATCATTCTCTTAAAAAGCTGGATTTTTGTTTAGGGGTAATGGTCTTCTAAATATTTTTTCTTGACATTTTTGTTTGCAAAAGCCTTTTGAGTAAGTCTGATTAGAAGTCATGGATAATATACATACTGACTTTTCCAACGGCAGAAAAGCTTCATATCATAGTCCACCAAAATAAATATTTCAGAATTTTTAAAATGTGTTCAGAAATAAATTTTAAAAAAAAATAGGGCAAACGTGTTTTTACAAAGGTTGTCTCATAAGTATTATGTTTCACACTTGCGATTGAAGCAAGATTTAATATTTCTGGTTAATCAAATATGGTTTTGTTTGGATATGTAGGGTTAAAGTTCAAGAACGGACTCACCTGAACAGAAAACAAGCAACTCGGCCTACATTTTAGAAATCTGTGATTCAAAGAATAATCCAAAAGCTGAGTTTCTAGAAACTCTCTATATCAATAAGATAAAAGCATGCTTTTCAACAAATCCTTCAGGGTGAACTAATAGATACCCAAAACTACCAAAAGGCAATCCTGAAGTTCAAACACATATCTCAGTTTTTATTTATTCAGAGCTTAAGCACGTGAAACAGGACTGCAAAGAGCCGAGAATATACTTCTGTTTTCAAAACACAGTTACTAGCAGACATAATGATAGCATTGAGATTTTTGTACATCAGTTTACTATTCATTCAACTTTTTACAGTGAAAGCAAGACCAGCTAGATCAAATTTGCCTCTCAGGTCCTTCCCCAGGAGAAAGCCACACCAGGCTGGACACTGCTGAAGATATTTGAGGTGTGTGGACAGAAGGGAACAGAAGAGTCAGTGGGACAGAGAAATGCACAGACAAAAAATGGCTCTCAAAGCAACCCACAGGCAAAACCTGTGGGCTAGCAAAAATGGGTGGCTCACAGCTCCAAGCTCAGTTTTTATGGAGAGAAGGAGGACATCATAACTCCATTTGATCAAAAAACAGATAAATTACACTTGGCACTTGGTGTGAATCTCCCTACTGAGGGGGACCCAAAATAGAAGGATTTTTTTTTTCTATTTCCCCACTTGGTGCAGGCAGAGGATCGCTTTTCAAACCAAGGTAGTTCTTGGCATGTGCAGAGACAAAAACTGCAGCTGAAACCAACCAGGAAAATTTCACAGCTAAGAGCAAAGTAGTCATGGAGCAGAAGCACTCCTGTGGTTAGACAGTCCACATGGAGAACAAAACAATAGATGAAATCTACATCCTCAAGTCTGTTCTTCACGTTTTGACGTGTCATACCTTTTCCTGTGAGTCTTACTTTTTCCAGTTAAATAAATGTTGTATATTAGCTATCATACATATTTTTATCAACAACAAATCATTTATTATTCAGTTCTCAGCTTCACCAAGTACTAAAAATGCAAACACATGGACAAAAAGCACATATGGAATCCTGCAGGAATTCAGATGTATTCAAATTTCATCTCCCTGTGATTTTATGATTGCTTTTGAAATGGGCTGCTTTAATTACTAAACATCTGTTACCCAATAACTAAAGGCATTATTTTTCCCTGAGTCATAACAAAAAGATGCCCTGTGTGCTGAATTCAGCACACATGGAGCCAAAGAAAGTTAACAACCATGCTGAATCTGTAGGACTGAAGCCTTTGAAATGTCTCTGCCTTCTGGGCCTTTGGAAGAGCTTCTTCATCAATGGGTGGATTGAGATGGTTGATTGGTGCTTCATTTTCCCATGCACAGGACAGATTAAATCACCAGCAGCATGTTGGACAGTCAGCTACGTTAGTCTCATCCAAAGTTACAGACATTACTGCCAGTCTAGAATGCATGAATTTATCTTGTGAAAGCATTCATTTACAGTATATACTTTTCTTTCTTGCCAAAAGCCCCAATTTGCAGAATTTTTGTGTACTTCATTAATTTCATATGCTCTGATTAGGCTCTTGGCTTCACTATTCAGTGTCTAGTGCTCATGTCTCTTAAGGATTGGACAATAAATATTAAATTGTAGAAATTATCATCCATGTGTGTTGTGATTTCTTCTACAATAGTTCCCAGCAAATCAACATTTGTAAATAGTCCCTTTTAGATTACTGTCTAATGTACATTTTTCTCCTCTGATTCAAGGGAAACACTGTAAAATCCAAAATAGCTCTGTGTGTGGAAGTCTCCTTATTATTATAAGCATAATGAATTCCATTTGCTTCCCCAGAAAGAGAAAAAATAGGATTTAATGAAGTTTAGAGTGAGAGTAAATAGTAATCTGAAATTAAAATATATTAAATAATGCTAGAACCATCCTGAAACAAAGCACTATAAAATCTGAGAAATCTTTGATTTAAATTTTAAAAGGGACTGAGTGTGCTAAAATAAGGTAATATAGAATATGCAATACATTTTAGTTCTGTTCTGAATGCTCTTGACCATTCCAAGTTTTAAGTTCCTCAAACTGAAATTAGATTAAATTGATTTGCAGAATTGCCTCTTCATTATGTTACTATGCTGGACCTTGCTAATTGGTGTTATTTGTCTCATTTCCTATTAATTCAGGTTTTGACCCAAGATTTTTTTTTCATCTGAGAGCTTTCTTTTATCATTAAGGTTACCTGTGCATGCTAAACACACTACAACTATTTGTCATTTTATCCTTCTCAGAGTTGGAATAACTGGTAAAAGTGAGGTTTCCCTAAAGAGAGTGTAAAATCAAGAGTGCATGGAAAACTGGGGAAAGTTATTCAGTTATTATTACACAACTAAATTCTGATTCACCAACTGTGTTTATATTTCTGGTCTTTATGCCTTTGGTATAATACATGTATAAAAAGTGTGTGTGTGTATATATATATATATATAAATACAAATAGCCTAAGCATTTAATTTTCATCATGTATGTAATTTATTATCATTCATTATTATTTTAGCCCTGCCTCTTCAGAAGGCTGTAGCTGCAACATGCAATGTACAAAAGAAATGCTAATTAAAGTACTTTGGGAGGAGAATGGAATAAAAGAAGGTGATATTGAATATTAATCATAAGAAACAAGGCAAGAAGATTTTTAAAGGTGGAAGCAAATGAGTGGATTATGGTAATCTATGATGGCACAGAAGATTAATCTGCAAGTCCACACAGAGATCCTTCTCTTTTCCAGAGTCACCCTTTTTTTAAACTCAAGATGGAGTTATTTTTGCCTAATTTAAGGAAACTCTGCCTTAATGATAAGGACCTAACTTGAGAGATTTAATGTTACACCCGTTTTTCACCTCTTTCCTAAATATTAAGCATAATAATGTTTTATTACTTTGTGTTTCTGTAGAACTCTTCTATTACTAAAATTCTGTGTCTTTAGTAAACATATTCTGTTATTTTCAGTCCCTTCTAGTAGCAAAGATGCCTCTGAACTTCTGGCACACAGAAATGCAATCCTCATCCAAGGATTTGGTGAATTTTCAAAACCAGGCATTGCCATGCTCGGAGCCTTGCTTTCTCACCATTCATCCCCAAACATGCAATACGTAAAAATCAGAAAAGCTGCCTGCAATCAGTTTGAGAAGAGGAGTTATCATCAAACATCTAAAAAGCTAGTCTGAAAGTCAGAATCCCAACAGCAGACAGGCTACCAGAATATGTTCCCATTCTTCTTAATCATAAAGGTGCTTGCCAGGAAGAGTCTATGTTACACGCCGTTGCCTGACAACAGGTTTCGCATAGCGGAGCCTTGCACTCACCAACCTGTCACTACTGCCCACACCCTGCTTCTTCCAGCTTTTCAAAAAGACTGCTGGAAATGTTCAAACTGATTGTTGAGGATCAGTAAGTTTGCCCTGAGATGTTTGCCAGACACAGTCAGTGCAATCCACTGGTTTACAGAACGTCTTGTATGTAACCAACCAAGCTGTTTCTACTGGAAAAAGGACAGTAGAGCACAACTAAGCCTAATGTAATAAGATGCAAAAATAAGAAGTCAATTAGTAGATTTGAAAACAATGCAAGGAAATAATAAAAAAACCTGGTTTATTTCAGCTCAATTCCAGCCTCAGTTTTCTGTTTCAGATTATTTCTATCTTTTTGCTATAACATCTCTGACACATTCTCCTAATGAAAGCCAACGGTCAACACATCTGCCACCTTAAATTAAAGATACATTCTTCTTCTGATTAGGTTTTGTTTCCCCTCCCCTGAGCCCTTTATATAGCCCAAAGTTGTTCAGATGTAAATTACAGTTCAGCACCAGTCACACCTGTACCCCCTTTTATGCTCACACACCCTTTTAATTAATATAACTGAAATTTATCATAACATTGTACATTATACAGTGCTTATTAAAATAGCTAATGATATTAAACCCTTCCATTGTATTGATTATTCCAACCCATTCAAATATCATGAAACTACCAATCTCACAATAATATTACATCTTTCAAACAGCTAAATATACTGGCATCACAGGAAGGGAAGTCAAATAGGATTTCTGTTTTCTTTCCTGCACTATGAAACTGTCCATCAGCAGTCCATCAGCTGGGGCTAGGACCCAGTCCTGGGAGACCTGCCCCAGCAGTGAACACTGCAGGAAAAGTAGGATATTGGTATAATCTTCTTTTTAAATCACCTTTTCCTGACATGGCCTGGTGAGTGAAGAGAGACTAAGGCTGTCCCCAGCCACCATATCCCAGCATTCTCTCTCTAAAGGCAAAGTCACACTGGCAACTCTGCAGGGTTAGGAAGAAGCTCTGGGAGAATTGAGGAGGGCTGACTGAAACAGGGAGTCTACAACAAAAGGACAAAGAGTCATTACTAGAGACTCAGCATTATGCTAACACTCACTCACTGGTATCACTGCTATTTAGAATCACAATGCTGTCACAGAATCAGCATATTGCTCATCAGAAGGATGAAATGGGCTTTAAATAGGTTTAGGGAATCTGCATTTCCCTTTTGTAATGCTGATTTTCACAGGAGTACCTCTTTTGTCTCCAGACTGAATCTGATGGCTCTCTGCACTTTGTACCCTGACCTAGCACCACCTGCCAGCCCGGCAGACTTTATGGTGCACGTCAGGACTGCATTATGACTTAGAGGTTTTACAACAAAAGCTACTTGCTTTTACATACAAAGATTTTCTGACAATCCTACATTTTGAGTAATCTGCAAGGTGGGTTACAGAATATACCAAAAGATGACAGAAACTAAAGCCAGTCCTTTAGTTCCTCCCATGTTAGATTTCAGGTACAGGACTGTCATGTTCACTTTTAGCTAGTTTTCATTGTAGCAAGCTTGTCTATCAGCCCTCGTTCCAAAAATCACATCTTTCAAAGCAGCCACTGTTTCTCTCTGCTGTCAGTGCCAATAACTGCACCTCTGCCTCAGGAAAGATGCATACCCCTTATCCTCAAGAGGCCCAAATACTAAGGTTCCATTTGACTACCTTGTATTTGAAGCAGAAACTCAGACTGACACTCGCTCAATTTATTTCCTGAGTGATCGGTTCATTTCCTAATTGCTTGCAGATGAGTCTCAGCTGATGTGCAGGCTCAGCAAATACCAATGTATGACTTGTGTGTGAATCAGGAAAGATCTGAGTCCACATGGTAATGCCACACATAGGTGCAAGCATGCCTAGTTCGCAGTGGGTTGCAGAAGCCTACTTGGCTACTCCTCCCATTTTGCAGTACATTTATATGACTGATGCCAGCAAGACAAATTTCCTGCTGTCCATTTTTATTAGGGATTTAATATCTCACAGGAGAAAAATATATAGTATTTAAAGGAAAATTAACTAGAGGTATTCCCTTGCCAGCAGTAAAGATGTACAAAATCAGTGTCAAAAACCAGTGCACTCACTTATTCATCAGCTTCTGCTTCTATACATGTCAACACTGAGAATAATAGTTGCAGAATCTCCCAAAATGCTCACTGCTAGTAGTGTGGCTGAATGTGGCCCATCAACAGCAGTAAAAACATATTGTTTTAAAACAGAGAAACTACGGGATGCTGTGAGACAGAGGAGGATTCCCCTTCAATCTCCCTGGGTCAGATAAAATACTAAAGAACAGTTACAAATAGTAAAAAAAATATAGTTAATAAAAAAGAGCAAAGACACAATCTCACTAATTTTTAACTTATTGAGAAATCAAATGAGCATACATTTAATTTATAAATTTCAGACAAAGCAGGTCACTAGTAAAAATTTCTCAGGGCCCATTCTAAAATTAATTTTAGAGCAAACTAATCGTCACTCCTGTTAGCATGAAGTAACAGCAATGCATTTTGTGCCCAGTAGCAGCTGCTATAGTAATTTTGGAGAAGATATATTAGATTTTTCATGAATAACAAAGACAATGAATTTGTAAGAGTGAAATTCTGACCTGCCTCAATTGTGAAATGTCTTTGCACCAGCCACATTATAAATTCATCTTTCTATATATATATTTATGGTATCCAATTTATCTCATGTACCAAACCAGAACTACAACTCACCACTTCAAAATGTGCTGTACAGTCTATATAGTGTATGATACTTCAGAAAAACTGGACTTCACTTGGACAACTACTTCTATCCCATTGTTGTGCCCTCTTTCCAATTTCTATACCACATTTTTTTGCATTTCATTCATAAACTGCAAAACACCTTTCTTAGCTGTCTTTTACACCTATCCAATGCTGTTGATTGCTGAACACATTGTAAAATATGATTAAATATACCAGAGAAACAGGTTGTAGCAAAAGCCTGACTTCCCCAGCTATACTCCACTACTTCTGTGGGATTACTTCAGGCTCTGTCTAGCTGATCCTTACGGACTGAAAGCTCATTACTGTTTTGGGGCACTAGCTGTACTTCCAGACTACATCTTCCAGTACAGTTTTGCCTGAAAGGAATCTGTGGTACATGCTCCATAAAACATGACCAAACACAGTAAATGGATGTGATATTTATTATAAAAGAATATATCTAATTTGAACAGAAATTCTAATGTAGGTATATTCACTGAACAGTCATGGTTGGATGTTCCGCTCAGCAACAATAGTAGGAAAGCAGCTTTCATGTCTATGACTTTAAACATTGTTGTTGCTGTTGTTTGGTTTGGGGCTTTTTTTGATGATAACCATTCTTAATATATCATTTTTTCACCCCAAAGCAAACAGTCTCTGGGATTATTTGGCTAAAACCACAACAGACAGGCACTTGCAGGTCCCCAGGCTGCCTAAAGACAACAATCACACATTTTCATAGTCCTGGGAAAGAACCAAGACAATAAATTCAGGACTATGTTATTTTTGGGCTATTTGAGCTCCTTGCTTCTGAGGACCTGTTTTATCTGATTCAAGTGCATGACAGCATTCCTGGTTTTCCTCCATTTTACCTTCCTCTGCCTGAGATATCTTCCCTTTCTGCTTACATTATACAGTCTCAGCACTTATTGAACTTTATATTCTGATTCAGGTGCAGCTCAAGGCCAGGTATAGGCAACACAAAACACTGTTGATGCCCTACCACCACTGCAATAAGCAACCTACATTTCTTCAGTGTGAATGTCAAAAATAGCCTAAAGTATCTGACATTTACAGAATGTTAAAAGTCATATCTAGTATTCTGCTTGGTTTTTAAGGAAAGTTGGAGCTATGGGAACATGGAGGAAGATCTTTGTTTATAATTCCTGCACACATTAGGAGAGTGGAATGAAGGGTTGTGAATTTTATTTATAATTTAGTTATAAATGATGCCCTGTGCACTCACTTGCAAAGAAGAGCTTTTTGATTCATTTCTTCTAGAGATCTAAATGTGTGGGACTATAAGTGAGTGATAAGCAATGATAGAGCAAATGCACAATAAAATGAAGGTTCAGGAGTGAGTTAAAAAGGCATACCTGATAAAACTGAAAAAAATTAGGAGAAATTTGTCAAGTTCTTTGCATGATGTGTGTCTGTCTCAGAGTCTCCCCTTTTTACACTAATGTGATTACAAAGAACTGCCATAAACTCTGTTTGCAATGGAGTTGCCAACAACATTGCACCAGTCCTTTTCTTATATCTCTCCCTACCACACAACAGTATGGGGTTTCTGGGGATTTCTAAAAGTTGGGAGATTCTTACTGCAAGGTTTGGTTCACTTCTGAGGAGTAAAATACAAATTCCTCAGGATATTATCAGCTGCACCAGGGATTCACACAATGCCAGGAAACTACAAAAAGAACCCTAAAGTGTGGTTACATATTTCAAAAGGACATAAACATAATTTCACAAGCAGAAAGATGACCTTCTATCTGGTGTGACTATGGGTCAACACCATCTCCTTGCTCTAGACAAGCCAATGTCACTAACAGCAGCATCCCTTACACCAAATTTTGGCTAAAAATGAGAATCTAATTTTCAAAGTAACTTGTGTTAAATCCTATGGCTCATGTAGGTATGTAAGAGGCCAGGCATAATCATAGAATCATACCCCTTACTTGTTTTGAAATATATTAGTTTATATTAATCTCAAAATAAATTAATTTGGTTTCTGAAGGTTCACTCACCACACCTTATTCATTTCAGTAAGAAATTGTATCGTGTTGTATGCAATACATGCCTGCATATTTTATTGAGACAATCACTTTATGATTAGTATTTTGTATTTTACTTAAAGATAGATGAGCAGAACAAGGAAGCTTTTCCTCTGAAACTTTTACCGTACAAAGGAAAATACCGTAAAATGTTAATATGTACCTTCTTTATCATCATGACGTATGATTGCATCCTGTATCATATCAGCAAGATTAAAACGAACTCGTTGATTCTTTCCATGTTTCAGCTTCTTCCCGTAGCCCTCCCGTTTCTGGAAAGCCTTTTCTCGTTCGTAGTAGGCCTTTATCTGGTCACAGCGCATCCGCTTGACCAGGCGCTGCCGCTGGCCGAGGGGCAGGGACTCCAGCAAGCACTGCTCAATTTCCATCTCATGGGTCCGAAAAACATTACATAGCTGGAAACAGCCTGCGAGAAATTAAACACAAGCAAATTTAGATCTTGCTCCCAAATGTGCCATGAAACCTCCACCAATTATTTTGTTGTTCTAACCATGTGCAAGTCCATCATGTAAGCTCTTTCTACTCGACCAAGGCTGACTACAGAGCCTATGTCATTATCATTTACTTTTTGAAAATAACACATCATGCCTGACAGCAGCCCAGATGAGGGAGGTTTTCTCTCCACAGTTTGAAGTAAGACCTCTTGAAGGAAATGCAGACCCAATTCAACTTGAAATACCAAAATTAGCATTACTCTCCAACTTAATAAAAAGTTTTTGTCTACCTGTTCTGTGTAGTTACATCATCAAAGGATCCCTATCTCATTGAGGGCACACCTGAGTAGTGCTGACTAAATGACCACTTTATTTTCTCCTTGTGGTTTGACATGTGTTTAATCTACTGAATACCATTCAAACCCTGTGCTCTGAAGGCACAATTAACAATCTCCTGACAGGATTTTGTAAAGCTCACATCATCACAGCGCTTAAAAGCATCACAAATATTTATTTATTTATTTTCATTTAAAAAAAGCCAACAGAGTATTCTTATCTGCATTTTCTACAAAGGAAGTGAAAACCAATGCTTTTCTTTTTAAATCACTCACTGCTTTGGGGTATCCCATTCAAGAATTTTGTGTTCTTTTTTCAACATGTTTTGGTTTGCTTTAAAGGCATAGTATTCTATAAACTATTATGTATCACAATTCCATAAAAAAATATAAAATTATAGTCTTAGGTCTGCATGCCAATCAGTTTATAAATTCTATGTATAACATTATATATTTATTTGCTAAATTATTTGTTATATTATTTCATAAATTGCAGATAATACAAATATTTTATATATTCATATTATATTATTATATAATATATACTATATATTATTATTAAATATTATATGTATTCACTATCAATTACAACCCATGGTCTCAAACCAGACTTCTCGAAACTGAGGAGTACACATTTATCCAAAAAGTGCCCAGAGTGTCTCGTTGGGAAACTTTATGACAGAAGCAGACACAGAATACAATTCTACAGGTCAAGTTCAGTCAATTACTTTTAACACAGGGTACTCTCTCCCTATAATTTCTGTTCCTTTCTTAGCATTCCCTTCTAGTTAGAAGAAATGAGTTGTCAAACTAAAAACTGGAAACAAGTATTGGCTTGCATTAAGGCAAAACACAAACCCTTTATTCTTGCATGTCAATGCCAACAACTCCTGCTGTATAAAACAAAATTTTCCACTTGACCTTAAATTATATATTTCATTTCATAGCAAAAATTATATGTTTCATTTCTTTTATTTCCTTGTTGGAAGACACAATGAAATGAAAGGGTAGCTCTGTAACAAACACTGCGGAGGATGTAACTTTATTCCTGGCTTCAGTCCCACTGTTCAGAGCATTCAATCCCATAGAAGAGCTACACTCAGACCATCCTCCTCAGCCTGAGGTAGTTTGCAACTGCATCTTTTTCTCATGATAGGACTGTGGAATACGCAAACTTCAAATCATCTCTATAGAATTGTTCTGCTGTGTATAAAATATTTCAGCAGCCAAGCCTTTAGCCTACACAGGCCTTTTGGCTTGTAATACCCTAAGCTTTTGTCCTAACACTTCTAAATGTGGATATAATGCCTGCCAGCAAGGCTCATAGCCACAGAGGGAAAACCAGCTCACTGTTTTAAACTGTGTTTGCCTGCAGCTGGGAGCCCACCCCTGCTCTGCTCATTCCTTCTCCTTTATGAAGGGAAGAGCAGCCATGCACTTGAGCTCCAACAGGCTGCAACTGAACTTGATGTTTACATTTTGAAATCTCATCTGAGATCGAAAATTGTGGCTGCTGTTTTAGTCATAGCTGTAATCCTGCACTGTCTGCTAACCAAAGACTTTAATAGTATCTTTGCTTTTCCTCAGCTTAACTCATAGGCAGTTTCTGTTCTTAGCAGGAACTGGTAGTGTTTGCTGCCATATCACAAATGAGACTGATGCAAGCTGTAGGACATCTTTGCCATCACACTGCTCTCCTCATCCATGGCAAGAAATCAAACAAATCAGCTCAGTGTCTCGGTCAAACACAGCACAGCAAAGATGCTCTCACAGGCAGATTCCAGTTTCAGGAAGGATGTTCCTGGCTTAGTGTCCTCTGCCTCTCCACTGGGATGACTTTCAGCTTGTATGAGTCCTTGTCTATTTGCTCTATGAGGAGCAGTGCTTGACTGCCACAACTGGCCTAGCAGTTCCCAGAGTGTGGCCAGAGTCAAAGCAATTCAGGCCTATTGAGAAAGGGGCTCTTGATCCATTTGGCCACTGGTCTCAGCTGAGAATTAATGAATTGAAGATGGAATTTCTTTTCTCAGCACATCTGGAACCTGACATATCCCAGATGAGATCAGTATCTGACTGTGGGTCAGCAACCTCATCAGATAAGGCTGGATTAAGAAACACAGTATAAATGCAGACAAGGCAAACTCCCTGAATCAATCTTTCAAGTGCTCTTCTCTAAGGAATGCGCCTTGAGTCCCAGTTTTAGAACCAGGAAGAGCTCTGCTCTGTGGTCCTACTGAGCAGGGGAACTGATGATGGCACAAGTGGCAGAGCTTCTTTCACACCTCAAGAGAGTTCAACTCAAACACAGGATGGTTATAGACACACTTTTGAAGGAAATTCTGTGGATGGCTTAGTACCACATGAAGCATGGGGTAATTCACTAACACTGGATCAGATAACTTTGTCTTGTCTGCAAGTCTTGAAAACCTTCGTTAACAGATTCTACAAGTTGTCTGGGCAAACTGTTTAAGTGCTGCACTGACTTCTATCAAAAATGCCTTGAGTTCTTTTGGTGGCCGTTACCCCTTGTTACTGCTGTCACTATTGAGAAGACTTCAGCTTTGCCATTCCTGTTAGCTATCCTGTTAGCCTTCCATTGCTCTCATGCCATTGCCTCAATGTCCATCTTAGACTGGCGGGACCTGCACATATTTGCTGGTGCAGCTTCAGTGGCCCCAAGTAGCAGCAGACAGTAAGTTCCCTCCATCTGCTGGCCAAACTCCTCTGAACATGGCCCTCTGTGTGGTTTGCCTGATTTATCATCAGCACATACGGCTGGCTTCCATTCAGCTCCGTGTCCACTGTAACCCCTGCACACTCTCCAGCAGGATTGCAGCTCAAGTCAGTCAGTTCCCAGCCTGTACTGAGTTTAGTCTGCCTCAGGCATGAAAATATGCACTTCCCCTCTTGACCTGCCCAAAGTTTCTGTCAATCCAATCCCCAGGATTAAGCTCTCCCATTTGAAGTATGCCAACTACTCTGTCCTAAGTGAGCATTGCCAACAGCAGCAACAGCTTCAGCTGTAAAGAAACCCGACAGGAAAAAATAGCTGCTAAAATCCACAACTTTATTAGGGAGATGTAAACAGTTACTGCTTAGAGAATGACAACTCAACCCCAATCAGACTCCAAAGAAAAGCTATTAGAGCCTCCTAAAAAGGTAACATGTGCAGCAGGTCTGTCCATCCTTTCCTTCCTGATATATAGGAAAACTGGCACAAACTGCCACACTGATTTGGTACAAGAACACTCTATGACCCCCATTCAACAGCAGAAGACAGATGGAAAACATGATCCTAAACAGAGCTGGTTTTGAGTGTGCTAGTCGGGAGACAGTATGGTAAAGATTTATGGGTAGGGAAAAAAGTTGCCTTCTGAATCTATTTGCTTGAGTTCATATCTCATAAGATATCAGATTTGAAGATTATTTCATGTGGTTCTTGCCTCAGTGAATGACAAATTACACTAATGTGCAGGGATTCAATAAGGCCACTGTGATGGTCATGGTAGACTGCATCAGAGAACACATTGGCAGTGTCACCCATGAAAAAGATGGCAAGGTTTACCAGGTTATTATTTATTTAATGGGATGGACAAAAATGACTAGATTAAACATGATTGTCAGTATGCATATAGTTTTAAGGTCTGCATCTTCTGTATAAGCACACAATATAGAAACCTCTATAGACCACCCAAATATCAAAAACAGAGAAACTTTTACCATATTACATTGATTATTAATTAGTACATGACAAAGGAAATCATTATCAATGTAACCAACAGGAAAAAAAAAGTTTCAATGATGCTTGCTAGCGAAGAGCTGCTTCATTGACTGGGTCCACCATGAACCACAAGAAAAAGTAGAACTGTTGCTTTAAAACAACAGGTTCACAAAATTGTAGCAATTTACTCGCAATCAGAGTGTGACATCTGCATCACAAGACAAATTACAGTTTTGATCCTGCCTGTACAAACGAGATTTCTGAGTAAAGAGGAACGGTTTGCTTTGAATTGTCACTGATTCTCACAGTGAAGATGAGAGAAGGAATTTTTTGTGACATTACAAACACCAGCTCCTGAACAAAATGAAGAGCACAGGAAGGGTGATGGGACATAAACAGAGAGGAAGAATATGATTGTTACAGAAATGTCCTTCCATCTTCTGAAGGTGATTTGAGCTCAAGTAACTTTACAGCATAACTTTACATTTTTGCCATAGCACTTTTCAGAAACCATATTGATACAGCTTTCCATTATACTGCTTCTTATGGCTTTATGTCTATTAACTTTAGTCACTTGGTCTGGCATTTAAATTAGGAGACTAGTCATCCTAAAAAGTGCACCTCAGATGGTAATTCACATTACATGGGGGTGTCCCTGTCTAATCTGAGTCACAGGTCAGGAGGCATTTCCAGAAAGTAAAGCTGAATGCCTACATAGCTGTACACACAGGCTCACCTCTCTGCTCAGATGTATTTTATTTTGATGTTGTGTGTGATTTTTCATTAAAGGCAAGCACACAATGAAACTGTTGACATTGCTTAATGCAGCAAGCCTCTCAAATAAAGTGACATAGAATGAGGGTGTGTAATGCTTAAAATTACAAATTTCAAAATAATAAGAGACATGCTTACTTTTATTTATGCAAATATGATGATTTTTATGATATTTTAAACAATGAATAATTAAAGTTCTATCAACTGTGGTCTTTATAGCGTTGAAACAAAATGTTGAGGGTATAAAGTACCTGGAAAAATGGTAATCTGAGATTCTGAGAATGTATCTGCTTGACACTGCTACCAAAACAATAGTCTTTAAGCAGTTTAATCTCACTAAAGGAAAAAGTGTAAAAAACCCTCCAAAATATATACTGTGTTTAATCTGGGTCCTCTGACACTTAGCCCCTATCTTGGTCTATTCTTGCTAAAGATATTATATCAGCCCATTTTCACAACTGCAATTAAACACCTACATTCTAATTTAGATAATGGAAATTGTCCTGAATTGTCCTGAAAGATAAAATATTTCAAAATTTTGACAACTTCAATAAATGTTTAAATAGATTAGCATTCATTCAACAAATTAAAAAAGGCATTTTTTCATAAAGACAGTACTATTGTACAACACTTTTAAAGCTGGCTGGCTAACCATAATAACACTGCTAACAAAGACATGTGGGAAAGGCATGCAATGAGCAGCAAGTGCTTTGGCACTTACAGATTCAGATACACAGATGGTGTAAATCAGTGCAGCTTCATCCAGTTCAAAAGGCTACATTAATGTGCACTCCATGTATGCTAACGGAAGTCAGACCAGAAATTAAAGCACTGGCTCTTTCAATAATGCACTTTGCTGTTACACATAATGACATTATTATAGAGGAGGTTTTTCTTCTACCAACAATGCATATTATTTAAATTTATTATGTTGAATTAGAAATAACAATTTATTAGTATTTATGAAGCTGAGATGAATTCCATACGAAATTAGTGATATAAATACTGCAGTATAACTGAAGTCATTTTGTCTGAACCACAGATCAATGCATTTTTTACAGGTGCTCTCTTCAGAAATCAAAAGTTATTATGTATTTTCTACTGATATTACAGTTTCCAAAGGAAATGTGGCTAAGAACAGCCACAGGAAAGGCTAGCTTAGTTTAAATCCATCTCAAATTGAAACATTAAGGTCAGCATCAAAATACTTGTATTTGAAAATCCTTTGTTCAGCACAGGGAAAATTACTTACCATTTAAACAGCCTCTCCATTACATTTATTAAGCTGTGGTGCTTGCAGCCACTCAGCCTGACTTCCACAGCTGCAACACTTCCATCAGGTCAGTACGGATCTGCTCACTGTAGCAATTGACTTCATCCTTTTTCTTTTTTCTTGGTTCCCCTTCCCACCCCAAAAGCAGATAATCATGAGGGAGCAGTATAAATGTAAACTATTTACCTTGTAAAAAATGTAAAGAATTCAATTAATGCCAAGTCCTCTGAGAATAAATTACATTGCAGTAAAGGAGCTGATGTGCTTCTCCTATTCTTGGCTCCACAGAGCTTCTTTTAGATGTAATTAGAAAGTTAGGGCTCTTAAATGATACGATACACAAAGCTTCCTCAATTTCTGCTTAACACCCAATTCTGTCTTTGCTGAAGAGCAATCCTGAGCACATTCAAGCAGCCACCCTCTTATAAAACCCTACTCCTGTATGCTGCTCTTCAAGAGCCTTTCGATGTGACTAGACTGGTAAGTAGGAACTGCAATCAATTTCCAGCCTGATACCAAGGAAAAGTTACTTATCAGATGCTATTTATCAACTCTACTGGCTTCCTAATAGACTCTCTTATCTATCTATCAGAAATTCAGTGAAGTTACACTGGCATTTCTAAAAATTTATTATATTTAAATCAAAGAATCAACCAGTTTGTGATCTTGCCATTTTAGTGATAGAAGAGAGTCTGAATAACACCTAATTAAATATAACAGAGGGCTCTGCACTGTCATTTGTGATTTATGCCATGTAGCAGTCTGTGACATACAGAGATTTTATGTTCTAGGTAAAATTCATTAACTGTCTGCCAGCTTATTCAACAAATGCAGCCAAACTGCTTGCCTGTGCATTAGCCTTCACTGTAATAAAACACAGGTTTCAAATACATATGTATGGGATTCTTCTCATTTTTTAGAAAAACAAAAAAATCATTTCCTTTTGTCTGCTTTTGATGTACAGGGAATTCACAAGTATAAGTGCTCTGAAAGAAAGTCTCTATGTCTCAGAGCAGTAGTCCTCGTCTACAGGAAACTACAGGAATGCAAGTAAAATGAACATACACGATCTGGTCAAACTCATACTGTTTATTTTGGTAAAGCTGCTATCTCCATCTCCTCTCTACTGCCATTATCCTTTTGCACTCCTTTGGAGGATGATGCAAAGGTGCAGTCTGGATTCCCATAAACCACAAGTGTCATTCAAGTAATTTCTCCTGCAAACATCAGAACCTTTTGTGAAACAAACTAAGACAACATTGTCTGCTCTGGAGCACAGAAGTTTCCAACTAGAAAGAATGCACAGTCTCAGATATGAGTAAAACACATTAACCTATTTGTCTCATAGAATATCTCAGATGGTCTTTCTGGAGATGAAAGTCCGGGCTCAAGGTGAATTCAGGGCTTTATTGTAGCATCTTTAAATAATGAGTATTCAGACAATAGGTTGAAACATTGCTCTTTTGGAATTTAAGTAAGTCTTTTGAGCAATCAGCCACAAAACTTAGGATATAAGTATTCCTTGATCAGAAAAAAAAAAAAAAAAAAAAAGCCTGTCAGTTAAATGTATACCAGCTCATGTTCACTAGTGAAGGTTCATGCAGAAGAGATGAAGCACATCTAGACAGCACAGCACATCGTCCTAGCTCTCCTTTGATTTTGCTGTGCTCTTGTGCTCTAAGATCCAATTATCTTTTTTTGTGGCTTCTAAATTTCAAAGTGTCCAAAGTGAAGACTGCACTGCAACACAGAAGAAAGGTATTTTACAAAATAAACCCAAAGGTGTTTAAATGTGTTCTAGTATGTAGTAGGAGGCTATACATAGGCATGGAACAGTATTTGAGGCTACAGAGCCTTTTGAAATAGATGAAAGATTGCACAGGGGATAGAGCACACAATTTGGGGGTGTTTCATCTGCCCTGTCTATTGGGAGGGGTCTCTAGATACCATCCATAGCCTTTGCCATAGAGAGGACTAGTAGGGACACTTCAAAAATGATCCAGCAAGATCTACAATGCTGTAGAACATGAGCAGTCCCATCCCTTTCCTTCATTGTTTATGAAGTGTAGACACACCCTCTGAAGCTTGTCCCACCACTGCTTTATCTTTCTTTTGCTTGTAGCAAGGCAAGTGGTGCAAAGTGTGCACAGCGTTGCTTTTCACCCAAGCGCTGTGGTTTGACTCCAGCTGCCAAACCCCACACAGCTGCTCAGTCACTCCCCCACCAGCAGGCCTGGGGAGAGAATAGGAAGGTAAATGAGAACTCATGTGTTGAAGTACAGTTTAACAGGGAAAGCTAAAGCTGCACACACAAGCAAAGCAAAAAAGCAATTAATTCACTGCTTCCTGTGGTTGGGCAGGTGTTCAGCCACCTCCGGGAGAGCAGGACCACATCACGTGTAACTGTTACTTGGGAAGACAAACACCATCACTCTAAATGCACACCCTTCCTCCTTCTTCCTCCCTACTTTCTATTATGAGTATGAGGTCCTGTGGTCTGGAATATCAGACCACAGTCAGTTGGGGTTACCTGTCCTGGCTGTGTCTTCTCCCAGCCTCCCATGCACCAACAACTTCCTACCCACCGTGGTTGTACGAAAAGCAGAAAAGGCCTTGGCTCTGTGCAAGCCCTGCTCAGCAATAACAAAAACATCTCTATATTATTGACCCTGTGTTCAGCACAAATCCAAAACAGAGCACTGTATTAGACACTATGAAGAAAATTAACTCTACCCCAGATGAAACCAACACACCAAGAAGAAGAAACTTACTTGCAGCATGCTTAAATTTCCTTGCAAGATTCTTGACATTACTTGGTACCTTGTGTGACAAAAGATAATGGCTTGTAAGCTAAACCTGACATCCATGAAGTAGAAAAGCCACATTACAATTTCTAACCATAATGAAATAGTTGTACAACACTACTAGGCACTGTAGTACTCACTTGTTTGAATAAATTGTGTCATGATTAACCTGTTTTTGAAATATTTCCCTGCAACTGGGAAACGGGTTTGGAAATTATTATGGCAAGAAAAACTGCAAAATGCGCACACACAAGTAGCATAATCACAAAGACTTTGTTTCCTAAGAAAGATCAAAGCAAAATATGCTTATGTGTTTCCCAAAGCTTAACGATAAAGCAGCTAGGTTTTTTTTAAGAAATAGTCTAAGTCCCTATATCAGGATCTGAAGAGAGAGTTTAAGGCAATCAGAAAACAACAGTCATCTGATTAACACTGACTGCACTAACACATTTTTAATATATATCTATATATAGACAACTTAGAAGAGAAAACAAAAGGCTGTTTGCACTAACCCTTCTAATTGTGGATCTATGAATTTATGTCACTTTTTATTTGGCATTTTCAGAAGCAAGAAATGTATATTTGTTAGAATAATATACTAATTAATTCATGTCACTCACAAAGCCTGTGAAGAAGTGGCATCAGAATATTTGGTCATATTTGAATAATCCAAATTGCTGTAAATCACACCAAGAGCAAGTGAAACTCAAGAAGCTCCGAATCAGAAGGTAGAATGAGAACGAAGAAGAACTGGGCTTGTCAAATGGCAATAAAGAAAGATAAGAAGGAATAGTTGAGAAGCCCTCCAGAAAAAACTAGCTCCTTCTAATCCTTTCACAGACCTAGCTGTCTTTATTTGACTGCAATACAAGACTTACGAAGTGACAATTAAGCTTTGACAATAATAGTTATTTCCTTACAGTGCATTAAATGGAGATGTAATAATACATGGATCTCTAGCCTACACTTTCAGATACAGGATAGAGAGAAGCACACGCACCCGGGAAAAGATGCACCAGAAAATTCTTCCTGCCATCACAGTATAATATAAAAGTTTTTTTACACAGGTACTTAACACATTAGATAGTGAAAAACACTAAGAGTGTTGTTAATTCTTGTAAATCTGAAATTTGGAAAAGTGAGCTAACACATTGGTGCACAGTGAGAGGAAGCCAAAATTACAGTTGCTACATCTCAAGGGTACTGAAAAGTTGAACAGCAGCAGCAACAACCAACTGCTTGAATAAAGGAACAAAAAATTAGATTGTTTCAAAACCTGGGGCAGTTCTTTTATCACAGACATTCTCAGATATCACCATTTAGTCAGCAAATATGCCAGGGCTCAAGAGTCATACAGAATATAAGAATTACAGAAAACATAGGAGAAAAACACAGAAATCAAAATTTGCAAAAACCTGCATATATAAAAGCTAGTAAAGGACTATGTGAATCGAGACAAAGAGGATATTGAGTATCATACATGATAGTGAGTTAAAAGTCAAAAAGGAAACAGTGGTTCACAGACCTAACCATAAGGACTGGCAAGCACACAGGAAAGGAAATCCTATGCCAAGTGAACTGTGGTCCTACACGCAATCTAATAATTTACAGAGATTACTTTAAAGTAAAAGCAGATGGAAAAGTAGTTTACCACACAGTGGAGCTAACAAAAATTCTACAGCAGGGCTAATATATAGGCCTTTGGTCACTGTTCTGTGTACATCAAGGACTGCCATCTCAGTTTTCAAATAGCAAGAGGATTGGAAACTGGCCCTGCTCCATTCTGCGGAAAGAAAACTTATCTGGAATATTGCATTCAATTCTAGACTGTCAAATTGGAGCAGTTCAAAAGAAACTACCACAAATGGTTTTGTGGCCCAAGGGACTGATTTATGAGGAAAGATGAAAAGAATTAAATATGCATAGCTTAGCTAAGCAGTGACTAAGGAGAGAAAAGTTAACAGAAATTTAAAGAGTGAAAGGGAAAAAGAAAGGTTATATACCGTAAAAATGAAGAAAATATGGAACAATAAAATGAATTTAATATAGTGCAAAATTAGGCAGAGTACCAAGACAAAAATAGCACATATGGATGAGATTAACAGGTAAAATCACAAGATTCCTTGTTTGGTCTACTGGGTGGACAGCCACACAAAAGCGACAACACAGGCACAGCAGCTCTATGTTTTTGACACTCAGTCCAGCTCCTTCACTCCGTTCTAAAATCTCCAAATGGCCCTGTAAAGCTCTGTAAAGAGACCCCCTCAATAAAGTGAAGAACCAACCCAGAATTTCTAGCATGTAAAGCCACACCACTGGCATCTGCAAGGCTTCTCTCCCTTGCACTGGCAGGGTAGTTATTGGGTATGTCCTAGGTAAGCCTGGCTAAGGCTAGAAGAGCAAGGATAATTGCTAGAGAGAGCTGGATCTTCATGGGTAAGTGGAAATGAAAGCAGGTTTAGTGGCTTTCCTGACAACAGTATTTACAGCAGTCTCTAAGGTCACCTTCCATATCTGTCACCAAGCATTACACTTGTGGCCATATACTACTATAGGACAGCTGTATGGCATGAAAACAGAAGTGAAGATAAGCATTATTACATTTGATTGTGCACACATGCAGCAATGTCTTTTCTGGGTTAAACAAAAATGGGGAAATGTGGTTGATCATTCGAAAAAGAGGAAGAAGAAGAAGAGGAAGAAGATAATGAAGAGGAAGAAAGAGGAAGAAGAAACTGAACAGCTTGATCTCATTTGACCAACTGAAAAAAAGCAGAGTGTCAAACGATGGACTCCTAGTCTACATGAATCTTCAGGCAGCTTTACTGAAGAAATAACTGGATGAACATAAAAGGGTTTTACAGATGTTGAAGGAACTGAAGTAGAAGTCAAACAGAAATTATTATTGCAGTTCTGACATTACTGCTCACAAGAAAGAAAAATGTCACTCCAAGACAAAATAAATCTATATATTCATTGCTGAATAAGAGGAATTAACTAATTTGGTTTGCCTTAAAAGCTTTACTTTTCACAGCTGTGTCTATATGATTTACACATACCACTTCTGCAACTAACATTAGTACTGCAGCTAACAGAATCAAATAATTGTGTTGAAAGGAAAGCATCTGGAAAACAAACTGTTCAATTCATGTGCAATCTGAATATAAAATGTCTCTCACATAAAATGAGTAAGGAATACATTGTTCTAACATTTTTTAGAGCCTCCTGCAATAAGCTACCTAAAGACAAAAATATTCTTCCCACAAAGAGAGAAAAAATGGGGAAATTTCTACATGCCTGCTTCCCTCCTTTCTCAGTTTAGATGTCAACATTTACAAAACTTTTCACAGCAGAAAGCTTTGATTCTTTTTATAGGAAAGGGATCACATTTAAAAGCTATCAATTAATTCTCAAAATATGACCTTAATACATTGCTCTGTTTTCTGTAGATGCCTTTACAAGGTCCCATATATATTTCATGTGTTGTACTTCATAACAGGATTTGCACCGAATGGGACCACAGCAGGAGTCCACCAACCTGAGGTGGTATGGCCCAGATCTACTGCCTGTCTGTGTGCTCTGAGTGCTGCTTCCATCTCCTCTGAAATATCAAACTGCACAGAGAGACACTCACAGTAGGATTCACAGCGAAAGATATCAGATTTTATCTTTCTCTTTTTTCCAAGAATAGCATTTTTTGTTTTAAAATCCACTATGAAATGAAAAAGAGTAAAGTACACTTCCAACAGGAATGTCCATTTTCTAGCTGGATGGAAAGCTAATAATAAATTACCAAGTGCTCTTCCACTGTGTGTGGTGCCCTCCTATCCCCACTCCTTGCCAGGTCCCATTCTTACACCAAAAAGAGGTTTAAAGTGGACTAAGTCAGGGCTCTCTGAATCACCTTACAGATGGGGGAAGTTGTCAGGGACTGTTGTCTTTCAGTGTAAAAGAATGGCACTGGCAAGACAACCAGTTCTGGCCATACTGTTTGCATTTGTGTTTCTGCAAGCGATACCACGCTGACCCATCTGTTGGCTGAAGGGATGTGCAGTAGTCAAAACTTGCAGATTTCTCTTAGTATGTCTTATATTGCTGTTGTTTTCACTGAAGGCATTTGCTCAAAAGCAAAGAAATGGAAAGTACCTCTTGTAATAAAGAAACAGCATTTTTCTTTAATTGGTGGTGTTCCTTTATGATATATTAAAAAACTTGCATTTGGACAACTCTATTTGCTCCAAATCAAACTAAGCTTTTGCTGACTTAATTATTTTAATTTGTTTAAGAACAAATTAGAATTAGTTCCATCTCAGATTTCACTTGCTTTAAAATAATCTTGTTCATACTGTTGCAATTTTGATTCAGGTGTTAATTGAATCACCTAAAAATATTTTCTGTTTGGTTTTATTACTTAGAAACTTGCAAAATTCAGCACAATGCAGGATATTAATTTGTATGGAACAAGAAGAAGAAATAAATGTGATTATTTGGAACAAGAAGCTGCTTCAGGATTGAAAATCGGCTATATTGCTACAATTTCATAAATGGAAATAAAGAGTTTGGGAGGGTTGTGTTGTTGGTGTGGGGTTTGTTTCTGCTCTCTATTCCTGCAGTAATCTTCTCAAAAAATGTAATATCAAAATCTGAAGCTTCACACATGCTGTGACAATATGGTGAGAAAATATGGTACTTTGACCTTTATAATCTTCTTTTGTCGGATTTTTATGGCAGATAGATTTCTTTGCTGTTTGCAGAGCAAATACATTAGAAGAAAAAAGCACTCCAAATACCAAAATTATAAGGAATTTATTACAAGCCCTCAGTAAAGTTTTCCACAGAAAGTGCTGATTCTTCTCTTTACTGACAGATATTTTACAGTAGCAAACAAAATCAAGACAAAAAATAATTGGTGGATGACTATGATTTCCACTAAACTACTATAATTAGAACCTATTCTTAGTTGAATGCAAAGTTGGAAATGTTATAGCCTTCAATTGCCCAAGTTAATACTTCTCCTTTTGCTGTTATTTCAAAGTGTATTTTTCCAAATTTAATATGTTTAATATAAAAATTCATCTTAATAAAATTATTAATTGCTATTCTATGTGGTTGTCATTGTTAGGAAAGTTGTTACTGTGAGCTAAATTTTATTTACTGGAAACATCCTTGGCAAATTATTAGACTACTACAACAAATGTGCCAAGCTAATTGCTTATTGACAGCTCAGAATATGTTTTTCTAAGTATAACTTCCTATGTCTACATACTGATATAAAAATTTATTTTTTATCTCTTTCCTTGCACCCAGTGTCATGAATCTCAAACTTGTTAAGATTTAGATTAGATAGAAAATTAGTTGAAATGAAAAAATTCATGTTGTGTTTCTGTCATTGTCACATGAACTCAGGAACTGGAGAATAAAAATAGATAAACACATCTAACTGGTATAGACATACTGGCATTTATAGGTGGTAAATAATTTTCCTGTTGGCCTGCGCTTATCCTCTGATGACAGTGAGAGACAGAGAGCTAAAAAATGCAATAGAAGTAAAAATATTCTAGCTGTGGGTCTATTTGTATTAATGTTAGTAAGACAAACCCCATTTGCTCTTAATTGAATAATTAAAAACCTAGTTTTTTAGATATCCTTCATGACACCTGGATTATCATATAACTTTTTAAAAAAAAGTTTTCACTACATATCACTGATACATCAGACACATTCAGTCTGTCAAAATAGAATATGAAATATCATATATTGTATTAGCATTCTCTTATATGTTTTTACAGTATAAGCTTCTCAAACAAATACCTTTCATCAAAATCTCTTTACTCCTCCAGACTTGCTTTATGTGCCTTCACAGGACCTTAAAACTCCCAAGAAGTGGTTCACTTCACATTTCACTCCTCCTGCTCTTTCAGGATTCCAAGGGCAGATGACTCCTGACTGTACCTCCCAGTTTCATTTCCAGCAGGCAGGATCACTCAGCCCTGCTAAGCATCTCATTTCAGTAACAATCTTAACCTCAGGTCACAGGTCACAGTGTTATAAGCATGTACAGGGAGCAGGAATTTTTCCCTGCAGCCATGGTGTACTTAGCTCTGTTATTGCAGAAATAAACCATGACATGAGAGTTAGCAGACACTATCATGAAATATCAACCTAAATAAATGGGATAGGTGTTGGATAAGGACTGTCACAGACATCCTGCTTCTGTTTACAGCTCTCATTTCCACCACCTGCATATTTTTACTATTTTGTCCCTTGAGCTCCTCAATGGAGGCAGAGGACATGTCCAAGATAATGTGAGAATTCTCTGGGATACCAGAATATACAATAAATAAATTATTACCACCTCCTGCCTAACACTGGAATAGAAGAAATCCTGTTCATGGGAAGGAGAAAACACTTCAAAAAAATTGCTAGTTCTCTTATGTCACTAACCATCCAGAGTGACATCCTTTACCTATGTGCCACTGTTACTTGGGTCATCACACATCCTGCACATGCTGCCATAGAGGTAAAGGGTTCCTGTGTCACAGATAAACTATGGGTCTCCAATTTTTCTTTTCAGGCTCCTCTTCTCTTCTTGTTTGGTCTAAACTACAGTAACTCACTCCACTGAGGCACAGATGAAAGTTTCACAGGCTGTCTCACAGTAAGAAAGCTGATACAAAGGTATCACGTGTTATACCCCCAGTATTACTTCTTCATCCATGGGAGAATCAAGTTCAGGTCTCCATCCTCTGAAAACTGAAACTAATGTATCATGTCACATCTTTCCCCAGCCCTTTTCAAGCTCCATAAGGTTCAGGTAGAGCTACCACTTCATGGACAATCCTTGCCATGTAATCAGGTCCTGAAGGTAATAAGGGACAGATATTGAAGAAAATTATTATGTTTTCTATCTTCTTTCAAATTCTGAATTAAATTTATCAATAAACATCTAATTAATATTTCCATCCCAGATCACTGTAGGTATCAGGCTGTAATATAGCACAATTCAGTGGGTTTTAATTCATACAAAGGATTTAAAGGAATTGGAAACAAGTAAACCAAAAAGAAGAGATGTTCAGATTTTATGATCTTAATATCTGGATAAATTCACTTGGCTTGGACTTCCACCAGGCATGGATATAACTCCATCCAGCAAGGTTTTTACTCTGTTTGCACTTATGCACCTCTACAGCACTTGCAATGGAAATCAGACTCTGGTATAACAAACTTAAGCCTCCTTGCTAAAATACTGTTTTTCTTAGTTATCTTTGCAAATCCCTCAGAGGAAGTCCAGAGCAAAGGTAAAAAAACACTGCCATAACATGAAAATGATGATATTTATATCATAACCAGATATACAAGAGACAGAAGACAGCAGCAAGGTGCTGCCTAATTTGCAAAATTACATTCATTTGTACAATCTGTCACACAAATCATGAAGATAAAATGGCACCCTGCAGCTGGCAGATAATATGTGATACTCTCCTACAAACCACTGTTCTCTTTTCTAAATACTCACACTCACAGATTGCCAAGGATAAGCTACCAGCACAGACAGGGACAGCTCTGAGCAGCAGCAATACTTGGCTGCAAAAAGGAGATGGGCACGAGTAGTGACAACATGAGCTGCTCCAACAGGCAGACACACATTTGGCTTGAGTGTTAAATGCTGCAGGTGCCAGCTAAAGACAGCATGATGGCTGCAGCAGGCGCAGCTCCAGGGTATTACTGGGATGAAAGACCTCACCGGGCATGGTCCCAGAACATCTGGTTTGACCACGCAGCTACCCCTGCTCAGAGCAGAAGGGAGTATCCAGAGAATGGCAACGGAGCTGGAGAAGGGTCAGGAGCACAAGTCTTACGAGGAGCAGCTGAGGGAGCTGGTGTTGTTTAACTTGGAGAAAAGGAGGCTCAGGGGACACCTTATCGCTCTCTGCTGTTGTCTTAAAGGAGGCTGTAATGAGTCTCTTCTCCCAGGTAACAAGAGATAGGACAAGAAGAAATGGCCTTAAGTTGTGCCAGAGGAGATTTAGATTGGATATGAGGAAAAATTACTTCACTGAAAGTGTGGTCAACACCAGAACAGTCTACCCAGGGAACTGGTTGAATTGCAGTCTCTGGAACTGTCCAAAAACCATGTAGATATGGTGCTTGGGGCCGTGGTTTAGTGGTGGATGTGGCAGTGTTAGTACAATGGTTGGACTCCATGATCTTAGAGGTCTTTTCCAACATTAATGATGAGTCTGTGGTGGACTGGAGAGCTTTGAAAGTTGGATCTTTCCAGTCTGAAAGGTCTTATGACTAGATGGTGACTTATATGGTGAAGTATATCTGATTTTCACAGCCTTCTAATGGGAGCAATTCCATGAAAAAATGAAAGATTATTAAAATTGTACTAACATCATTGGAGAATACCTATAGCCCTTCTTAGCTCAGATTTTCTCACCCAACTCCTGTAAATATTAAAAAAACAAAATGCAAACATATGCAAAGCCAGGTACATAGCACTATAGTTCATAAAACACTACCTTTTAAGTGTCATTAATTTGTGCCTTTTCGATATTTCCTCTCTACCCAAAGTAGTCCAGGAGACAGTGCTCTGCCACTGTGCTTCCTCTGGATCAGTGTCTTTTCTTTCTGATACAGAAATCATTGGTGAAATGAATTAAAAGCAAAGTGGGGTGTGAAGAGTCACGTTCCAGCCACTGTGAGATTCAGCTGTTCTCAGCACATCTCAGAACACTGCTGGTGCTGCAACTGCACGTGCAGCCCTGGCCCATCTTTGATCCCAGCTGTCTGCCAAACACAAATATCTGCAACATATTGGCACGTAAAGTCAAATAATAACACTCAGGGGAGCATTGCAGAGGAAGTGCTTCTCCTTCACTGATTACAGGTGGAAATGGAAGCACTTTTGCCAATTCTGAGAAGCATAGGCAGTGAAAAAAACTCCTGTCAGGCTCCAGCCAGCATCCGTTGTCTTCTAAAAGACACTATTTGGAAAGAAAATAGCTGTGTGGTAAAACACCCCGATTTACTGAGAAATCACTAATCAAAATTCCAAATCTGAAAAACAGGAAACAAATATTATTGACAAAATTGATGCTGTACATTCACCTTTCCGTCTGCTGTGTTTTAGTCCTTCATCTCTGCAATCAATGCAATGAACATCCCAATTAGTCATCATTTGCTTCCTTTTAACAGAAGAACCTCAGGGTCATCCTCATATCTTTCTTATAGTTTCACTGAAGAGTTACTTAATATGCTATTGACACTCACATGCCTATCTAGATTTGCTAGAATTTCACTGTAAGAGTAATTTTAAAGCAAATAAAAACCAAACAATACTTTTTTGACACCTTCAAGATAGTTATGTTGCAAATTCCTTGTTTGCATTTATCAAATCTCAATACAAGCTCAAAGATTTATTCCTAGAATGCACCTTTAAAACTGCAGTAAAACTAATCTGTTCTTCTCCGCATGAACAGGGAATTGTAACTCCCACTAGTGTTAAAACAGTCCATACACCAGTCCCATTGAATCCAGACAAGAAGAAATCCATATAAATAATTTTTACTTGAATTACTAAAATACTTCCAGGGCACCTTAATTTCATATAAAGACAGCAAAGAACCACATTACTTGTTGATTAACTATAACACAGTGTTTTAAAAATAGTTTCAAAATGTCCTTGGTACACTTAAGTCATCAAAGACCATGATCTGGAGAGAAAAACCTTTTACAGCAGTCTACTATTTGGCATGTAAAAACTGTGCCATAATCACTAAAGTCTGAAGTTTTTTAAGTCCTTCAGTAAAAAATATCTATGGCTATTGAACTGTCTATCCAAAACAAGTATTTAAAGAATAATTCATTTCTCTGGTGTAAACCCAGCAATTTCCACTCAGACCCTGGATGCTTTCAAAGGCAAATCCTAAAAGACTGAAAAATGTGCAGCTAGGGAAGACAAGCAACCTTGAAAAAAAAAATGCTGTTAGGAATTTCCTCTGCAATGAATCAAATACATTTAGCATAGATCTCAATTTCAGGATGTCTTTAAGGAGGCAATCTTGCATGATTCAAGGTTAAAAGTTCATTATTCTTTTTTTAAGTCTGTCACACCAAATAGCTAAATATTCTGATAAGGAGGGGATACAAGCATTTTATCTACAGTAGATGATGAGCTGGGCTTGTAATTATAAAGCTGTTCTCATTTGTATATCCTTGCAAAGTGTGAGAGCCACGTTCCAAGGTTGTCCTTAAAGGCGTCCTTAACATAATGCTGTCAATGACGTTTCTTCTTTTCGGACATTACATTCTTTGGTGATTAATTTAAACAAAAGTTTTAAAAGCTGATCATTATGGAGTTCAGAATGAGAGCATTATTACACACACAATGAAGTTACCCCTGAACAGAGGAGAGAAAGAAACACTGGGCTCTGCCTATATATTCACATGCAAAGTAACAACTCCCCTTCCCCACTACTATGTTGACATCATGCAGCATCTGCCTTCGACTTTTTGCATATGTAATGAAAAGACACACCTCAGAAAATAAAAAGACAGTTTTAAAAGCAAAACAACCATTTTGTTACTTACAGCATTTGATAAAATGGTAATGAGACATTCTTTCATCTCAGGCTGTAGTCTTGCTACAGGTTTCAGCATTCTCTTCTGCTACAACTGTCATGCCCAGAAAATACATAATTTAAAGCCCTTCCTCAGGTATCCAGTACACCTCAGAATACATTATTTAGCGTAGGTTCTGTTCCAGGATCTTGCAGAGGCTTCCAAGTCACCCTCACCCGGCTGCTGGAGTTACGATAAACCTCTGTGCGTCTTGAACCATGACTACTGCACGTGCTATTGTAGCACAATTGATTGACACCGCTCCTAATCCCACATCCCCAGGAATAGAAGGATTTAATTGGTGTGCACTTGCAGCCACATTCTTCCAGCACTGAGGTGTGCTGCTGCACTGCGGCTTTCACAGTCCTGCCAGTTAATGGCTTTTCAATAGCTTTCAAATGGCAGCAAACTAAGCTTGATGAGTGGGCTCGAATGAAATAGCAGAACAGGGGATCTTAAATTTTATTTGTGCATGTTGTTCGTGTGCCAAATGCGACCAGATTTTTAGCTAGTACTAAACCAGGATTATTTTTAGTTGCCACCAGTTGCTGTGTGAATAGGAAATTGATATAGGTTGCCAAAAATAACCATCTTTTAGAATCACAGATCATTTTTCAGTATATTATATGGTAAAAATCAGTATTGAGCTTACAGCCATCTTCAGACTCTCATGGTTTATGCATGGATTAATTTACATTGAGCTACAAACATGCTAGTGTGTACATTCCTTTATACGTTCCTGTTCTATCATTTCTTTGTATTGCATTGCATCTTTTTCACAATGGAATATTTATGTCAGGAGACAAAAACTGCAAGCTCTGCATGGTTTATATCATGATTATGCGCATGTTATCAAATGACATTTAAATCACTGATTGTAAGACAAAAAGCCTAAGAAAATGCATCACTAAGAGCAAGTCCATACAATTATTTATCACACTGTAGAATAACAAGTCAATGTACACTGACGCATTACCCGGTTTCAGATTAAGGGCACACAAAAGGCAGACCTGCATTGTATTTTAAACACCCAGGCTGCAGCATCCTCTGAGAACAATTTCTGCATTACTTTGCCAGGAACAGTTACCTATGAATTTGGCTACTACTTCTGTGAGAAACCTACAGCTGAACTGCAGTAAAATATTTTTATAGTATCAAAAAATAATTTAAGAAAACTCTACTCAGTGAAGACCTCCATTTGCTTACCATGCATAATGCTTGCCACAGTCAACACTTCAGTGAGTGAGAGCTCTTGTAAAGGAAAACTGATAGCCCAGCCATATTTAAATCTTTTATTCATCTGAAAGAGTTCTCACCTACTATCTTGTATACATAACATTTTTAACAGCTACAAAGTGTTAAAAGAACTACAAAGGAAAAAGGGTCTAACTAATTAGTGAGGATCACTAATTCAGATTCTATTAACTATTCTGCTAAGTTCCCACAAGAGCAGAAAGATATATATTCACAGGCTACCAGTGATCCATTAGCAAAACCCTTAGGTGAAATCTCTCAGCTCCTAACAGCCACATATTTCACATCTGGTTTTAAGTTAAATATGCACAGCAATTCTTTTACAGAACTAAAATTATTTAGGTGTTTTGGTTTTCTTCCTGAAAACATAGTTTTCCAGAAGAAAGTGAAAAAAATATCAAGAAATAACCAGGGGGACATAGGGATAAATTATATAAAACACAATACTGTAATTACATTACCATGGAAACTTTTTTTACTGTAAAGCTCAGAAGTCCAAAGTAATTAAATCTATCCAGACTGTCTTTCACACCTATATAACACTAAGACAGTTTGGGCCATATGGCTTATAAAATAAACATACAGAGTGTTTTAAGAGGCAATGTTAGTCATAGTTCATGAGCAAGTGTCAAGTAATCTGACAAAAAGGCCTTTGAGCAATACTTTTTGGTGGAGACATTCCTGACAGGTTCATCTCTGGTGGTACTGTCAGGCAAACACGCTGCCGTGTCTAATAACATCACGCTTCACCATCCCACACTGGTTAAAACCAGGAGCACCTCAGTAAACACTGGTGAATGAGAGAAATGGAGAAACAATGCTTTTCAGCAGACAGACATAAAAGAAAGAAAAAGTACCTGATTTTGGCTTGAACAGAATGTGAAGAAAAAGTATTTGGATCTGCCTCATTCTAGATTGTAATATATGTGATTATGTATTGAATTGCAATAGTAAAAATTTAGGATGGTGGAACTCGGCAGCATTTATGTGACAGGCTAGACTATCTCCTACATCCTACAAGGAATGAGAGAGAGAATTCAACAACTCTAGAGTGCAACATCCTGCACCTGAGTTGGGGCAGCCCCCAGTACCAAGACAGTCTGAGGGATGAAGGGATTGGGAGCAGCCCTGCTGACAAGGATATTCAGAGTTACTGATGAAAAGCTGGACATGAGCCAGCAACATGTGCTTGCAGCTCAGAAAGCCAACTGTGTCGTGGGCTGCATCAAAAGAAATATGTCAGGTCAAGGGAGGTGATCCTGCCCCTCTCCTCTGCCCTTATGAGACCCCCAACCCTGGAAACATTCAAGGTCAGGATGGACAGGGCTCTGAGCAATCTGATAGAGTTCAAGGTGACACTGCTCATTGAAGAAGAGGGTTGGACTAGATGACCTTTAAAGGTCCCTTTCAATCCAAAATGTTCTATGATTCTATATCCTTTACAGAGAGCATTTAGGTACGGGACAGACTCTTGAATGCTGCAAGCTGTTGGCTTGATATTTGCATCAGACAAACTGGGAACAGTGCTATTCTGTATAGGCTCTGATTTCTTCTCTGCTAACGTGCGCTGGTCCATGTCATCGGGGAAGAATGTGGGACTGTTTGACAAAGGAGGGTTGCACTGCTACACCATAGTTTGGGTCTGTGCCCTTCAGCTGGACTTTTGGACTAATCAAGTCCATGAGCAGCATGTACCCACCTGCAGCAGGGCACTGTGCACTTTCCCATTCTCCAGGAGTCTGTATGCCAAAAATATGTGGCCAGTTGCTCAAGTATGAATAACAGCCCCCAGACGAATGGATAAAAGGCACAAACTTTTCAAGAGGTGGCGCCTGGAAGATGGCAACTTCAACAGGCCTTTTATTTTAGAATACCGTGTTTCTTTCTTTTTTTTTTTTTTTTTAATTTTGTAGCATATTTAGTTTTATTATGTGGGTAATTATCATTAATGGGTTTTGAAAAAGAAGTGAAAGCATAAATGGAAAGAAAACATGGAAAACATAGTATATTGTTATCAGCAGGAAATTCTGACATATTGAAGGGCAGCATCAAAGAGAATTAAGAGCAACAGATATCTGCAAGTGCAGAGACAGGATGAACCTTCAGGAGAAGGGGCAGCTAAACTTGAGGTAAAAGGAAGCCACAATAGGAATACTTAAGACGCCAAAATCTGTTTCACCTGCTAGAAAGACATTATTTCCAGTGCAATCTTTTGCCTTGATGGAGAGTAGAGGAAGAACAGAGAAGAAACCACAAGAGTGGTGGGTTGTCCATGTCATACACAAAGATTTCCAGTGTAAGAAAAAAAAAGAAAGTTTTTTGGAATGCTTCCGAAGGAGGGAATACTTCATCGTCAGTGATTTTACAAAACAAATCGTACAATTTATTTATTCACAAGAAAGGGATATTAGCCATGTTAGGTATTCTCTGAACTCCAGCAAAAATTCAAAAGAGAAAAAGGTATAAACAACACTTACAATATGACCATATAAACTATGGAATTATATATAGACAGACTCTGAGGGCATTGTAAACGTACTTTCTCTAAAGTAAAGGTAACATTGGCAGGTTTTCAATCACAGTTCCAGTGGTTCTCCGAAGACTACACCAGTGTTTAAGTCTACAAAAAGGCTCAAATGCTCTTGAACTGGGGACAAAGACTGAACTGGTATTAAATCTGGTGATAAAACACTTAATGTGTTTGATTTTGTCCAGCTCAGCAAAAGCATAGATAAAATAGAATCAAGGTCAGAAAACAAGATATATTTAGCTCTTCTGGAAAAATTCTTTGCCACCTCTCCATATAGAGAGAAAACAGCCAATTTCATTCTTTTTAGAAATTCAGCATTCAATGAAATTACAGAGTTATTTAAAGAGAATCTTGGAGCAGGTTAGCCATCACTAGGATAGCTCTATTTCTTAGGATAAACACCCATCTAGGGATCACCATCCATCTCAGAGTAGACACTGCTTTCATATCTCAATTTCCAAGTCTCAGACCTTGCCTTAGAAATGCACCTATGAAGTGCTTCCTAAAACAACCGAGCAAACAAGAACACCTTAAAAAAGGTTTTACTCTCAAAAACAGAAACACTGTATTGTAATCATGACAGATAAACATCTTCTTACTCTTCCAGTGTCTCCTGGTGTCACAAACAACTGAACATTTAATAATTTTATCGTCTTTGTATTTTGCAATTCACATATAACTGAAAGACTTGATAGAGGTATGCAGAACTATCCAAGAGCAATTTGAATAATGAGAAAAACACCGTGACTACTGGTTTTAAATACATGACAGATGCTCCCCATTTATGCTATTTTTGCTCAGTGCAGCAAAGCTTGTTATATTCCTTCAGATGTTACAACTTCACTGCACTACTTATGAGTTTAAGACTACAGACAAAAATAGTGGAATGCAGCGTACATTGACATGGCTCATATGTTTTGACAAGTGACACTGCTTAGCAATCAAACCTTGGCCATTCTATCCAGCTGCCAACGAGCCACTCTTCAGATAACATCTGGTAGCTGTATGCTTTATCAGGAAGCTGGGATGAGCCCTAGCAGATGTAGATACTTAGCAAGAAAGACTCTGTACTAATTTTCTCTACATAAGTCACAGCAGAACAAAACAGCAGTTTCTCCAAATAAATTTTTCTATGAACTTGCATGTCAGATGGATGTGAGTTTTGCTCCAAAGATTACAACAACAAATCAAATCTAATCAATCAATCAATCACTCAGTGTGGTTGACCTCTAGAGGAGCAGATGAGTTTTTGTTTTCTCTTCCCTCTTCCCTCTTCCCTTCCTCCAACTTTTGCACCTTTTTCTTGTTTTCCCATTTCACTGGAAATGCCTTGATTTTTCAAGAAACTGGCCATCTTCCTCCCATTCTTCTACCTAGAGACTGAGAAAACTGAAAAAAAATCCTTTTTCTTCTTCCCTATATACTGTTGTAACTGAATGTATATGGGTGGACTAATCTGTAATTATTCTTTAATATATTGAAAACAGTAGGTTAAAATCACAGGATACTATTACCCACTACTGATGAAGTTTTCAAAATTACCAGTAGAAGTCATGTGCCATTAGAAAGGATTACTCCTTTCCTGCCACATCCCAAATGACAGTTTTTTGGGCTGTGAGTAGGTCTGCCTAGCAGTTCCTTAACTGGATGAGGTGAAGAAGCTCTCACTTCTTGTGGGAGAGCCTAGAACAGAGACAGTAACAAGGCCAAGCACAAGAAGAAATCCCAACATATATGTTTCATATATGGTTTGGCTTATGTTTGGCACTGGTTGTGACTCGATAATTAACTTCTTCAACACAATGTGTGAATATGCTTTTCTAAATTATATTTCTTAATAGATTTGAGGAGAGACAGGTAGAGAGAGATGCTGCAGATATTTTATATGCAAAGCCCCTTACAAGACTGAAAAGACACCACCAAGACATGTTAAAATGATAAGATGAAAAACATGACAGCCATCACAATGCCCTGACATAAGAAAAAAAAATGAAAAAAAATCCATTAATTTCAATGTAAAAAGTGATTATATAATCAGACAGATTTTTTTGAAGTTTAGAATATTCAGGAAAAAAATAGGCAAGACAAATTCAATTCAACATGAAAAATGTACTGCTATCCTCTTGATAATTAGCAAATGTGATGACCCTGTATTGTATCCCTAATTTTTTTCTCTTCTAATTGGTTTGATAATTTTAAAACCAGGAGACAAATAATGACAATATTATTAGATGCATAAAAAGTCAAGAGTACACTAGAAGAATTGTGTATCCTTTATCAGAAGAAATGTTAGTACAACAAGTTAAATCTTGAAGTATAATTAGGGAAAACCTGAAAGATCTGCAGAAGGAGTCCTTGAGATAGAAGGTATTCCTAATTTAGGAAAAAATTAACTTGGACAGCTGCAAAAGCCAAAAGAAGTAAGTGATAGGATCAGACTCTTCTGGGACTGTAGGACAGCACAGAGGACAGGGTGGCAATTTAAAAAAATTTAGAAATTACTCTAATACTTGGTGCTCCAAAAGGAAAAAAAAAAAAAAATTATGTAATTTATGTTGAAGATTTGTAAGGGGTGGTGAAGTGATAGTATTTTAAATTAGTCAACTATGACATTCAAAAAATCTACCAAAACAAAACCACATGTACCATATGCAAGTGTTATAGACCAAGACCAGAATTAATTTAAGTTTAAACACTAAGGGGAGTTCTGTAGATACAACATGAACATTGGACAACTGACAGTTATTGTGCTGACAATAATGATGTACATCACAGTTTCAGTATAGACACTGTAAGCAAAATGCAACATTATTAAATTATATAAAAAACAATCTGAAAAGCAAAGACTACATTTAGGCAAGAAAAGCTACCCAAGGCTTATTTTATTGTCTGATTTTTTTACTGTACATTTTCCTCACACTAAATACAATACCACTTCTTTTCCCGAGCCTTTCTGCACTTCATTCTTCATGTAACTCAGCACAGGTTATTAATGCATATTTGTCTTACAGTGTTTTCTTATGAAGCACAGAGAAAGTGGGAGGGAAGAGGTGCAAGGTATGGAAAACTACACATCACTTTTATTAAATTGACTGTACTGCCGTTTGTGCACAGTGTAGCAACATGCAGCTGGGGTGGTCTCTGTTTCTGCACCTTCTTCAGTTTCTAACACAGATATTTACTTACTTCCTCTTTTTTCTCTGTCTGTGTCAACACGTAAAGAATTCATCATTCTGACCACAAAGACCAGGTGAGAGTCCAACTTGATAAGAACAATAATCAAATCAAAGCATACGATTGTAAGAACTTTTGACGTAAGATAACATGATGTTGCTTGAAGATAATATGGACAAGCCCATGACCTCACTGAACAAGAGAGGCATGCAGAATTTATTGCACTCTACACAAGTGAGAGATGAAGCATTTACTGCACTCTGCTTGAATATAATAGAACTACATCTCATTCTCAAATTAGCAAAGAAGAGATAAGTTAACAAGAATTAGGCAGCTGGTTTGGAAGGAAAGAGGTAATGAGAAAAATACATGAAGAAGTAAGGAAATAGAGGTGTAGTAAGATGACTGTTAAAGGCACTGATTTATAGGGGTGTCCAAGCAGCAGTAAGAAAGCAATAAATCTATATAATTTTAATTACATTATCCAAGGTCAAAAAAAGGGGCCAAGTTCCAAAGGCAGTCAAAAAGATAGTGGGAAAGAAGTTCTTCCATGTGAGGCAGTGGACAGGTCAGAGCTGAGATGCCAGTGATCAAAAAAAATAAAAGGGAGGATTCCCCAAACACAGACTAAGAATGATGTGAAGAGCAGTGAGGATTAATCAATAAACACAAGATGCTTGATAATCAGTTCCTTCAAACAGAAATAAATGAAATATTCAGTTCAGATCTCTGTGTGTTTACAAACATGAATAATAAAGGCAAAAGTCATCAAGTCAGCAAACAGCTGGTTTACACATGATCCAGTAAAGAGTATGGCACCTTTGTACAGTTACTGTACATACTCCTAGAGCATCAATAACCATCAGCACATGAGCTGAATTTTGTTAAAATTCAGATAGCTGAAACCCAGTTTTCCTATTTTATAATAATATACTTTTTGTATATTTAATTCCCCATGATCTGAAAACCTGTGGAACTTATCCTTAGAGTACATTCACTTTTCACTCTAATGGCTGGCCATTCATAACAAAGAGATTTTCTTTGCTCTCAAATGAACTTACTTTTTTTAATCAAACACTGTATTAGAAAAGTAGTTACTATTTTCATTTTGTTTTCTTTAAAATACAGTAGTAATTACCTGTCATTTCAAACAGCAAAGGACACATGAGAAAGCAAGAAAAAGAAATGTACAAGCATAATAGGGTAAAACAGATCTATAAAGAAGAATTATCCGTCAGGGTAAATCACGTAATTCCAACCAATTTATAAGGCTTTTTTTGTTTGATTGGGTTTTTTTGCTTTGAATTATAGCAGAGTTTTCCTTCAGAAAGAAAAGAAGCATTCAGCACCTTGCCATCCTGGCAGAGGGCAAAACTGCACAAGAAATCATTTCCTTCACCTGTTAGCCAAAATACCTTATTCTGAAATCTCCATGGATTGCTACTCCTAGGCTGTAAATTCTTAGAAGAGAAAGCCACACAAGTTGGTGCCAACTATAAACCATTCTTTCATTCTTAGATTTTAACCTCAAAATCAGCAGGGGTTCTGTCACTGCCTTCAAAGGATGCAAAGTGAAACGCTTTAAAGCAAATGACCTAAGAATGTTGGAAAATGACATAAATGAGCTATCTTGGAAAAAATAATTAGCAACTATGCATAGCACACCAAGACTAATTTGCTTAACATCTCCCAAATGCTCCTGTTACAGTTGGTGTTAACTGAAGACTATGCATTTATCCATTTCTCAGTCTCTTTGTCATTTCAAAACCACTTTTCCTTATCATTACCAACATATTTCTGTCATATTTGAGGACAACATAGCAGTAGGTAATGCTGATTTGACTAGAGAAATTAGTGGGATCTTTTTCACCAATTCTAGGTCCAACCTTTTATTGCCTTGGCTGAAGTCAGGAGTGGATCTGCACCTTTTACTATCAATCCTTATGGATATCTCATCTATGTAAATCAAACATTTAGTTGGCATGACTTTATTAAGTTCTGTATGTCTTAAGGAGAAAAATAATTACATCTGCAAAAACTTATCAGCATTTGCTCAACATAATTATATTGTCTGAATGTAACACACATTCAGAGTATTTGCTAAGGACAGTTTTGAATTAGAATGCATTAAATCATCCGAAGCAAATTTCAAAAATGGACTTTGAACACATGAAAACAGCTATAAAGGCTTAGCACACATGCAAACCAACAATAAGATGGAAAGTTCAAATGCTTAGTGATATTAACATTTTTTTGTGTGTGTTTCTGACTTTTTTCTCCTTTTGATTTGAATACCATACATAATACAGAATATGAGTTATAGATGATTTTCTGAGATTCAATCTAAAATGCACAACCACATTTAGAATACTTCAAAATTGGCATAGGTAAAGAGTGAGTTAACAGGGTCTTTCAGAGACTAACTAAGGAGTTCATATAATCTATATAAAAGATGGTAGAAAAATATGATACAGTAGATACAGATTATTTCACAGTGAGCCTGGGGATGATAAGGCAGGTGAGAAGATTTTCTTCACTGCATTAAGGTGCTGATGATGTACACGTGAAGGACAGCTCCTGATGTGCCAAAAGGTCACCATATCTCAGGAGGGTTGAGGATCTGCAACCTGGATAAGTGACATTAATATACCCCAAAGAATTATAAATGTGACTATGACCCCTGCAGAGAAAAAAAAAAAAAAAAAGTTGGTGCAATTACATGAATGCAATCTGACACATTAGGCAAAAAATTAGTGTCCTTAACAGTGAAGCTCAGGAAATCTGCAGCAAATGAACTGGATAGAAAGAAGGAGGGTTTTCAGATTTAAACTTTTTTGAGAAAAGAATTAATAGCTAATTTTTCTTTTGCTAGTGTTGCTCTTTCTTGTTGTTTCCTCTTTTTTGGTATAAATATTTGACACTATAACCTATTTTGCATGTTATATTTCTGTTTCCAATTATCTGAAACTAAAAGCAAGTTCAAGGTAGTTAGCCAACGCCAAAGAACTTCACATTAGTCAGCACGATTATGACTTTAATACAGGAGGTAAAAAGTCTCCAGCATAGGCAAGCACACCACTACAAGCCACGACGGCTACCTCACGTTGTTCCTCAGAGGAGCTGCAGCCCCTGGCTCCCCAGTGATCCTCCACCTGGAAACTGAGAGCCCTGCAGCTCCCCAGGATGCTCTCTGACATGTTGCAAACAATAACACTGAGTGGGAAAAGACCAAGGAGTTCAAAAATGCTTTCCTTGAAACAGATGCATGAAAGGAGCAAGGTGCACCCAAATTGTCTCAGCTATTAAACACAGAGATCCTACTACTCTTCTCCAACAATGATTAACAGCTGGAAGCTACCACCCTCTTCACAGACCTTTTTCTTTCTTTTGATTTTCCCCACACTGCACAGTGGAAAAAGAAATGCCTTCCTTCCCAAATATGGCTTTTTAAAGTGCAGCTTTCAAACAACCAAAGCTGGGGGTTTTAGCTATTCTCTGATTTGAGGCAGTTTGTATTGTACTTCTCTGGCTTTTTTCATACAATCATGTCCTGAAGACTTAACAATCCTTTTTTCCTCTTTTACCAGGAGGATACCAAGAAATGGTGATAGAGGAGAATGCTGGCAGCAGTGAGGATGACTATCAGAGAAGTGAAGGCATAAAAATGAGAGGGCACTCAAGGTGCACTGCTTCCAGTCTTGGTGAGTATGCCCTCAGTCAGTCAAAATGGAAGAGAAAGGCAAATCTGCAGCTGTTCACTCTGCCCCCCCACCAGCTGCTCCAAACACATCAAGGGTAGAGAAACCAGAGAGAAGGGTGAGCAGCTGCTGTCAGCTGTAGGGCTCTCACAAGTGCATCCATCAGCCCAGCTCCAGCTGGCCACCCCTGCGACACAGGCTGGGAGGGCTGCCCCAGGACTGCAGTGTCAGAGACACCAGGACTCAGGTGCTGGCTCAGCCCACACAAAGGGTCTCCTAACACAGCAGCAGCACAGCGAGGGCAGGCAGAGAGGTACAGCAGAGATCTGCAGGCTCATGGCTCACGGTGCAGCCCGGTGTATTGCAGACAGGTGGTAGCTTATCAGTCCCTGACAATGATCTTTGATGGGAATCTTGCTGAAAGACAGAGGGGCAGACACCTGTCCCTACCAGACACCTCCTAGGGCAGTGGGAGGAGGAATAAGTGGGAGGAATATTCCTGGACCATAGGAATAAGCAAGACTGAGTGACTGCAAAAAGCCTTGGTGGATAAGGAGGGGCAGAGCTGTGCCTGACTGAAGTGAGATCAGAGCTGGACAGCACAGCAGTGCCACAGCTGAGGAGCTGCAGCAGCAGTGTCTCTCCTGATTGAAAACCCTTTTTTCTCTGCAGTGAAAAACTGGGGGAGAGGAGACCAGAGGTTTGACAGCAGTAAGGTGAAGAAAATGCTGCTTTGACATGCATTAGCCTGAGACAGTCTTTGATTTTGCATGATATTGCCTTAGACATTATTAGCATTTTTTTGTCCAAGCTTCATTTTCCAAAATGTGTCTCAAAAAGTTTTCCAGAATCCCTGTCCTTGATGTCCACACTCTGACTTTTTAGTGGTTTGGTGTCACTGAGTTTTTAGTTTTATTTTCATCCTAGTATCCCTCTTAGCCAAAGAAGGAGGCAGCTCCTCCCTGGTAAGGAGCACAGCACTTCTGCTTAGCTGTTTTGGCCCTCACTGTGTGGCTACGTACCAAGGTCATTCATGGAATATTCCTGCAGATTAGAATGTTAAGTTACTAACATGCTCTTCTAAAAATGAGCATCTCTACAGTACATTTCCTTTATCTCTCTGGGCCTTTTTATAAATATTCATACACATAAATTACAAAGAAACTCTTAAAACCTGAGGACAAAATCTCTTGTGTAACTTGCTAAAACAGTAGGTTTGTTGTGCAGAGAGGATTTGCTGGCAAATACACACAGGCTACTGTTTGAATAGGTAATGTCATGGTCCATCTACTGCTCTTGCATGACCCAATTGTATTTATTTCCCTGTAGGAACACCACAAAGAACATCAGTGTTCATTTTTATAGAGTATGAAGTATTCAAGAAGAAAATCAGTGAGAGCTAGACTATATTCCTTACAGTTTCTCTTTAGATCTGCATCTGAAAAGAATAATAACCCACCAAGGAAGACAATTTAACTATGACAATACTGAAGTTTTGAAAGGGAGCACAAAGACTCTCCAACTCTCTATGGCATTGCAGATTCTCTGTTGATAAACTAGGTAAGGAAAGGTTAGGTTTTTTTCAGATGATCGATGATATTTAACTATACCTGAGAGATGAAGGACAGATGATTCACAAATAAGATTTACATATCAAGGGTTGGCTTTGCAACACAAATAACTGACACCAAGGTTTTACATGAAAATGTTATTAAGTTTCAAAAAGAGTACTGAAGAACTAAATCACATTTTACAGGGATCAAATATTATCCACGGAACATTATTTTCAAGAAGCTGAAAGCAAGAAAATTAATAGAGAGCTAGTTATAAAAGACATAGTATTGATAATCACACAAATTAATATATAAATCATAAGCAATGGAAAGGTGTACCAAAACAAATTGTGATGCTGTTAATCCACTGAAAATCTCTCTTCTGTATTAGCCACATGACTGGAAAAAAAAATAGTTACCCTGAATTTAAGTGGAATTTTTAATTATTATTTTTCTCCTTTATCATTATTATTTTTCATTTCATGGATATGATCTGATCCACAGGAAAAGCATACTAGGCTTGAAACTTTTGGTGGTATTATCTTTCACACTCCTTCTCTGAAACTTACACCTCTCTACATGGGTATGTGTCTTCCACAGAATTAATGATGAAATTTTTTGCTTTTATCCTCAAGGAACAATGCAAGTGTTTAGGGGAATTTTACTGATGTGGGGATCGTACTGAGAGTTGTTCCACTACAGTCCCTCTGCCTTGCCTGTCAACAACACTGGCACATGCAGTCGAGTATCTGCAGTCTCCAAAGAGCAAGGAAGGATGAGTTTTGCTGTCATGCTGCAAGAACTTCAGCTGAACTCCCAAACTGATGGACTTTAAAGTATGACATAGTGTTGCAACGCACCCCATCCAGATGTCCCAAGAGCCTACTGAATTCAGAGCCCCATCAGAGAGTATTACATCTCTGCCCTAAAGTACAGCACCATGACCTCCCCTCTAATTCTGCACATAGGTGTCCTGGCTACACCCAGACAAGGGAGCAGTAACCCCAGTTTCAGACTGAAATAAAAATACCCTCATGTTTCAGACTGAAAAGGCTAAAAAGTCACCTGAGACATATGAACAACTATGCATAAGGATGAGGCACCAGATGAATTCATCTTCAAGTCCTCTAATCTGTTTGACCATGAAGGAAGAAAAAAGGCCAATAAAAAGTTATTTACTTCTGCATAGGGAAAACTGCTATGCACTGAGTACTGCTTCTCCTGGTGCAGGTCAGTGGGGATATCTCACTCCACAATAACTTCATCACAAAACATGGAAATCATAGCACATGGACACTACCTGTACATTTACAGAAAAATGGCATTCCAATCAGCTTCAATAGTATCTTTGAATCTCTGAACAACTTGAACAGTTTTGGAGAAGCTTTAATTTTCTGAAAACACACAGGTTTTTTAACACCCAAGTGTTCTTAAGCAAAATCTCTTATGTATAAAATCAAAGAAAACACCTGTAAATTGCGTAACTTGAATTTCTAGGTTTATTTTTTAATTATTTTAAAATGAATAAAAAAATCATTTCCTATTTTGAAAGTCATTTTATGAGTCCAACATATGATCTGTTCCTATAAAATATACAAACAGCTCTGACACTGGATTATCACAGTCATTTATTTGCCACAAATCTAAAATACTAGGTATGTTTATACCCATTGCTGTAAAAATTAAAATATTTTAAAACATAGAGTTCAGATTATTTGATAGATATATTATTTTATACAGAAAGCACCAGGCAGGACTCCAGCTGGTAATAGAAGCAATATTGTTTCAGTTTATTGGACACTTTCAGCTCTGCCCTTCAAGTGTCCTCAGCCTGCTTTATATGTTCTTAAATGTAAGAACTGAAGTCACCTCCTTGTGGAAACAATACTTTTTCATTCAGCATCCCCTGCTTATTTCTCACATGCTTAGTTCCCTTCAATTCACAAAGACTGGGAGAAAAACACAAACCACCATAAAAACCAGTACATTTGCATTTCATTTCTTTTCACCTCGTGTCTGACATTGCCAATATCTTTAAACCTCCATAAATTAATTTGCTTTCATGAATTATTGTTGTTTACAGTGTTGAGGAAGAATGTTTTATCTGATGGGATAAAAGTCATTGCCACATGAACAAAGGAAATGTTCATAACCTAAAGGACGGGGCAATGATGTCAGAGAGAGAATTTTCTACCTGGCTAGGAAATTATAAGCAACCCCTCATAAGAATCATGAATGGTACCCAGAGAGCATAAGGAGAGATCTAAGAAAGAAAGAAAGATGTGCAAAACTCTGAGAATAAAGGAGAAAAAAGCATATGATTAAAAACTTGTTTCCAATACACCATCAGAACTGTGAGATCAGGCCATTAGAGAGAAAGAGATGTCTCTGCAAGAAAAGAGACTAGAAAGAGACCTTCAGGAAAGAAAAGGCTTTTGAGTAACCCTGTCTATAGTGGGTCCATGTGTTGGGAAAACATTATCTATCTCAGATCATTGAACTTAGATGTTTTAGGATGTCATTTTTGTAAAAGTGAAGAAGGTATTTTTAGTTTGTTCTGTGTAAGACAATCTTATTATTAGAATATGCAATAACAGCAAAAATTTTAAAGAAAATATCATGTACTGAAAATACATGAGGAATTATTTCATTTAGAATATTACCTTGGAAAGCATGCCTGAAATTGTTATGTACAGTAGACTGGAGTCAGGATAATATTAAATCAAATAAGTCATAGCAGCAAACACAAGGCAAGAATGCTAACATATACTGCAGAGGGGATTAGGTAGAGCCTGTATTACATATAAAATCATGAGATGTTTCTTTACAGATTAAATTAATCCTCACTATTTGCTCTTGTAAAAACAGTATCTTATTTATTTGATTGTTTTTTAAATCAAAATATTTTTACAGCCAAAGAATTACAATGGAATATATATTCAAGAATGGCCTTATTGTGTTCAGTCTCTAGTGTGAAATTCCCACAGATATAATGAGAGATCTGGGGGTGTGAGGGGAGGAAGGTCAGGCTATGTAATCAAAAGGACAGAGATATCACCAGGACACCAGCTGTGCAGTGTACAAATTATATTAAATAATTGGTCTTAAAGTGAAAACATTTAACTTTTTGGTAAAACAAAAAGTAGCTGTCAAACAGCTACTCCTATGATATAGCCTTGTGGCTTATTGAATTTTTAAATAGATGTTTAGTTTTAAAACATAATTACTAAAAGCCTGAATCAGTGTCAAGTAAAGCGTCATGAAAATGTTTCCACTGACTAGTGGGTGTTAGATCCAGTCAAGGTTTCTCAAATGTCTTACTGAAGACAGTTCCACTCCTAATATATTATGCAAGCTTAGCAAGCACAGATACGGTCACTAGGGATATGTAAAATTAAAAGTTATGTTAAGATCAGGGTGCTGAGATCTAACACAGTATAGAAGGACTAAAGATTATGGGGAAAGACACAACATGGATTGGGAAACTGGTATTTAAGTAGGTAGATAAAAGGTTCCTGTGATGGAGAACCTACTCATCTTGGTCTGAGAACACAGAGATCGATGGGGTTAGATGAACAATTTGGTCTCCAGCTCTGTACAGGGCACAGCTTTGACACCATGGAGCAGACCACGTGTATTCACAGCAGTTACACTCTTCCACCTGTACTCTTGGTACAGGTGACAGCCACCCAAAACACATTGTGAAATCACCTTTCCAGACCATTTGAGTCTCTGCAAATGACAACTAGAATGTGTTTTACAGCCAGGATGCAAGAAAGGCTGATGAGAAGCCAGCTTGGTTACTGTCTGGATGTCATCTTGCAGTGGCATTTAGTACTTTTTTCCACAAGTCCTTTACTATCACCTTCCCTGACCAGTAACGTTGTCTCAGTGAGGGAGATAGAAATGATTGTGCTAAGTGATAGAAAATGTGTTCCTAAAGGTGTTATAACCTCAAAAGGAAGACCAAAGTCTTCATTTTACTAAGGAAATGAAAATGTGTGCCCTGGACCCTGTGGTGGTCACCCTATGGTGTGACATACTTAATGTATTTTGCCTTCTGGTACCTGCCCTAAGTCATAGCCTTTCTTCAGTTCTGAGATCTTGTGCACCAGGCAGATCTGGCAAATGAAACAGCACCAGCAAAGTCTGGTAGAGTAAATCCACTCCCAAGACAGAGGGAGACTGATTCTGCTAAAATCTGAAATACAGGTACCACAAGAAGGAAGATGGAACAGGGACTAGGAGTGTGCTTTTCTCTTCAAAGCCTGAGACTTGCCAAATCAGTAAGAGCTGCTGCACGAGGTTTACCTGTTTCTGGCAGGGTGCTCTGAAGGTTACTTCAGCATTCCCAAGACCACCCAAAACTGTCCTAGCAGACTGAAGCTGTTGGCAGATGGGCTCATACAAGGATATTCTCCTGAGCATAAGGGCAATAAAGATATGAATAGAAACAGCACAGAGGGAGTTTACAGCATTTGGTCAGTTTTCCAAGGTGCACGTCACATGCTTTTCTTCAAGTCTGACAGGAAAAGCTGTAGCACAAGCTCTTTCATGCCACTACACTTCTCAGAAAATTGCAATTAAAAAAAATAAATCCAAGAGAAGTATGCTCAGTTACAGTTGAAGAAGTACTGCAGAGATTTCAGGATGCACACAAGCAAATCATTGAAAAAAACCTAAAAATACATATAACAAAGTAAAACAGTAAAGTTCATCTGCCCAATTTGAAAGAAGTTTACAAACTAGTTTATGAAACTGTACTGCTGGCCATGTCGGCAAGAAGTGATTCTTGATCCTGGTAAGAGTTCTATGTGGTCTAAAGCAGAGCAAGAAATTATTTCAAGGGAATATAAAAATCAGTACAGAAACAATGTCTATATAAATAGACATTCCCTATAAATACAGTAACAAAAAAAAAAAAAGTACTCAGAATCCTGATTCCTCATTACAAAGTATACATAAGGTAAAGATTAAGTAAGAATGGATTTAAATATAGCTGCCAAAACAAATTATAATGTCATAAAGTTAATCTTGCATAGCAAAGACTTGCTCATGGAAACAAGCATTTTCATTGTCAAACATTGATCACTGATGTCATCTTTCTGGAGTTTGTTTAAAACATGTTGCCAATCACATTTTTTTGCAGCAGCACAAGTTTTAGTTAAATGTCAGTTGGGTAATTTTTCTCCCTGGCAATCAACAAAATCCATTTCCAGCATCCATTCTGGCAAACCATCACAGCACCACTAAGCATCAGATATGGTTTGCTTTTGGGCTAGAAGCCACCTCTATAAAGACAATTTCACAAAAGGAAACTATCAGTCCCTGGCACTCTTGTATCTGGGCAAATCCCAAAGCTGCTAGACTACTACATCACCTTTAAAACTTCAGTAGCACTCATGAAAAAAAAAACAAATAAAAAAACCCAAGGCTATGGCTTTCCTGAAATTCATGTCTTGGAGATTTTTATACAACTAGAGGTCTGACCTCTAACTTCAAGTAGAAGTAGTGTTATGTCTTAGAAAAAAAAAGTGTGTGTCTGTGTGCAACACTGCAAATACATAGAAGAGGGGGGAAAAAGTAGATATGAAAGTTAAATTAAGAAAATTGAGGGCTAGCTTTTAAATGAAAATTTAAAGTAGCATAAGAAAGAAGCCTTACCAGGAATGGTCAGTATTTTGATGTCAGATAGACACATCTGTACAGATAGATCAAAAGAGAGTTTTTGAAACTGGCCTTTCCCTATCGAGAACTGTAGCTGATGGTCATTTAGTTATTCATTTTAGGAACAGGATAAAAAGCAGTCTGGTAGGGTTTGGGGTACAATGCCAATTCACAAAACCCAGAAAAAAATTGGTGTAAACTTCCATATATAAATGAACCTCTTTTTTGGAAAGGATTTCAGGTCCCAGAATAGATTTCCTGGTCAAAACACAACAAAACACCAGAACAGACAACGGGGCAATGATCAATATATGACTTGGCTGCAAGAGGAGCCAAGGGGGGATCTGGGGGTCCTGTCAAAAGCCTGCCAGGTTTCCTGCCAGCTTGGCTGGTGACCTGAAAGGGAACAAAGCCTGCAGTGTCTCCAGGCAGTCCTGCCATCTGGACTGCCTCCACATCATGAATCCTGAGGTCTCCAGGGCCTGCAGTTCCAGGAAAGCCCTCCCACAGAGCCATCTTGCAGGTCACTGTTTCAAGAATTCCCTGTGCTGGACGTCCTGGCTCCCAAGACTGTTTGACTCCCACTAGAGATGACAAAGAGCAAGTGGCCTGGGAGAATAAGAAGACAAGGGCTGAGCCAAGAAACTTAGTCTCAGGCTTGAAGCTTCCTACAGAAACTGAACAAATTATCTTTTTCCTAAATAATTTTATCGCTTCTGTGGAAGGCTTGCTTCTGAAATGAACCTTTTTTTTAGAAGAATTTTGTGGAAAATAAAAGTTCCAATGGATTATTCTAATTAAATCTAATCCAGGCTAAATATTATATTAAGTATCCATATTGTGTCCCTACCAGCATCACTGAATCACAGAATATGCTGAGTTGGAGGGGATCCTCAAGGATCATCAAGTCCAACTCCCAGCTCTGCACAGCACCATCCCCAAGAGCCACACCATGTGCCTGAGAGCATTATCCAAATGCTTCTTGAACTCTGTCAGGCTTGGTGCTGTGACCTCTTCCTTGGGGAAACTGTTCCAGTGCCCAACCACCCTCTGGATGAAGAACATTTTTCTAGTGTACAACCTAAATCCCCCCTGTCACAACTCCAGGCTACTCCCTCAGGTCCTGTCATTGATGACCAGAGAGAAGAGATCAGTGCCTGCTCCTCCTCTTCCCCTCATGAGGAAGTTGTAACTGCAGTGAGGTCTCCCCTCAGCCTCCTCTTCTCGAGGCTGAACACACCAAGTGACCTCAGCCCATACAGCTTCCCCTCAAAGCCCTTCACCATCTTTGTTACTCTCCTTTGGATGCTCTTCAATAGTTCAATATCTTTCTTTTATTGTGGCACCCAAAACTGCACACAAGAATTGCGGTGAGGCTGCCCCAGAGCAGAGCAGAGCAGGACAATCCCCTCCCTTGCCCAGCTGGCCATGCTGGGCCTGATGCCCCCAGGACAGGGTTGGCCCTCCTGGCTGCCAGGGCACTGCTGACTCATGTTCAACTTGCCATCAGCCAGGACCCCCAGGTCCTTTTCTGCAGCACTGCTTTCCACCAGTGAAAAATTTCCTTTGTTAAAAAGATGGAGGATCATGACTGAGTAGCAAAGAAATTTTATTTGCATGAATAATACTTTTATTCTTTGTTCAATGGAACAAGAGGAAATTATGCCAAGACCAATATACAAATAAAATTTAGAAAACTGTCTGACAATCAAATTCTTTGTTTTCACTACAGCTCACTACAGCCTATCACTACCACCCCTCTTCCCATTTAGGGTACGAGCATCACAGTCAAAGGCTCTTTTCCCAGGAAAAAGAGCCTTTTCTGTAGGATGGCTGCAAAATGGACATATCTTCACATTAATGTGTCTTGGGTTTCCCTCCTTTTCAAAATCTAGTGATCATTTTTGTTAAAGTATCCCAAGCCCAGCTTTTTAGCTTTCATGTCTATCAAGGAAATAAAAAACTTGGGTAGTCACTTTGTGCTCTTAGAAATTATTTCTGGCCTGCTGATTTTTCTTACTCTTTCTCATTACCTGAATAGGATAATAAGTGTGTGAAACCCTACAGCTTTCTCGTACACAAAACATTCAAGTCTGTTCAAACTGGAAGATGACATGCCTATTTTCAGATTGATATCACTTTCAGACTCAAGTGAAATCACACATTCAAATGAAAATCACTGCAAAATCGGAGACAGGATTTAATTGAAACTTGGGGGCATGCATATATCCCTTCTGCAAGCTGCCTGAGGCCTTTTTTTCACACTGTATCCCATCAGATGCTTAAGCTTGCAGTCTGTTTGCACACCCATTAAAATTTTATTTTTGGCTGGTAATGATGTCCCCACATACATGGGCACACTCCAAAAGTATGTTCAAGGCTATAAAAAGATCCTCCTGCTTTCAGTGAAAGAATATTCAGAAAGAGCAAACAAAAAGTAGCAGAAGAAAAATATACTCCAGCACCAGAAAAGTTGATTATTCTTAAATGTTGGTAATTATATCCATTTCAAATGGGGCCTCAAGAAGTGTATGCAAGACTGCAAGCATGGATGAGAGAGCAGTCTCTTACCCTGATGTGCTGGGTGTCTGTGTCCAAAGACATGACAGAGTGCTAGATATAATCAAGTCCAAAGGGCAAAACAGTGAAACTGAACTGAACAAAAAAAAATCTTAAACCACAGCAGACCAGCTGCTTCCAACTGCTACATGCCCAAAATCAAATCAACTTTGGGTGTCTGCCTGTTTCTAAAAAAGTAACCTGCATTTTTTACTTCTTCAACTGGCGGACACCAAGTGTTAACTACTGCACAGATATGAGGGTTTAGCACGTGGGATCCTCTGAGCTGACATGGTCATTGCCCATTTTAAGCTCATTTTCTTTGCCTGCTGCCAACCCGCCAGAAGCCGGCTGTTTCATCCCTACCATAGAGCCAGTTGCCAAACAGCTGCCATGGCAAGCAGCATTCGAAACTCTGCTGCCAGCAAGTTAACTATTCAAGTATTTTTAAAATGTGGGAGGAGTGATTTAAAACTATGCATAATGCAGAAGCACACACACTTATGTTTGCACTGGAATTATCATGCTTTGGAGATGCTTGAATTAACTTTAGGTCAGCAGCTATAACAAGTTATGTCATTTGCTTTGCTGATTTTAATTCTCATGCAGTGATAGATATTTCTTGTCAGATGGCTCACTAGCTATTTTCCATCTTGTGTTTTGGTAAATTGCAATGTAATTCTCAATCCACATTAATTCTATACCACAGTTAATGACAAATGAGTTAATCATGATGAAATCTTTACAGAGGTTCCTTTGGGTTACCTACTTAAGCTACTGTCAGCATTACACAGCCATCACACTCAAATTAAAGGGTCATTATGGCATATATTGAATATTTGGCTTCACAGCAGGTAAATTCTGTTCAAAACATCTAGGATGCTGAGAAACAGTCTCCTTGATCCCCCTCTCCAAAACAGCACGAGCAGGAGAAAACCCAATGGTATTACCATATTAAAATATTCCTACATTGACCTGCTTTATATTTACTTCTAGAGCGCTCTTGAGACTGCTTCCTATTTCACATCAGTGCCCAGTAATAATATGATCACCTGGTACCCAGTAATCATATCACTCTTATGCTGCCACTCTTACAAATCCTCAATTCCCTGGTGTAAAAGACATTATAGCCCATACTGCAGAAACCCCAAAAGAAGACTGTGAGCTGTTTCTTTTCACTGTCATCACCACCATCTCTATCCTGACACACTGAGTAACTGGATGCTGCAGGAAACACAAAGTCTGTTCTTTCTTCTGCCAAGTGTCCTCTGCAAGGTGTTGTTAACTGGAGGTGCACTGAAAATTTTCCATGACACTGCTAAATAAAATCCTTAAGTGCAATTCCTAGGGGGCAGGTTACATATACAGATGTCTGCCCTCAAGGACTTCCAGGCAACACTCCTTATAGCAGCACAGAAATAAACACTAAAATCCTCAGTTCTTGGGGAAAAGTTCTCCAATTATCTCAATCCTTAGGGGACCATGGTATAATGTAACTGTATGCTTCAATTCACTTCCCTGTATGCTTTGAACTTCACTTACTCTAGATCTGTACAAAGAAAAAGGTAGGGTGTCAAGACTTGGCTTTCTGTTCAGCTGGACCAAGCAGAAACCATGACAGTGATACAAATCAGTGGAGGGAAGAATTGGGATCATACCCACACCTAACCAATTCTGAATTCCATGGAAGAAATACCCAGATGCATGTAAAAGTAAATTCAGGCCTCTCAGGGCTCATATTTTTTATGACTCTCATTGAAGGCTTTGTATCTGTCTACATATGGAGGCCAGGGCCTTTAGCTCCCTGCAACATTCACAGCTGCTTTGGCACCTGCTCCAGCATCACTGCTCTCCAATTCCCCAGCAGCCAGCCTTGCCCCACTCACACTCTGCCAGGCCTCACTCGTAAGGGGTGTACCAGGGGTGCCCAGCACCCCTGGTACACCCTGCATCCACTGGGCAGCCTGGTGCCCACCTCCCTACCCTTGCCTGGTGCAGCACCCTCTCCTGCACTCCTGATGACTGCCACTCCTAAGGGTCTGAAAGGTTATTCTGGAAATGAAGAATAAAAATCTCCACAGTACTTTGAAGTATAGCAATATAATTTAACCCTACTAAATCTTCCTATCTCACAGACAGCAAACAGCAACACTGAAGGGTAAGAGTAGAAAACATGAGGAAAAAAACCTAAAATCAGTGCTCTTTGTTTCTCTCACTTTCAGACACCCTCCAAATTAACAAAATTTTCTCCTGATAAGATCAAATATGAATGGGAAGGCCATACTGAATTAACAGCTTATGATTCCGGTGTTGCAGAAGTACTTGGCAAGAAGGAAACACAAATATTCCCATGGGGAACTAGTTTCCTGGCTTAGCTTGAAAGAGTCCAGTGCCTGAATCTTGTTGGGGTTTTTTTTTTTGTTTTTTGTTTTTTTTTTTTTTTGTTTGTTTTGTTTTGTTTTGTTTTTTTAAAGACCAAAGTCAAGAGTACTCAAAAAAAGAGAGAATTTAAAAATAAAACAAAACAAAGACACCCAGAGTGACCCACAGACTGCCCCAGTGACAGTTTCACAGCATTCTACAATCACACTGTGACATACAGTTCTAACACTTTTCATTAACAAGAAGACACTGTTTGTTGTTTTTTTTTTTTTTGTTCAATTGTACCAAAAGAAAAAGAGAAAGAAGTTTTAGCTTTGAAAACATGGCTGTGAGTTCCAAACTGAGTTGTAGCACAAAGAACACTGCTAACACAATTATACCTGCATTAGAAGTCTATTAAAAAAAAAAAAAAAAACCACAAACCAACAAAAAAACAAAACAAAAAAGGACCAGGAGATGAACTAACTCTTTAAGGTGACTGAAATACACACATAATCACATTTCCTTTGAGAAGTGCCATCATGGAAAGATAAAGCAATGGAACAGGTAAGAGGGTTTTGATTTGGAAAAAAAAAAAAATCCGAAACCCTTTATCTTTGCCCTCATTAAAAACAGTCTTGCAGAAACAGTCTTACTTCAAAGCTGTTCTGTTTACACAGTAGTAAAACTTGCATGTACTGTATTACTGGTCCACAGTTTTACAACTACCAGAAATATTCTTTTATGAGCTTAAAAATCCAGTTACATACAAAAGTACACATCTAGATGTGACTTTATTAAATAACAATGGCTCAGTAAACATCATAAGCCAATGTAACAAAACAAACTTTTCAGCTTGCTATCTAAAACAAAGAAAATGGAGGAAAGTGCTTGCCAAAGATGTGACAAATGTCCTTTTTCTCTGCTATTTTTCTACAAGTGTTATTAACATAGAAAGCAAACACAAAACCTTAAAATGTGCCAAACCACATCCATGTAAGATAACTTTGCATTGTGTAGCACTTTTAAGACAAAATTCCAGCATAAGGCTGTCAGAATAATAGCTCCAAAGGGGCCATTTACATTTTCCTAGCAGCTAATGAATTGCCATGGAAAATGGCAGCAGGCAAGCTTATGGGAAGCATCTTTAAATCTGTTTTTCCTCTTTCAAAACTATGAGCCCAAGTGCTTTACTTGGGAGTGAAAAACTCCCTGTTGGCTTCTAACAAAGACTGAAAGAATCCTAGTGTACCTTCAGAAAAAAAAATCATGGAAGTGGTATTCATTTGTCACACACAAAGGGAAAATGAAAGGAAAAGGGCAGGAAAATACACATGGACAGTTTAGCCTGCATTTTATAATGTCTAATATAGGTGCTTTAAAGAAAACTGTATGTAACAGGAAAGAGTATTTACAATAATTTTTTATGTGCCAATAGTCACTCTAAGACAGCAAACCTGACAGAATTGAACTTCATGCAATTCCTGGATTACAGTTGACTTGTACTCAAAAGCTTCTGTACAAGACAATAATATATCTTAATTAGCTCTAATGAAAGCTGCTTTAAAGGCACAGCTCTTCATAGACCTCTTTTGACCTCTGAGCAAACACAGGAGAATATGAATACTGTAAACAAATTAATTACATGACAAATTGCTTATTTTCTATCCAAATAAATCAGTTTAGTCTTAATAGGGAAAATGGAAACAGACCTTGCATAGTAGGAAAATGGGGTATAAAGACTGACTGCTTTTTGGTTGCTGACACAAGGTCTGGGTCTCAAGCTTACTTAGTCCAGGATATTTTGATAAAATGATTGCAAAACTGTAATAGTGAAACCTAAATGTCATTGAACTGATGAAGTACAGATCATTAAACATTTAGCTAGCCAGAAGAACTTGGGACACATGAATGTTGGTGACAAAGAAAAGCTTATGTAAAGTTTATGACCTGGGATATGACCTAGCCCGATTAGTAAGGAAACAGCATAGCACTTTCACAGGGAAACTAAAAAGAAATTTGAAGGGAGAAACTTAAAAATCATCCTGAGGGTTTCCACTGTAATTTAACAGTACACAGTGCAACTCACTCCTGACTCCCCTCCCTCCCCCCACGTTAGTTTCTATTGTTCAATCATCCAAAACTCCCAAGAAAAACTTTCTCACAACAGCTCCAGAGAAAGAACCCAACAAACAAACAAGGGTCTTACTGTCTGTGCTTCTCTTCCAGAGTTACCATTGTCTCTTCCTTTCTTAATCATAGGCAATAGACAAGACTCAAGAATTAAGGAATGATTAAATTAATAAAGCAAATAGTCTATATCAGAACTGCAGAATATAGAAGCATGTCATGGCACTTAAGTCTGGGCAAGCACCTCTGCCACATCATTACTATGCAATGGGATAAAACCTGAGTGTACAATAATCCTTGGCCTCTGGAATAAACTCAAGTCCATTGCCTGCATGGGAATGACAGTGTATTGTGGCCAGGTCACTAAACAGAAAAATTAAGAGAGCAGGGCCGTGGAAATATTACAACACAAGAGTATTCACTTAAGCACAGCACCAACAGCTTGACAAGCCATGCCTCATGCCACCATTTGTTCCTTTCCAACCCATCTTTCCTCACAGCCGAAGTGAAGACAGCTCTATCCAAAGGTATGTAGAAGCACCCAGGTGAGACAAAGTTAGAGTACTGAGACAAAAAGATGACTTAATGTCATCTCACTGCTGTTTCAGTCCCAGTTTTGCAATTACAGATAGCATCATTTTGATCATATGGTCACAACACCTGGGATTCCAAGCCAGACTCATCTTTTATATTTTCCCTTTTCTGTTTTTCACAAAAAAAACCCCATCAAGTTTCTAGGGACTGTAGCAACAATTTCTAATGGCACAGGCATCTTTCTTTTCAGCTGTCAAAAAAAAGTATTCTGCTGAGAATTTGTGCTTCACTGCTTCCATTCTGTTATTTAACAATGATAAATAAGGATCAACATTTGACTGACTCCACAGTCTGACTAAGACTTATTATTGTCATGCTGTTTTCCACTTATCAATTCTACTGTAAAAGTAAGAATCCAAAGTGGCACAAGTGCACCTGAGGTCCAAATTGATTCATGTCTCATCTTCAGCCACATTTCAGTGGGCAGGAATTTAAACAGTTTATATAAATTACATACATTTTATTCTCCACTGACAATTTTCTAGAAAACTACTTTGCTCCGAGGCTGATATTTGCCTTACATCCAAAAAGCATGTGCTTCTGGAGGAAAGATTATACACTTAAAATTTTGAGCAAAAGACTTCTCTCAAGACCAGCATAAAAAGCAAGTTTGGACATTTTTACACTCCTATACATTTAAATGCATCCTCTAAGTTCAGTTCTTCTGGACAATATCTTAGAAATTGCCACCTTGATGCTTTTAAAGGAGATCCTATTTGAAAGCTCCCCTTTAAATTAAGTTCAGGATTGGGAGTGTATTTTCCACACTGCTTGCTTTTTCAGGAAACCTCATCTAAAGGTCTAACTCTATTGATTGCAGTTCCTGTTTTGCCTGAGACTAAATTGGATATCTTTGTTTTATTCACAGGACTCATTCCCAGAAGCCTGCTTTAGCCAGCATCTGAATTACAGACTACCAGCAATGTGCAGCACAAGCGTAATGGAGTTCCAGCTAGTCTTGGACTCTCTACACCTTAAATTCCCTAATTCCTTCAAAGTGCTACAAACCTCTTGAATAACTTCAGACAAGTCATTTCACTGTACCTTAGTCATCTTCCACAAAATTGAAATACTTACACAAGCCTTCTACATAGTCATTACACCTGTAGCAGAAGCTCAGAGTTAAGTGCTCTGAGGTAGAGTTTCAGGGATTATTTTAATAATGTTTCTGAGAAAATTCTATTGAAGAACAACTTCAGTGGATAATTTTCATCAAAACTTTGTATACTAAACAACCCACACAAGACAAAGTATGCTCTAACAAATGAGAAGAATCATTATCCCCCACCCTCTCATAATTGTCCTTACTTCTTTTGAAGAAACACAGGTTTCCCCAAAACACTGTCACTGTATTGAGTGATTTAGCCCATTTAGCTCCAGCTGGGGCCATCAGTCTAAGAAAACACAAAAACATTGCAGGCACTCATTCTTAACCTGATACTTACCTTATCTCCAGCTGTTTTCAAAGCATTTCCCAAACCTTATATGATCTCTCATACTGCTACTGATGCTACCAAGTAGCATCTAGACATTCCTTCTCAGAGCACTTGACCAACCTCCCTTAAAAGTCATGCAATCCAAAGATGGGAGGGATATACTCCTCTTGCCTCCTCCTCTCAAAAAAAAAAAAAAAGTGATTTCAAACACATTGTGCTAGCACATGTCCTGCCTCAGCAGACTGTTTTGAGTTTTTCCACTTAATTGCCAATATCTTTATGCTCTGACCATAGTGTTCTAGAGAGAAGAATAAAGCCCCAAGTATCCAGTGCTGGGCCCAAAACTCCAAAACCTCCTAAACAAAAGATAATAATGCCATAGTTAAAACCATGGTAAGTCATTAGAAACACTTCACTACTACTACGACAGAAAACTTGGCATAGTGTTAAAGTACAATGAACAAAGCAGCAGAACACACTCCCACAGTATTAAACTCTGGGAACAAAAACACACAGACAAACGAGAGATTGTTCGTGAAGCAGATTGCAAGATTGTTTACAATTGCAATCTCACACCGTTCTTCAAATGTTCTTCCTAACAGTGCTGGCTGCTTGGTACTGTGTTTGTAACAAACTTTCTTGAAGGTCAAATTGTACCAGAAAACTCTCTTGGTTTTAATGGTGGTTTGCATATTTTCTAAGCACCTCACATCACTGATCTACCAGAACAAAGTACTGATTATGAAGAATCCCCTTCACGATTTTTCTACTTACAATGATGTTTTTATTATATAGGTTCATATTCAGTTAATCTAATGTAAATGGTATCTGCTTGATTCAGCAGGATCTGAGTATAGGCATGATTGTAAGGTTAACTTTTCAACCTTTTTTAAAAATCATTGGGTATAGAGCACAAATGCATCAAAAATTTAAAAAAAAAAGGCTTTTTTCTTTTCTTAATTAAACTTCTTATTGAAAGTCAAGAAGACTTAAGAAAGGGGTGTTTCCATGGAATATTGTCATTTATGTATTGTCAGTCTGATACATAAGGTCTCTTTCTACTGTGAAAACAACTTACAGGTATGCTCTGTATTACATCTTGAGCTCTTTCTTGTAACCAAGACTCAAGGAAAATGTGTAAGCTAAATTAATGTCGGTAGAAGGAAAAAGAAATAATTTTATTGTCAAGGAGAATTCAGGAAGCAAAACCAATAAAAGGCTATATAAAGTAGAATAACGTATAAAAATCTATTAAAGCTAATCAATGAAGAACTTTTTAACATGTCAGTAAACATTAAGAATCTTGGGCATACAAAAATATGTAAAGCGATCCTCTAGGGGAGTTGTATACAGTGTGCAGCAGTTATGTCTGATGGGTTCATGTGTGAAAGACAGGAAAAAAGTTACTTTGATTTAAAAAAAATAAAAAATTAGTTTTGCAGTTACAGAAAGGCCTTTGGACCACAAGTGTTTTTAAAATTATTAAGCATCTAAATTAAATGGAGAAGGACATACAGAAGTAAAATGAAGAAACAGAAAAAATAAACATGGTTTACAACACTTTATTGCAGGATAATTATAAAGTAATGAATAAAGAAAAAAATGTTAGGGTTGGGTTTTTTTTTTCAATTTAGAATACACTGCAATTTTTTTCTTTTTTATTTTAAAGCCTGAAAGCTTTTTCCTGGTGTATTCCTACTGTAGCATTCTATTTGAGTTGCTGATGAGTTGCTTTGTATCTGTCTGGCCTTACCAAGACACAGTTCTCCATTACTACAGTGTCATAGGATAACAGCCCATTGCTGTTTTGCAGCCTTGAGAGAAGTAATGACACAAGGGAATAACATACATGGCACACGTATCACCTTGTCCAATATCTTTCAGAACAGGCTATATTATAATTTCAAGTCACTTCTTCAAGCTATTTTTTGCCTCCACTACTCCATTTTGGCAGCCACTTCAGAGTAGCTTGAGGAATACTCAATTTTATGGTCAGAAATGGAGCCACTCAGAAACACTCTGGTATATCAGAAAGAGCCATCAGCTGAATCCAACTTGATTTAATGAACCACCTTTCAAAGAACTGAAATAAAATCTTGCCTGACTTCCCTCTAGGTGGCTGGAAGCCTCGAGTACCAACATATCCAGTGCTGGAGTAGCTAGCCATGAGGATGCACTTTGGACATCCCCATTACTTAACCTGTACCAGCGCCAGAGACCCTGAAGATTCTAATTATTTGACTGCAGGTGTTCAGAGGTCTGACAGCTCTGGGAGTCTCTGACACCATGAGAAACCTGTTCTGAGCCACTTGAGGCTCCATCAGCCAGGCCAAGCAGTTTCACACGTGCTGGTGATGTTCTTAGTATAGAATTAAAAGTTGCAACAAAGCAGGCCTGGCAAGCAGGCTGATACTGGAAAGGCAATATTCTGCTTTGCCTCATCTGCCTTCTTTACTGGATTTACATGGCAAGATGCTGTCAGTGGGGCACGCTACTGGTCTGTTCTGACCCATGACCATAACAGATATCCCTATCCTTATTTGGACCCACTAGATTTGTCTTATTTTCTTCATTTCCTGTTGAAAAAGGTGAAGGAGAGAGCAGATGAGTGGGCATCCAGCAGGCAAACAATGTCAACTCACCCCATCTTCAGTGTGTTCTTTCCCAGAAATCTATTTCCAGGAAGTGAGGGAGATGTTAAAGAACCCCAATTCCAAGAGAGACATACAGTGTGACTGAAATGATTATTTTCTCCTCCTTCACAGCTAAACTTTACAAATTTCAATAATCTTTTAATGAAAAATGGTAACTTTATAGTGGAAAGCATATATTTAACAGTCCTAGTAGTAGAAGTAGTACTGCTGCTTACATTTACTAACAATAATTAACTACCTTCATTTACTAAGAATAATTAATTTCTAACAAGTAAAAAGTGATGACTGAAAGCTATTGACCAGGACTAACAACACAACAGAATAGCTTTTAAATATCAAAATTGTCCTATCTACTTTTTTATAATATAAGATACAATTTTATTTTGAAGAATCCACAAGGTGGCTACAGTTTCCTAGGAAACCCAGTTTCTAAAGCACACATTAAAAAAAAGCTCAAAACTCTAATGCATGAAGTACGTAACATGAATTATACACCCAATGCAATACTCGTTCATTTTGAAATAGACCCACAGGAGAATATCAAACCCAAGACTACTAAATGTTTCCCTAAGCTGAATCTTGAATCTGGCCAGATTCAGATATCCAAACAGGTTCCAGAGCCATAACTCATTTTGGTGCACAGAGTAGTTGACTTCAGCTTCTGGTGTCAAGTTAAAAGACCTTGAGGACCATGTAGGCATAACCACAGGATTTAAGCTTTATTCATGCCTGTTTAGGCTCCTGCACTTAAGTTTTATGCTAATATTTCAATTTAATATTCTGGGCTTACACCTAAGTCACTCTGTTTATATTGTGGGGTTTTTTATTATTTTTGTGTATATCTTGTATACTCGATGAAGTTGGATCACTACAGCCACACAAACATAGCATAGCTATAGAATATTAGGAAAGGTCCCCAGCTTCCACTGCTGCTTCCCCAGATTTAATGGGTGGCTTCTTTCCCAGATCTTCACTGTTATACCCTTAGTCAACATAACTGCAGGGCTATTTTATAAAGATTTTGGAAAAAATGTTACAAAACTGGTCTAGACCACCTTGACAAAATTCAGCAAACAACTGGCTACATGCCTGTCAGCTGGCATTTTGGCAGTGAGCAGTGGCTGGTGTAGCTGGCAAAGCCATGTCCCAAATTGTATGAACTGAAGGACTGCATGCAGTCATTTTCCTGTTCTGCAGGATAAAATGCATCTCCATGATAAATGAGCAAACAGATTTTACGCAGGTAAAAGGCAAAAAGAGGAATGATGGCAGAGAGCTTTAGTGAAGTGGACAGCAGGTCCATCAAGCTGGGAGCAGGCAGAGCTGCCCACTGCCATCTGCTTTCACTGGTGGGAGCACCAGTGGGGATGCTGCCATCTGTGTACAGCCTGTGCAAACCAGGGCAGGGGAGAACAGGACCTGGAGTTAGGGGCTGTCCAGTTTCCAGCTCTTCCTTTGGCCACCAGCTTGACCCTAGCCTTGGAAAGCTGGTTTTGTGGTAAAGTTCATTTACCCCCATGAAGGGGTAAAGACAGGAGCAAAAGGATCTTTAGGATCTCTTTCATCTCCCAGCAGAGACACATGCATAGTAATGATACCTGAACATAACTCTAAGCAGACTTTGATGAAAAACACTCATGCTAATACTGAAATGAGCCTTATTTTCCTCTCAGTTATACTTATTTCATCCCTACTAAAAACAGCATCTTGTTAGTTTTACACATTTTTTCTTTTTCCCAGTTTTCTACGAGAATGGCAGTCACAGACCACTGCAATGTACTAACTACACCCTATGGTTTGGCATGGAGACTTCAAAGTTCAAAATTACCCTTTTCTTAAGTGACAGTCTGGCTTAGTTGTCTGCTCTTTCTTTGCATCTCTCAACTTGCTTTCAGATTTGTTCCTATATAATCCAAGCCCTTTGTCTTGCACTTCCTTCTATTTTAAGCAAGTTAAGCATAACACAACACAGATACGGAAAGAAGCAGAATTTTAAAACTGTCCTTTTCAAACCAAGAATGATGATTTTGTTTGTCTACAGCAACCTAGTAATAACTTATTGGTGAATAAGGCACGGGAAAGTTAGAAAACAAAAATAATATACAAACCTCCATCAAAACAAGCAAGGAGACCCTTATGCACCATTAGTCTTTCTGTAATGAGACAGCAGTGCATTCACTCAGTGAATAGTGTCATCACCAAAACTACCTCTGTTTGCATTTGGTTTAAAGCAGGTAGATAAAGTTATAATCTCACTGTTCAGTGGACACTATAGATTGTATTATTTTATTGTATATGGAACCCAGATAGATGGTTAATATCTTAAAACATGTCCCAAAGGAGAGAGCAAAATAAAATTGTGAGGGATAGAATTGCAGTTCTGTGTCTCACAAGTAAAATTCTATTTAGTTAGTTTTTTCAAAATGTATTTATTGTCTTTCATAAAAACTCAGATGTAAAACCCAGACCTCAATAGACTCAAATGATCACATTGGGAAAATATGCAGATATTGTATGCAACAGTAATGTCATAACAAAACTTAGGCTACGTGGGGAAACAGAATATAGAAAGGAGGCAGTAATAAGGAAATTGCCTTAGTGATAAAAAGAAAACATCAGTAGCCTCAACAGCCTGCTTCTTTTTAAGTCAGTGAAAGGGAGATAAGGTTGGCTCTTGACTGTACTCTGAGTTTTCTTCTGTACAGGAGCTCCCAAACATGGATTAAGAAAGACGATCCCTAGATCATGATGGCTTTCAGATCTCTGGGTCAGAGAGATCACATCACACTGTGGCTTTGATTTCCCATACACATATGCTTTGATGACAACAATTTTCAAATTTATTGAACAAAGTTATGTTAAACATTGGGTACACACAGCTGTCATCTTTATCCTAAAGACTCAATAGTCTCTTGGATGGACTCAGTCCAAACAAAGCAACACCCTGAACATAAATATCCTAGGATGATTGAAGAAGTCTCTGCAAACCAAGAGGGTGGGTGCTGGTCTGAGACATTTGTAACAGTCTATTTTAACAAAGGCATATACTTCAGCCATCCATACTTGCTCACATTTCTGGGGATATGAATTCTGCCATGAATTCAAATGCTTCAAATCACTTTTTTTTTTTTCCTAAAAAAGCCACCTGTGTATTTAGTTTCAGACAACTGTCCTCCACTTATGAAATTATTTTAATCAATAATAAGACACCAACAACACTGGTTCAACCAATATCATATAGAGCAAAGAAGCCTTGTTTAGTTTTGTGTTGCTGAAGTCCATGGTGTCAAGTGATGCTAAAAAGTATCCAGGGCAAAACCGATTCTTAAGTAGCTCCACAGTTGAAGGAATTCACAGCATCCAGGTAAGGATGTTCATCATTAACCAGTATTTTGTTTAGATTCTGATACTCTCATACACACATTTGAAAAGTAGTTATCTCATGGTCAGTAGTGTGAATTGTCATCACAATTCACTAGAGGACAGAGGTAGCTGCCTCTGGTACGCAGCAGAAACAAAGCAAAACAAAAACTCACCCCCTAATAGACAAGCAAAAAACCATCAAAAGACCCAAAACAATAAATTAGTATCTTATAAGCAGTTTCAGAGGGGTGAAGTATAGCACATTCTGGCATGAACATGTGATAATTATTAAGTTAGTCTAACTTGACGCTTGTCACCTAGTTAGCTGTATGTGCACGGTTTCAGCCCTTCACACTGACTTCCAATGCATTTTACTTTGCATTTAGGAAGCCACAAGCACATATGCTGATTTTGGCTGATGGTGCCTTTCTATACTACTGCAACCGAATCACTTCAAACTGCATGTTCACAACTGCTGATAAGTTAACATAAAAACATCTTTCTTTGTCTAACATGTTTGGGAACAGAAGGATTAATATTCTGAGGTAGGTATATAGTCTGCAACCTGCAATCTAAGGCAACTTCCTTTAGTGTCTGGAATACAGTATGTTTATAAATGGAAGGACAGTGTTTCACTAAAACAGTCAATGGATATTTTGGCCAAAAGTGATATCAGTTGGTCATTATTTGGTTTTGTGAATCAGTAAGGAGTGTGAGTTAAACTGAAAGGTTTTAGGCTGAGATTACCTCACAGAGTAATCATGATGCCTATGAAAGCCTCCCAAATGCTTGTAATGAATGCCAGTCTCCTGTGGCAATTGGGAAGTTCTGAATGTACAAAACCTGTCTCCTCAACCACTGGAAAAGGTTAGCACCACAGGAACCATCTAGAAGTGGTCTTGGCATCTTCCTACACAGTTAAAAGGAAGATGAATATGTCTTACCATATTGCCTCAGTAGTATTTAGTTTCAAACCTTTTTATTTCATCCAAACAAATTTATCATAAAACCCTTGTGACCACTATGAGCAAACAAGAAAAAAGAAATCAAAAAAGTTCAGACCACCTAGCACACCACTTTGCCACTGACAATTGAGGAGCTGTTTAGGCTTCCTGCCTTCCTTTCTCCCATCTACTTTACCTTATTCCCTAAATAATCCCCTGCATTGGCCACCACATATCTAAGACTACTAGAGTGTGCGTCTATTACTTTCTGTGGGCCTACTGCCTATTAACTTGCTGATTTTCTGTTTCTTTGGGTTTTCTTCTTTAATAATGTTACATTATCTGCATTCACAAGCTCTTATAGTAAGGAAAAAAATGTTCTTTTCATCTGTTTTAAGCTTATCTCCTCCAATGTTCAAATGCCATACACCTCCAGCAATAGCCCTATGATGATCAACTTCACTCATCTTTTCCCTGTGACTCTAGTCCGTCAAGACAGCTCCTTTCCCTCCATCAGTTTAGTGGCCCCTCTCTGTTCCTCTACTACCCTTCCTGGGGTGTGGAAACCGGACCTGCACGCAACTGCCAAGATTTGGGCACATTAATGTTGTACAGCACAGCAAAACACAGAGCAGACACTCTCTGTCTTGTTCTCAACACCCTTCATGATGATGCCAAACATTTTAACAACTTTTTTGACTGGTACTGCTACAAACAAAACTGATGATATTAGGGAATTGTTGATGATGACTCCAGGACCTTTAAAAGTGCAGCTGTCAAAATCCAAGGAGAACTCTCCCAGGGTGACATTCATGAGATAGTTTGTGTTTGTAGTAGGCTGTAAATGGAATTGTAGCCTGTGTTCTCTTTGGCTCTAGTTTTCCTAGCCAGACAAAAAATTCAAATGAAAATATGATTCCTGACACAGTGATGTTGTCAGGAGACATAGCTGCAGTGTCACCTGCCTTTGTATCCTGCCTAGAACTAGCAGGACACACCATACAGCTGCAGAAAGCTGAAACAAAGTACTTCAGGACTGGCAGCATCAGGCAGAAAGGTCTTGATGATGCAGGCTCAACAGTCTGTGATAGATTTTTCAATAACTGTCATCAGCTTTCTGCGTTTTCCTCTTTGAATTACTGAACACAGCTCATATGTTTATTATGTTAATTTATCACATAGTATATATCATAATACTTTTAAAGTTACCATCTGTAGAGACTGAGGATATAATGCTATTTCAAATTTCAATATTGTAAAATATTTTCAGTGTTTTATTTTGAATATTAAATATATAAAACTGAAGTTACATTTAAAACTTCTGCCTTCTCACTGTCAGTCAGGTTGACTGAGTATTCACTTTGGATCACTCTAAAATGTCAACGGCATGGTACTCTCCCTCCTTAGTGTCACCTCCTTGCTTGCAGTTATTCCTTTTTCTTCATTAGGAACAGAATCCCAAGAAAAAATAACTCCTTTTACTAGAGTGAAAAGAAAAATCATGTTTTCAAAGGGTCACTGTTTATAGTGTTATTATAACTTCTTACAATCCAATCACTTAACAGGAAATTGAACCCATTTTAAAAAAATCTGATTCAAGGTACTTATACAGTATGCATTAACAAAGCATCCAATAATTTAGCTTTCTCCAGAATGGTTGAACTCATAGTAAAGCAAGTCAGATCATCATTACAACAATATCCAGAGGATTAGCCATCCCCTACCTGAGGTTCATCAAAAACTACTGTGAGGTTGTAAAAGCCATCCAACAGCTGAGCTGCATTAAGTCAGTCTGTGTAAGAAAGTTAAGATGCCTCGGCTACAGGCAGAAAGTTAACAATAAGGAGCAGAAGTGAACAGAACAGAAACCTCTGGGTAGTACAGATGGGTCTTCAGCAGGAGAAGCAAGGTTAGGAGAAAGTCTTGACTGGTTTTTGCACAGCCGTGTGAAAAAGCAGAAGCCCAGAGAAAGAGTCTGGGCATGGTGCCATGCCTTCCTGAGCTCAGAGGGCAGCCTGCCAGCCTATACTTCTAAGTCACAACAGATCTCTCTTGACAGCATGTCTGTGAAAGAGGAGTATTATTAATTCTCTCATTTTAAGAAGGCACAATCTTACTCTCCTCAGGGTAAAAGGAAAGGCTGTAGGGAAATATGATTATGATCTTATATTTTATTCAGTTCTGAATAAAATTTCCTATTTAAACTNAAGAAAGGGAAGATGGAGGAAGAAATCTCCTGAGTGTTTTTTCATTCAATCTTCAGAGAGAAAAATTGGCATCAATTTTGATTTGTCTCTTCGGGGAAAAAGAAATAATTGTTGTGTTCTACTACATTATTTCAGCTTCAAAACTAAAATGTCCACCTTCTTCATCTGTAAGTACCTACCATTTGATTTTTCACAGTATCAACAATTTGTGCAGAAAAAAATCAACTTAATGCCCTGAGAAAACAGAAGGAAGAGGAAGAATTAAAAATGCATGTATAAAAGAAAGTTTTACAGAATAAAACAATGTTGTTCTTCACTATCAACAACAACAAGAAAGTATCTTGAAAAGGAATTTTATCCTTCTCATACCTCCAGAGCAACACAAAGCACTGATAAATATCCTCAGTGGGTACGAGATCTCTGCAGCTGCCCTGTTGTGGTACTGCCATTTCCTTGGAGAAGCATTTCCTCCCAGATGCACTGAGCAACTTGCATAGTGGCTGATTCAGCTGTCCCAATTTCTGAACTACACTCTGGATATCTTTCACAATAGTTAGAAGTAACTTTTATGTTTTATCCATAGCTAAAATAATCAGGACCAGGGATCACAGAATCATGGAAGGGTTTAGTTTGGAAGGGAACTTTAGAAGTCACCCAGAGCAGCCTCACTTCCACGGGCAGGGGCATTTTTAAGTCAGACTGCTCAAAGGACCATCCAACCTGACTTCAAACAGGTCCAGGGATGAGGCTTCTGCAACTTATGTGAGCATCCTGTTCCAGTGTCTCACCAACCTCATTGTAAAGAGTATCCTCTTTCTCTCCAATCTAAATCAACCCTCCTTCAGTGTAAAGACATTTCCCCTTGTCCTCTCTCATACTCCAGACCCTGGTAGAAAATTTATTTTTTGTAGGCCCCTTTAGGTCCTGGAAGGCTGCTAGAAGGTCTCCCTGGAGAGTTCTCATCTCCAGGCTGAATAACTATTCTCACAGAAGAGGTGTTCCATCCCTCTGATCATATCTGTAGCCTCCCTCTAGACCCATTCAAACAAACTCATGCTTGTCTTGTACTGGGAACACACAAACTGGATGCAGTACTCCAGAAGAAATCTCATGAGAGCTCAGCAGAGGGTGAGAATCACTTCTCTCAACCTGCTGGTCACCTCTTTTTGTCCAGTCCAGCATACAATTGGTTTTTTGCCAGCTCATTGCCAGCTCATTCTGTGAAGAATGCATAGAATTTGGAAATGTTTGTGCCATTTGAAAACCAACAGCAACAATACTTTCCATAAATACTCTAGTATGGAGTTATTCTGGGTTTCCAAATTGTATTTAGGTGCACGAGGAAGGGACTATATCACCCAGCTGCAACTGAAAGAACTACAACATACTCAGAATGCTCAAAGCAACCATAACTTCCATCCCAGCAGTCAAGTGTGTATGTCAATGAACACCCATGGACATCTCAGTTAGATGAGGTTTAACTGCAGTGCTAGACACTACAGTGAAACATTCAGCTGAATAAATTTACTGTAGTTTTATCTTCCAGAGATTTACAAACTTTATTTGGATAAAACCATGCTGCAGTTGTAAGTTCAGAAGTTTCTGTAGAGAGGAAGCAGTCAGACGTTTCTATGTGAGAGGGAAATAACCCTATCAATGCTGCTAAATCTCACAAATAAACTACTTAATCCAAATGAAAATAAGTATCAACTTAGTTATTAGTACATGCCTCTAAGAAATATATACATAATCTGTGGTGACAGTAACTTCTCCCCAACAATCTACATTAAAAACAATGACCTATTGAATATAATACATTTCAGCTGACACAGCTATGTTCACACACTGGAGTGTTAATATTTGTAAATATTAGGGTCTATACACGACAACCTGAATCTCCGAGGAAAAACTTTATTCACATAAAAACACCTAATTTACATGGAAATCTCCAAGTCCTGTATGATTTTTACTAGAGAGAGCGGGAGAATCAGTCAAGCAATAAGGTAGAACATGACAGGGTTTTATGAGCAAAGGCAGTGGCTCACAGTGCTTTAATAACCGTAAGTCTGCTTTAGCAAATAGAAATAGTAAAGCAAAAATGTAATCAGGATGTAATTAAAGCAGTTGAAATTGATACAGGGTTACAGTCAAGAGTCCTGAGTTGGGAAAATCATGTCCTGCAATATTTTAAATGCCAAGTAATCCAGGTCACACCTCCCATACCTTTGACTAATAACACAGAATACCCTAATGCTGAGTTCAGTGAAGAGTCAAGAACACTGGGAAACCAGGTCAAATACTCACTTCTGCCCTGCTGAATCCCTCTCTGGGACCTTTCCACCTAGACCCTTATGCACTATTGGAAAAGATAGTGTAGCATCTATTCTCACTAGCCCTGACAGAAAACTGACTTTCCCCCAGATAACCAGGCACTAAATTTTTATGTAGAAGTGGAAGAAAATTAAAACCTCAACTGCACTGCTAGCTATAGGCATAGAAAATGCATAAGAAAGGATACAAAATTGTTTCCGTGGTTTTGGTTATTGTAGCACTGAACATGGGGACCACTTTATTTATGTTCTGGGTTTGGATTCATTGGAACCCATCCTCCTACATGGAAGCACAGACTAGGCTGGGTTAGAAGGGACCTTCAAAGTCAACTAGTCCAACACCCCCTGCAATGAGCAGGGATATTTCTCACTTACATCAGGTAGAGCCTCATGCAACCGGACCTTCAATGCTTCCAGGGATGGGGCATCCACCACCTCTCTGAGCAACCTCGTCCTGCGTTTTACCACCCTCACTGTAAAAAACCTCTTCCTTATATTTTCCTAATTCACATCAACTCCTTTAAGTTTAAAACCATTTCCCCTTGTCCTAACAATGCAGGCCCTACTAAGAAAATTTTCCCCATCTTTCTTATACGCCCCCTTTGAGTGCTGGGAGGCTGCTATAAGGTCTCCTGGAGCCTTGTCTTCATCAGGTTGAACAACCCTAATTCCCTCAGCCTTTCCTCATAGGAGAGGTGTTCCAGGATGTTTGCAATACATGAAGTTCCCTACCACAGGAATAAAAAATAATCTGGTGCATTTAAATTTAAAGATTAAATACCAAAAACACAGGTACTGAAAGGTCAGCAAACCAATGCCTCTTTAGGAACTTATGCACTAGAGCCATTATTAATGCATCTCAATTCATAAAGTGTCAGCAGGTGAGCTGATAGTCTTCATGTCATCCAGTTGTTCAAAGACAAGGGCAGAAAATAGGAGACAAAAACTTCCTGTGAATCCTTTTATCTCAACAAGTAGAGAACCAGGACTGCAGGATTCACCATGGTGTATCATGGACTGTAGGAAGAACCAAGTAGTGTCACAACAGTGATTGAGTAACAAGATCAGTGATTCTGTGCTTTGATTCTCTTTTAACTGCCAGGGAAGGAGGAAAACTTGTTGCTGTTTCTGTGCTCCCATTTCCACTACATAACCTATCATATGAGCCACTCTTCTGCTTTATTCATTCTACAGTACTGCAGTACAAAAAGATAACTCTTCAGTCAGAACATCTAACTAATAGATTTAAATGGTACATATTGGCACAAAGGGTTTTAGAATAGTTATATCAATTAATTAAATCTACAGCTAATGTGGTCCCTCAAGGTACAGACAGTAAGGCAAAGCAGATTGTCTGAGATCTTATGAAAATACAGCCTCCACCAAAGAGATGCATGGAAGAATGACAGAGGAAAACAGACATCTCACACAGGACTGAAGGTAGTCCATAGAAACCACAGGCAATGATGCACAAAAGAGTGGTGGGTGGCACCGAAGGCTACAATAAATGATTTACCAAATGAACACATTTCAGGAAAACCTGAACTGTACTGAGAAATTCCCAAGGCAATTGTTCTGCTCAAGGAGGAGCCGTGAATTCCAAAAGGGCTGGAAAGAGACTGTCACCAACCCCAAAAGAAGTACTAAGGGGATCAGTGACTAAGGACTCTCCCAGAATTGCTCAGTAGATACCAGAAAACACATTCCCCAGTGAAGACAAAAAAAAGCTTTTCAGCCTTCCTCAGAAGCCTTCTAACTTCTGCCCTGTGCCCCCTGCCCATATCAGACAGCTCTGACCAGATGACAAGTGACTAGATATCTCCAAGAAAAAGAATGGCGGAGACTGGGTCACAGGCACAGTGCTTGTTCATGGTCACAGCTGGGTGTCTCATCCTGCACTGAAGTGAATTGAAAATTGCTTTCACCTGAGTATCCTCTTTAATCCTAAAAAGCTGCTCTTGAAACTTTCTAACACCAAAAAGTTACCTGAGGTGCTCAAATAAGATAATTTGTATTAAAATATTCCTAAAGAGATGAATCCCCATTTTTAAAAAAAGAAAGAGTGAAACCAAAGAACAAGGAAAATCTACCTCAGTAACTTATGAAGCAGCAAGTTGATGTCTCAGTAGAAACTAATCCAAAGGATACCCTCTATAAAAATTATCTCATGGTCAGACTCTGTTTTTTCCTCCTTTCTCTGAATACCAAAAAAACCCCCATCCACTGAAAATACACAGACTAACTGTATAAGAAACAATGACTTGTACATAAATTAGGGCTTTTAGCAGGTGTGATGTTGAATTATGACAGAATAAAGTGGTTTTGCTATTACACAAAGTTACATATCAAGTGAGGTTATAATCCTATGAAAGAATTTGACTTTATACAGCCATATTACTCAGAGTAATTAGTGCCTGATAACATTCTGTTTGCATGGAATATGCCTCCATCCTTTTCACCCCCGGGGTGAGGTAAACTGTGGACGCTGTGGAGGCAGATAGGATCTTCCTGCTGCTGCTCCCCCCAGTGCCCCATTGCTGGCAAATTGGATTATGTGAAGAAAGCTGAAACCAACCCCAAACACAGACAATGTATAAGAAAAGAGATGGAGAAAATACTACATCAGAACTGAATTCTGTAAAAAAGAATTTTATAAAGAGAAATTTTCTCAAAATGCCACTTCCATCCTACTGAGTCTTGCAAAGTGTACAAATAAGGATTTCCTGGACTTTATATGTAGTTAGCTACTGGGATAAAGACAGTACCTTTTCTCCGTGAATTTGCTATTCCCATCTCCATGACTTTAATTGGATGGACTGACATGAAGGTAATTGACAGTGCAGAGCATCACACAGCCAAAAACAGTTCAGAGAGGAGAATATTTCCAGCTCCACTGCTTACCTGAAGTGGATGCCTGGATGAATTTCTCCTAACGTGCATCCTTTTGCTTCTGTGTGTGCTCTTACAGGCGTCCCTCTGAGCATCACACAGCAGCCACAAGAGCTGCCAGCAAGGGCTGATGCTGCTGAGGGACCATACAGCACTCATCACATTAGGCAGCACTTATGGTGCAAAACTGGACACAGGCTTCTGATACAATGAACCCTGGTCACCATCTGCTTCAGAGGGCAGGAAGAGGAGGCACCAGTAGTTTGACAGTTTTTTCCACTCGCAGAGGGGGACAAAAGCTATCTTGGCTTGCCTACTCAGGGAAGCTAACCTAAGAAATTTCCTTTTATAGGAGATAAAAAAGCTGAAGGTGTAGCAATATGCATTGCTGGGAAAAGAAGCCCTTGATCTGGAGGGTTCCTCTGGGCTGCTGAAGATACACTTCTTCCTTCCCTACTCCAAAGACTTGCTTCTTAGCCATATCTGTCTCGCAAAGATCTTTGGCTTTAAAAAAAATCTTTCAAGGATTCTGCAAGCAATGGTTCAGGGGTTATACACACACTGGGCTCCTTACCAATCTCTGCTGATAAGGAGACTTTGAGACACCCCTTGAAAGAGATGTTCCTTTGCTTTCAAAGTAGCAACAAGTCTCTGCAATTTTGGCACCATATCCAGCAAAACTGAGGGAGTCAAAGCAGTAGGTGGAAAAACCTCTTCTGAAAGCCCCTTTCCTCAAAGACAACGGTTCCCCTCTTTCAGCTGTGTGCTTGTCCTCATCCAGGCCAACCTAATGATCAGCATAGCTCAAGGAGAGCTCACCAGTGGGCTGGGGCAGAAGCTTCAACAGTGACAACTCTGCCTTTGCCAGGCCCCTGCTGGACATCACCAGGCTGGACCTGTCTCAGGTGCACAACTAAAAGGTTCAGTGACAAATGAAGAAAGACTTCATATGCAAACAGTGTACAACAAAAACTAGATCCTGGTCTATATTATTTTGCCTGGTCTATATCCTTTTGCAGCTGTTTAACCTTGATCTATCTAGGTTTGATCAATTAATTTAGGGATTTTGTTCACATATGAAAACAACACAAATGAGCACTCTTGAGATGCAGCTGCTTATCAGCACATGAACTGAGTTTAAGAATATGTAGTCAGAACTTAACACTTGCAGGGAAATGGAGGAAAATGTAACCAAAGAACTTTTTCAAGACGTTGTTGTATCACAAAAGAGCTTTATTCCTATCTTCAAAACTCCTAATCACAAAAGCTTCAGTGTTCAGCCAACATCCACTCTGTGTTTGTTTTTGCCTTATCGTTCCATCCCAATGTAAAAAGCATCAGTCAGCAACTTCTTTGCCAATAATTTGACAACTGTTGTTCTCTAAAAACTAAGTCAAAAGGTTAATGCAAACAAATATTGGTTTCTGTTCTGTAAATAAACTAGAGTTCTACTTTGAACTAAAGAAACCAAAGCAGGACCACAGTGGCTTTTATGTAACACAGTAGGACTTCAGACAAACTACAGTCTTCATTTTATTGACTGTACCTGATAAGGCCACTTTGGCATTTTAGAAAATGAAACAAAATCTAATTGAACACTGTTTAACTTAGTACTGTTATCATTCATATTTTTCTTCAGGAACAAATAAAATAAAGAGGGCTTCAACAGAGATCACTCACAGGGGGAGATAGAATGAAACAAAAGCACATGTAAGATGTCAAGATTTTTTTAAGCTACAAATAAGCAGCAAGTTTAGATCAAATAAATAGCATACAAACTACAAACACTGAAACTCATGGATGTATGCCTCCTGCCAGAAAGTCTAAAAAATGTTCTAAAAATAGATTTATGTTTTAGACAAATATCAATTTCTAACATTAATAACTCACATGCAAAAAAAAACCCTTCTACTCCTCTATAGCAGGATCTTTTCCAGGAATAAAATCTTTATCATTATTTGATCATCCAGCTGAACAGAGACAAATTAGTAAAACTGAAATCCTAATTAAAAACATGCCTGATATGTATTTTATTTTCCATAGATAACAAAAATATAGTGCTGATAGCACATTTTAGTATAATTGTTTTTTCACAGAATGTTTTAAAATAAATGGAAAAAAAAATCGAAAAGATTTTCTTCCGAAGACATTCCAAACACTGGTCACATAAATCACAAAATAAGGCAATGAGGAATGATCAGTATTTGTGCAATCCATTTATAAGCACAGATATCTGTCTTTTGTTATATCAATGTGCTATCCAAAATGCAGTGTTTCTAGGACATTTCTGTGGATTCTATCACTATAATGCACACTGAGAAATAAAAAACAAGTTTAAGCCTGGTGTATGTAAAAGCATGTTTTCAAATACAACTACTACAATATTAGCTTACAGCTGGTAAAGAAACTTGTAGTCAACTTATTTTATCTTACCAAGACTTTATGCAGCTATCAACTAAATTCATTTATATAAAAAAATATGTACTTTTTATATTTAGCTATAGTCATTATTAATGGATTAAATGCTTTATATATGTTGAAACACACACATAGCATCAGATGAAAAACACACGAGTTTATGGTGGAAAAAATACCTACAATATTTCAATGTTTTAAAAAGCAATTATAATATATCATTGCAAATGTGAAAAGAAAGAGGTATTCCTACCAGAAATTTTATCTTGACCAATTTTGCTCCCACATATTCCTGTGTTCCACTGAATCAATTTCACACTTACTCACCTCCCTGTCTCTGTGATGTGGTTTATTCATTGGTTTGATATTGCCATAGCAACTCGGCAACATGGAAACATGTTAGCCAAGCAATGCTGCTCACCTCACACTATATGGTGAATTGCTGCCTGGTACATACAGCGTATTTTAATGTATATTAATCTCTGCTTCTTACTAATAGGCTGCTGGTTTAACATCACCATTTTAACTCTGCATTTAGCAATCTTTGGTCATGATCTTCACAGTATTTAACTTGTAGTGGTTTTAATTACAAAAATTAGCTACTTCCTCAAATTTAAAATCAGGATATATTATGACTAAAAGTTGAACTACTGCACTGGGACACACTTGAACAACCAGAAAAACAAACAGCACTGTTCCCAACCCCAAAATTCAGGGCTTCCCTAGCGTTCTTGCATTTTTGCCCCATGTAAGCAAGCTTATGCAAATCACAGATAAGACTGTGCTAGCATGGCTGTGCACACATGCTCCATTTAAGAAGCTTTCCCTTTGGTGCATGTGGCCTGGAGGGAGCGAGGACCCTCTCACCCCCACCATTCCTCCCTAGGAACACACCAACAAACTGGATGGTGGCTGGTGAGAGGGATGGTGCTTTGTCTTTAGAAGAGATGCAGCACTGGGTGAGCCCATCAGAAGGCAGGCAGGGATGCTCCAGCAGCCTCTGCTTCCACAACCTCCTCACAATCAGTGGGGGCTTGCAGCGTGCTCTGAATCACTAAACGGAGGCAGTAAGTCTTCTGCATTTATATAAAATGAAACTCCAAACAAAACAACATGTGAGAACAGAAGCGGGATCTCTGGTGCAGCAAGCAACAGAGTTTTTAAAGCTCCAAAATCTAACGCATCAATACTATGTAAATCAGGGCATCCCCAAACACACATTTGGATCATAGTGAGGAGACTAGGCAATCATCCAGGGCAATAGTATGAGTGGGAGCTGAAACTGTCTCATTGACTGAGTGTTTATCTTCACAAGCTGGCAACTGCTTCACAACTGTGCTTACTCACAGAGGAAACATACTTCTGTTTGAACTAGGTTGCACCACAGCTTGACCTAAATGGTTTCTAAGAAAAGTGATTTATCTGCCCGCAGACACTCTTGATAAGCCACATAAAACACTGAGATTCTGACAGTCTTAACACAGAAAAGCTGCATGGAGACCAGCAATACCTTAGGACTCAACACATCTCTGAACATGGTAACGTACCAGGACACTTCTTTCTGCCTACTTAATAACATCACGACTGTTTCAGATCTCACTGTACTTAATCTCAAAAGTTAAACTGATTGGGAGGCCTTAGACTAAGAACAAAATACATCTGTGAGACAGTATGGGGTTCACGGTTGAAATTCAAGTTACTGCCACATTGGTGTAACACACTATGTTTTGTGATCTGAGATATACCACAACACATCTGTATGGACTAGCAACCAAGGACTATAATTTCTTCCCCCAGCAGAACCGAAACCAGCATTTTGGTCAGGGATTTAAGCAGGCTTGTTCAAGAAAAAGGTGTGGAACAAAAGTAAGATGAAGAAAGGTATTTTTGAGTAAAAGTTGTTTCAGTTTCTGACCATGCTCTCCGACAAACAAGCAAGAGTTATGAAACTGCTGTAAGATGAATTCCATTGTGCCTCAGCACAGCAAAAGAAGAATTACTTGTTCAGAATGGGAAAATGGGTTTCTATTACTATTTTCTATTACTTGGCTTTGATTTTTTTCTCAACCAAAAAATTTATTGCAAATTCAAGGAGCGGTAAGCGCTATACACTCAGTAATGATCCTACAATTGGTGTTTCTACTGAGAGCACTAGGAGGCCAGCTCGGGGGGGAGGGGATGTGAGGTGGGGAGGAAATCAGGTTAAGCAGGGAGATGGGAGGAATTGGGGCTATTAAACAGGAAAACAATTAATTCATATCAACACAGCGCTAGGAAGTAACACCTTTCACCTAATGGACTACTCTTACACTAGTGCAAAAATCTAGGTGATTGCTCTGCTCTCCTAACAAAATTTGTGATGCTCTACACTTCTAGGCAATTTGCAGTATTGATTCTATTAATATATTTAGTTTTCTCTTTGACAAGTAAGGAGCTCTGAAAAAGTGTTATAAAGAAATATTATATTCTGCTTAATGTGAGAGGTTATTTCATCTAAGTACACAATCAATTTATAATGACCTTTTCTAGAACTCTTACAGGTATTACACTGCAAAGGCATCTAAGTAAAGTAAAACATTAGCAATTGGTCTAGTGTCTGCTGTCCCCTTCATCCTTTCATTAAAGTATTTGGATCTTCAACCCCACAGCTGTTATCTGCTTCCATCTGAAGGACTTCAAGTAGGGGACAGATGGGAGATATCTTTGCATACACGGACTACAAACTCGTGGCCAAAAGCAGGACATGAATATGTGGAGATACTCAGCATCATTCCCACAGGCACGTGTCCCACAGACACATTTTTGAAAACAAGGAATAGAACAGTAGCTGTAGTACAGCTTCCATATGAATACGTAGCCTTTACCATAATCCCAAAATTAGGAATCTGCAAACAAAACCAAATCCTACTCATTAATAACCAAATCTAAAAGTCACTAGCAGCTACTCTAAATCTATGTGAATGTTCAGAAAGAATACTGATAAACACCACCCTCACTTCCCGTTCACTTCCAAGGTCTCAACAATGGCACAATCTTCCTCAAAGTGGGTCCTTCCCATGGACTGCAGTTCTTCATGAACTGCTCCACCATGGATCCCTTCCACAGGGTACAGTCCTTCAGGAAGACTTCTCCAGCATGGGTCCCCCACAGGGTCAAAGTTCCTGCCAGCAAACCTGCCCCAGTGTGGACTCCTCTCTTCACAGGGCAACAGGTCTCACCAGGAGCCTGCTCCACCCCAGGCTTCACATGGGGTCACAGCCTCCTTTGGGAATCCACCTGCTCCAGCATGGGATCCTCCATGGTCTACAGGTGGATATTTGCTTCAGCATGGACCTCCATGTGCTGCAGGGGCACAGCTGCCTCACCGTGATCTGTCTGCACCACGGGCTGCAGGGGAATCTCTGCTCAGCACCTCAAGCACCTCCTGCTCCTCCTTTTCACTAACCTTGGTGTCTGAAGGGCTGTGTATTCTCATTCTTTTGGCTGTTGTTCCACAGCAGATTGTTTTTTTCTTTCCTCTTCTTAGCTAAGTTATCCCAGAGGTGCTACCACCATCACTGATGGACTCAGCCTGGGCAAGCAGTGGGTCCACCATGGAGCCAGCTGGTATTAGCTCTGTTAGACAAGGGGGAACCTTCTGGAGAAGGTTCTCACAGAAGCTGCCTCTGTGGTCTCTCTGCTATGAAAAACTGGCTATGCAAACAGAATGCAACTGCTAGAATAAAAACAACATTTTACTTACCAGACTGTAACACTTATTTCAAGTCACAGAACCATCACACACAGCCACTACACTGTTGCAACAACACAGTCCTGCTTTTGCTAAGGGCAGATGTCACCTTGGGGGAACTATCATGGGATCCTCTCCAGATCTGGCATTTCCCAGGGCCACAAGCCCACAGACGTAGTGGGTGCTTCACAGACCTTAGTGTCAAGGGCTACACGGTCACACTAGAATGGTTTGACAGCTTTGGGCTTCATAAAATGCCAGGAATCTTTTTTTTTGTCTCCATCCTCTGAGCAAGGCCACATCTCAAAACCCATTTTATATCCAGTCACATCTGCCCCATGGGCTGCCAATCAGATGGTTCTGAAGTAAAACAAAAGGTCATACAACATGATTTTGGCTTCGATGTCAGTTCTTTGTTGATTTAGATCAAATGAAAGGAATTACAACTCTGATTTTACATAACGTTTCCTATTCCTAGATATAATTTCTTTTAAATGCACCCATGGGTACCTCTATATTCTTCTAGCAGAGCTGCAGCTCTATACAAGTGGAATTTTAACTTGCTGAGACTCTCAGGAATTCAGTCTGTAAAAACCAGCAAATATACCCTTGAGACTTGTAAAACACCCTGGATGAAAAGCATTCACAAACTGAGCAGCCTTTTCTTCTATTTTTTTTTTTTTATTATTATTAAATCAGTGGACAGTATCACAACAACAGAAAATCTTCTTGATAAAATGGGTGATTCAAATAGACAAAAGCAGTTGTCAGTAAATAAACTGATTCCAACATAAGCAATCATCAGGTCACATCAGCTGATGCAAGCAGAAAACAAAGAGACTGCAAGTTAGTCTCTACACAGTAAAACAGCTGGTGATATCTTTATTTGTATTTAGAGATCTTTATTGGAGTTGCTGTTTTAGGCTTGACATGTATTGTTATGACATTATATTGGTTTTGACTGATCGCACCCTTCTCTTTTCATTAAGATGAACCAACACTGACATGCAATGGACTGTCTTTAAAGGCAAACAAGTATTTATGGTATCATCAAAAATTACCATCACTTCATAATGTGGTCTTGTTTAATATCTCATAGGTTGGGTTTTTTTAATACGGTCTCTTAGGCCAAACTGATTTCAGAGGGAAGAAAGAAATAAAAGTGCATCTCCTATAATGAAGTCTGTTGCATCACAAGGATTAGGTAAAGCCTTACAGAGGCTTTTAATGAGAACATTTAAAAAGGCTCAATCAAGACAAATGTTATCTACTCTTACAAGGCTTTTAGCACCTTCATTTTCTTCAGATACAGAAGGTCCTATATCAATCACACTTAGTTTTAATGATTACATTAACAAATTTAGGTGGTTTAACACTACTACTACTACTAACAGTAAGTATAAAATAATAATTGCCTGTGTGGGATAGTTATTGTATCAGCAAGTTAACTAGCCAGAATTGGAGTGCATACTGCTTACTTTCATATTTCAAATTGCAATCATATTAATTTTAGATATTACTATCTAAAATCATGCTCATCCTTCCTTGCCACATCAGTTCTTTCAAAATTTTTACTTTCATATCTTTATTCCCTTACCTATACATGCTGACAGTAGAACAGTGTTACTAACAAAACAAATGAAGAAAAGGCTGTACTTTTTCACATTTATGCTTGTCAATTCACAACATTACACAGGCCTTTAAAATAAGAGCACTTTTCCCCAAAAATCAATTCGTACCGTATAATTTGTTTATATGCTAAATTAAAGCAAAATAAGTCTGAAAAATATACCTCCACATACAGTCAAACTTGAAAGGAACAATTAGATTATTATGTTTGGCATCTAGTGCTGACTAAACATTAGAAGAGTTACTAGTTGCTCTTATAATTATGAAAACATCTATGAAAAACAAGAGCCATTAAAACAAAGCCTAATTTTCTTCAGGCATTCAACAAGATAATGAAACAGATAATGTAACAAGATCCCTGGTTTGCATTGTTACTGGGTCTTCCACAGCTTTTTATTCCTTGTGTTTCTTTCAGTGGCTCTATTTATTAGTGTTTTTTTATCAAATATATATTTTTATTTGTGCTTTGATGTATAAAGTTGCTACCTTGATTCCAATAAATTGATATGAACTTATCCAGCTTTGCTACGGCACAATTAATATAATTTGATTCACCTTGCTAAAGCTGCAAGATTTTGACTGCCCCTCATAACACACTGAGTATGCCCAGCATCTCTTAAACCCACCCAGGACTTAATCAATATTTACAGATGAAATATGCTGAAATCAATTTGCAAAAATCACTACACCTCATATCCTGTCTGATTTCAAGTAATGAATCTGCTCTGAGCACAACTACAGAAAACAAGGAGTTTACTTGTAGAGTACCTACCCAATATGGGCAAGAGTAGAATTTTACTTTATTCCACAAACAAATTTAGCCCAAAAAGAAGATTCTAGCAATCTCATTGTTTGGAAATAGCTATACCAGCACTCAAAATAGATACTCTTTGAAGTTGCTTTGAGAAGATGAGTTTATCATTATTTGCATTTCATAACAGACACATTATGCCCTTGTAGTGGCAGGCAGCTGAAAGACAGGGCAACCGAAGCTGGGCAGAAAATACACAAGGTGAATAACAGGCAAGGAAGAAATTGTTAAATACGCACTAGCAGCTGAGCAATTGTAGGGTCTGATAAGAGTACTGAAATCAGATAAATTCCTGACTCAGAAGTTATACTCTCTGCAGAAGTGAAGCTACAAATCTGTTAATAAAAAGAGAGGCATTGTAAAATATAAAGTTATACCAATTCTCTGTTTTTCTAGCTGTTTGAGCAAGATGTCAATAAAGAAGAGACCATTATAATTAGCTTCTACTATTGCACTGTATAAATTTTTTTCTAACAGAGAAAAAAGAACAAAAGCAATAGGACACTTTTTCACATGCACTGTTTTCATCAGTTTGATTTTGACGGTAACTTTGTGACTGCTTTTCCACACACAGGAGTAGTTTAAATCTTACATCATTCTTTACTTAACATAGGAGGAGTTTTGTATTTGATTGGTGTCTACTCAGAACAAAGCCCTAGAATCAGAAAGACTTACCAAGCCTGATTCCTTGCATTAATGCAGCTTTTGTCATTTCACTGATTTCAGCCGTCCTTAACTTATACCTACAATATAAATATGATATATAAACCTATAAATACATAAAATTCATTAGGTAGGTTGACTCAAGTTCTTCCTGAAGAGCATCAAAAAATTAGAGTATTTTGACTGAAATGTCAGGCACTGCATAAAAACATCCAACTCACAACACAGGGACTTGGTTGTGACTTGTGCAGTCACTGAGGTGTGGTTGTCAACTGGTGTATCTTATTTCCATTACATTAAGGAATATGTTTTCCTCCATTGTCTCATCTCTGTTGTTCATTTAAGTGAAGATTTTTAGGTTTTTTCTTCTAAATTTGAGAAAGGAATGCTGAGAAAAGAAGCAGAATTCACATTGCCATAGTTGCACAAGTCTCATTTAAAGCATAACTTGGATTTAATTACCTTCTTTTGCTCTTGTGTATAGTTTCATGTATTCAGAAACTCTACCCTTTCTGTTAGCTCCAGTCAACTCCTTATATTCTAACCTTATGACAGGAGTAAGTCTTTAAAAAAGCTTCAAATGCTACACAACACAAAACCAGATCCTTAATATATCATTATTTACAGGAAAGATAGTGGAGAAATACTTGTTTTGGAGTCAGCCTCTTAACTTCATGAACTGCTGAGCTTCTTTAGATGACAGAGAAAACTCCACAAAAGTCTTATATTTCTACCTCTCTTCCTAAAAATTCATCAACAATGAAAAAAAAGCTTTTTGGGAAACCATGCACACAAGTTCTTCCAGGCAAAGTGTCTGTGAAGTGCTAGAGCCCCTGAAATGCTGTTAAATCAGAGCACACAGCTGGTCATCACAAACTAAGTGATTTAACTGTCTAAAAAAATTAGTATTTTTTGCCATTGATAAAACCATTTGTTCTTGTCTTTTAAAGACATAGTGCTCCTCTTCCCAAAAACACAGTAGAGTTAATGATTTTCCCTTCTTCACCTCACTTACACGCAAGAAGGACTAGATCTTGATTCTGGATCTGTCCTTTATATGGTAACCAAAATAGATCCCACTTGAGCTGCATTTTTGTTCTAATTTGAGACAGATTCTGGGTTTGTCTGAAAGAAAATAAAACATCTAATTTCACATGAGCTGGATCAGCATCACCATAGTTGATACAGCCCACTTTAATGAAAAAATTTCTCCTGGAATTTGATGAGACAGAAAAGTTTTCTGCAAGATCTGTCCCTTGGACAAACATGGACATTTCTCTGCAGACTGATTTTTCTTTCCATTCCCACCCCACACCCCTGCAAGTCCTAAAGCTATACATAAGACGTTTGAGGCAGTAGGTTACCAAGGCAACTCATGCAGCTTATCATTATCTAGATCTCATTACTAAAAGATTGATTTTGGACGAATAATAATCTTCTAACAGGGTGTGCTGATGGATCACTTCCTTTTAAGTTGCTAAAAACCAGGGAAGCCTAAGCATTCTTATTTCTCTATTTTGGGTGTAATGAGTTGAGGAAATGGCTCCATAAATGTCTTTTCAGTTTCCCTTGCCCACATTGCCTATATATGGTTTTCTGTTACCTGGATCCTACTTCCCTCAAGATAACAACTTCACTGATTCAAAAAAGAAAGGGAAAAATCAAGAACTTACAGTTGCAACAATACCCCTGTGGTACAGCCAAGGTTAAACTCAGATCTCTGGAGACCACAACAAGGCAATTCCCAGTTTTGCAGCCCAAACAGTGAATGAACAGCAAACTGGCTATGTAGCACAAATCACTAGGCTCACATAACCTTATCCTGACCGATCAAATTTCATTTAGCTATCCAGCATATAAGTTCCTGCTAACTCAAGAGAGACTTATCCTTATTAGACACTTAGTGAACATTCTACTGTGGTTCCAGTAGTTACTTTCAGTTGCTTCATACATTATTAGAACCACTTATCTTCCTGGTTTTCATTAACTTAACTGAAGCAGAGTCTTTCATTCTAGTTTTTGCATTTTGTATAATGTTGTAGTGTACTACAACCACATGTTAATGCTTCATACTAAGGGCCCTGAAGCAGCTGTTCAAGAAGACTAAAAAGGCTGAAAATAGAAAGAAGAATACGAATGACACGTTTACTTGAAGCAGGACAAGCAAAGTGCTCTGCTGTGTGCTTGACTGCGAGGTACAGTGCGTGGAAGAGCTGCACACACACAACAATAGCAAGGACTGTTTGCTTCCTTTGAAGAAGGGAAGCTTGCAGAAGAAATCCAGACCATCAAAGGGACTTCAAGAAAGGCTTAACACAGCTTCTTGTAGACCTTGCTGTTTCCAGGGGGCCGAGTGAAAGGGCTCCAGAACTGAGCAAGGAAACAAGTCACTACCGGCCCAGCACCATACTGGCTCTGTAAGCCTCCCTAATCTCCATTCACCTATCCTTTCTGGATGCATGAGAACCAAGTGCAACACATTTTGCTAACAAGTGTGTCATGAAAAATGGACTTTATTGTAGAGAAAAAACTTTGATTATGAGTAAACTCATTACTCTTGGTTATAAAATATAGCAGCACAGCAAGTACTGTTAATAGATTTGGCATGGAAAGGACAAACCTGTTTGAAAAAAAAGCTGCTGTGGAACTCAGTATGACTACATTACTCGAAAGGCTGTGGAGGAAAGGCCAATTCCAAGTTCATCTAGGATTATAACCATTTTTAAGCTGCATGAAGGTGGACATTTAATTGAAAATACTTGCAAGAATTGAACAAAATGGCTTTCAAGAAAAATATGGACAATGGTGAGTTTTCTTAATAAACATTTATCCCCTCAGGCATAAATTGTGTTATATGACTTTTTGGAATAAGACATCTGCAAACCATTCATTAGTAGGTTATTAGGCTGATCAAACAAAAATACTGTGGATATTTTTGTGCATTTTCATTCATTACCCTTCAGCACATCAGCTTATCCTGGTTGTGCTGAAATCAGTAAGAGGTTTAATGTCGACTTTTATAGGATTACCTCAGGCTAAGAGCATATGAACTTGGGCCCGTTGTGAGGTTCTGTATACCTCTCAAAATACAGTAACACCTTCACTGAAAGATCTTTTTTAACACAGTTAGATGAGAAGGCAATGCTGCTCTGTTTCTGGCAAAAAAGTATGATTACAATGCCTCAAGAAAAGGAGGCTGTCATGGTGCTTTGAGATCTGAGGGTAATGGATATTATACTAAAATAATAGATCAGGATTCAGTAAGACACCAGTCAGCTACTTAAAAATAGAGCTCAAATGTAAACCTAGAGCAGTGATTAAGCAAAGATGAATAGAAAAGTCAGTTGTTTTTGAGGTTGGAGAGGGAAGGGTTTCCCATGTGGAAAACATGGTAATAGGTAGATTACAGAAGCATTATGTCAGGAATTATGAGCTCTACTACATTGCTGTCTACACCTTATAAAAGGTGTTGTGAGGCACAATGATGAAATGAGCTGTACATCATCATAATTTCCTAAAAAAGGTTACTTAGCACTGAGAGCAGTTCATCACCCCACTGGATTCCGAGCCCCATGAGAAAAAGCTTTATTATGAAGACACCACAGTTCACTGATACAGGACTATATAATACAGTTCTTGTGAGGTTTTGTCCTGCCTACTCCTGCCCACATTTCTGGTTTTGTGTACCTTTGTGTACCACTGGAGTGACCAAAAAATATGCAGGACCTCTTTTTACACCTTTCTTTTCAAAATTTCTTTATGGAAGTCATACTGTAAACTAATTTTCCCACATTTCCTCCTCATCCAAAAACTTTAAGGCAAGAGCAGCACATTACAAATCCAGAAGGAAAATTTTTGTGTGTTAAAACAAGTATTTTGAAATGGAAAACAAGAAGACAAACATAACCATTACATTAGTGGCACCAACTTCAGCACTAATATGCACAAGTTCAGTTGTGTGAACATATACAGGAAACAATAAAGAGGATTATATATTCAAATAATAACTAAGAAAATTCTTGATAAACCAAGAGAGCAAAAATTAAATGGCACACGGTTCCATAGTCTACCATAAGAGATTGGAAAAACAAAAGAAACTCCCAAATTAATATAATTTTTCATATTCTAAGATGTAGCAGTCACACAATTTGCAGGAATTAATTTACTCAAAAACCAGCATGCACCTGCAGCAACGCTTCCCTCTGAACACATGGAGATGCTTAACTAAGCAGCAAAAAAGAATCTTCTTCAGAAATGCTGGTGATGAGTTGATGTGCTGATTTTGCAGTGGATTCCCAGAACTTATAGGTCCAGATTCTCCAAGGTTATCCCACACACAGAATCTGGCCCATGAACCCAACCAAGGCAAAGTTCACACTTCTAGCATGGGGTCAAAAGCACATAAGGCAAGGCGTGTATATGGGCTCAGCTTTCCTCTGTGAAGGAGGCTGGGGGTGAGAGGAGCAGCAAGAGAAGGGTAGGACTGCCTGTCCTGGGGGAGAGCTTTCCCTTGGGATGGAGACAGTCCCAGGTGCACACCAGTCTGGCGCCAAGCTGATGGCACCTGCTGCCAATGCTGACTCTAAGCCCATTGCTGGTGACACCTGAACAACTTGATGCAGGAAGCCCCTACAGAAAAAGGGGCTGATCCAGAACATCCATTTGAAAACTAGTCCACAGCATCTCCTATCACATTTCTGCACTAGGCCTGATACTAACCTTACATCCTTCTTGCTGCTGTTAACAAGTGTTAGCAAGAAGTTAACAGCTTCAGATTTACATCCTTTGTAGTTTTCTCAGACCGCTATGCTGTATTTCCTCCACAAAAAAAACCTCTCAGAGGAAGAAATATAGTTATTAATCTCCATGAGATGATACTCAAAGTACAGTAATGGCTTTATACAGAGCCCAAATGCCAGATTAAGTGTAAGGGCAGTGTTTTACTAACTAATCTCCCAGGTAAAACATCACTAATTGCTACAAAGCACAACAAAGAGCAAAAGCCAACACCAAGCGCTAACACATACAGCCAATAAAAAAGAGCATGGCACAGATCAGACATTAATATCAAGAACAGAGGAATCAATATCATGACTTGTAAATGTTAACAGATATAAATCCCTTCTAATATGCTTCGGTCAGCCTCTTATCATCTCCAACTGTTCAAGTCCCTCTTCAGGCACCAAAAAACTGTCAGGGTTTAACCCCAGCCAGCAACTAAGCACCACACAGCTGCTGCTCACTCCCTCACCAGAGCATCATGGGGAAGAGTAAAAGTGAAAAATCAGTTTTAAAACTAGTAGTCAAATAATTTTCCACCACGATGAGCTGGTATGCTTTGACTGAAGCCTACTACACATACCTTGTGTTACACTATGTGTCACCTTGCGTTACACTATGTGTCACCTTGCTCTAGGACAGTTTTATTTTGGACAGAATCTGCATCCAAGTACTTCACAGCCAAAAAGAATACATGCTGCTGCAGCTGCACCCATTTCTTTTTGCCTTCCAGTTGGCCAGAAGGCAGAGACAAGGCAGCATGTTGGGCTTTAAAGATTTCTTACCCCTTACCAGCACCATAAAACATTTACAGACTATTTTGGGCAGCATTTCATTTCAAATTCCGTATGCTTAGCTGAACTGTTCAATGCCCAGAATGACAATAAAGAGAAGATTACATTTGAATGCACCATGTAGCAAGTATTCTACCTTTTAGCTGCTACAGCCCATTATCTCCTAAAATAAACAACAGACAGCCAGCTCAAGGCATCAGCTGAGTTCCACAGTTTCAGACACCTCTGTGCAGCCTAAGGGTGCACGTGGCTCAAACATCTACTCCAGGGTACAGTCTCCTCTCCATTTACAGATATTTGCAAAAGAGAATACAGCCTGAAGGGTGCAAGTTCTTTAGTATGTTGTATAATACAAAGGGAAAGAAGAAGGGCAGCTACAGATCCTTTCCCCAAGCAAAATGTATGGTCTTGCTTTTAGTTAGACATAGCCACATGATGATGATGCAAATAAAATAAAAAAGAAAATTTGTACTGGTGTTTGAAGGGCTTAAATAAGAACAGTGTCTGATCTACAGAATAATTTAATGTGTACTGAAGGGAAAGAGCCCTTCATTATGGAAAATCCTTTTTAAATAATTTGTCCTTATATGCCATCACAAATTTACAAGGAGACTAAAATAAGATATGTAACTTCAGGACATGAAGTAGCTCATTTCTTCTGCACCATCACACATTTGTTCTTACATATATGGCCCAGCAAAGTGAGAGAACAATGCTGTCTATAATTTTACCTCTGCAGGGATAGACAGTGCAGACTGGCACAGAAGAAGAAAGTGTCAGCTAACTGAATGGGTTAAATGTCTCTCTCTTATCTCCCTTGCAAATGAAACTGTGTCTGCCATATAAAGCTATGGGTAACCAGTCTGGAGGAAAGGATGACCTTTTAGAGGCTACTACAATATTTAGGACCCTAAAGCAGCTCATTGGATCAGCAACCTAGTGATAAAGTAGTTCAGATAATCTCAGCTACATCCAGAAATGAGCTCTGGCCAAATGTCAGAGCTTTTAGTCTGCTCTAAAACTGGCCAGGCACCAGCCTTGAACAACAGCTCCAGCACAAACAGAGCTTCACACTGTACTTCAAACTTTTCTCCCTGCTTATCCTTTGTGTCACTTGACTGGAAAATTTGCAATCTGTGCAATTTTGAAGAATTTGAGGATTTTTTGCCTAGGATTCAAACATTAAGTTGTCCTCTTGAGATCTATTTTATATCACTTCATACATCCTTCTTTTGTTCACTACTCACAGCTCATAAGTCTGCTAATGTATCCTTTAAATACAGAAGAATCACATGTTTTTCTTCTCATTCCCCTTCCTGCTTTCTGCTTGTTTAGAGCTGAAAGACAGCACCTTTTGCATTAAATCATGACCAGGCCATTAACATTAGGGAACCTTTCCCATTAAGAAGGCAATATATATTGACATGTGAACACTCCACTCCCAAAAGCTTTTTTTCCAACACTTCATTAACATTTTTCACTGCTGAACCATTATGCCCTCCCAGAGCATGTCTTTATTGTCCCATTTCCTCAGCATACCTCTAATAACACAACAAAAGGAGAGGAGGCAATTGCAGATAAATCAGCCCAACTTCCCGTTGGGTTTCCCTTCCACACTCCTGCCATCTGTGCTGGCTGCCACAGCACTACATATGCTTGCAGACAATACCACGGGGTCACACTCCACACTCCAGCCACTCGCGTCTGCTGCTGAGATTGTCACAGTCCAGTACTTCTGCTGTTTGCCTTCACATGTTTGTCTGCAGGGACAGCTTCCAGTCACTGAAACAGGGGGCACACAGCTGAGCTCCCAGCAGTACGCATGCCCTTCTCCTCAGGAGAATTCAAGACTAAACCCTTGGTTTGTACCAAGTAATTTACAATACACAGATTTCAAGACATGAGAAGCAACATGTTGTATTTTGAATGGCCTGTTTATTCCCAATAAATTCCCCTGATGCAACATTATCAGATTAAACTTTTTTACACAAAAAAAAATAGTATTTTCAAAGGAATAAATAAGCAGGAAGCTTAAATCATAAAGAAAGTTAAGAATATGTGAACAATTCTTTTGACTAGATTAACAACAGCAAAAGACAGAATCAAATATTGATCTATATTTCTGGATTAGCTTTCTGAGGTGTGCAACCACCTTTTCACAGCTGTGAACACAACACTGCAAAAAATTGATCATCACTCACTTTGCAATCTGAACTGCATGAATCATTAGTAGCTGACTTGTTAATTAAATACGGTAGCAGAATTCTAGATTAGTCCTGCCTTTATAAGAGCACCATTAATAAACCTGTTTTTCAATTTAGGAAACATCATCTTGTCATAGAGTAGCCATTGTATTATTCCTGCCTAAGTATAATATTTCATTCATTACCTTGACAGGTTGCATCATTTCGGCTATCCACAACAATAAATTTCATCAGCTTGAAAATGTTATCTCTGTGTCCACAGAGAAGCCCCAGATGCACGTTTCCTGTAAATCTCACATCAGAATTTCATAAACCAAAGGGCACACAGAAAAACCCTACAAACAGGGACACTGCAATAGATTTTCTCATTTATTATTGGGCACCACACAAAATGACTGTTTGGTTGAAGAACTCTCTTCTTCCTATTTTCCATTCTTCAGTCACTTGCAGTGTATGCAAAATGGAAAAATCCTTTCCCCCCACATATTCAACAAGGAACTCAAACAAATTAAATACACCTCTGTCCTTAATCCTTTTATATTGCATATTACAATATGAACATGTGCATTGTACAACATAGTGCAACATCTGTGAGTGTCTCATTTTTGATATATCAGTAACATTAATACAATCTATCCCTGTCTTCCCTCAAGTATGGCATCCATGGCCAACACTTGTTCTTTGAAAAGACAGACAGCAAACACTCCTGGTAACACTACTTGAGAAACCCTCAGAAAACTGGTAGCTAAAAAGGGATTATTTTTTGAAAGTTTCTGCAAAACATCTCATGCAATCAAATTCACCAACACTTATTTGCTAGATATACAGGTATATCTTTTATATATACATATATACATGCACAAACAGAAGTGTACTTCGAAATCTAAAAATATTAATTTAGGGACTGCCAGACTGAACACATGATGATTAAATTACTAGCGCTTTGAAATGCTGAGGTAGCAATACTGCTACAATACCTGCTGAGATTCAGCTCTGGCTTCATTAAGCAGATAAAGTCATCACTGTGGAAGTGCAAGATTGTCTTTTTGGCTAATGCTTAATCAGACTTCAAGTATATATTGCTAATAACTGTGAATAATAAATTAATTCAAAGACTGGTTCTTACATGCATATAGAAGTCTGATGAATGGCTGCTAAGAGGTCTGTTCTAGAGACAGGAAATCTCTTATACACATTTACTAAGTGCATTTATTCATTCTCACAAATCCTTAATGAGAATTCGCTATTTTCTGTTTTAAGTATACACAAAAGGAAATTTTAGAAAATAGCAACATGAAACAAAGCAGAGACCAAAGAATAGACACAGTTTCTCTTTTGTATGCACTGTTTCTAAGGAGTGTAATTGATCCACTGTCAGTGGTGCTTTTCTAGTGCATGTTTCTACATAAACAAGACAGTTATTTTACAGCCAATCTGTGGTATTTTAAAATATTTACTTTGTCTCCTCTTCTGAGGACAAAATTTCTCACCTACAAAATGAGTATGACTATAATTCTGTCTTTGAGGACCTCTGGTATGACAACTTTGGAAGGATTATATATCATACCTATGAACCCAACTTCTGCTCCTTCAGTAATAAGATTATATTGCCACCCCTCCCCCAAACCTATTTTAATAAGTTGTCTATTCTCTTTTACTCCCAAAACACATCACCCAAAAAAATAAACAAACAAAAAAACCCAAAAAAAGAGAACAACAACAAAAAACCCACAACAAAATAAACCCCGGATGTCTAACCAGTAATCCATAATTTCTACATTTAATGCTCTAAACTATGTAAAGGTATGGTGAGCTACCTGGAAGGCAGAAGCAAGGAGCCCATCTTAATATGGCACAAGATACAGGGTTTTTTCTTACAAATGGTTCTTTATACTTTTAAACCAAGAAAATTTGGGAGTCTGTAACAAAAAATATTTATTCAATTTCAGTACACTCCTACGGGATTTCTGACATAGAGTATTACTATATTTGTACTATATTTATTACTAATAAACATTACTATTTACTACATTAGTAGTACAGTAAATGCATTTTTGAGATCCTGCCTTTGCTTCTACAAATTGGTATGACAGCACTGATTTACCCTGGAGCTAAACCAAATTACACCAGGAACAGTGTCACTCACTCTAGATTTGCAGAGCTGATACACAGAATCACACAATTAGTCAGGCTGGAAAACACCTCTGGCATCATGGACTCCAACCTATGACTGAACATCACCACCTCACTTAGACCATGGCACTCAGTGCCACATCCAGTCTTTCCTTAAACACCTCCGGGGAATGTGTCTTCACCATCTCCTTGGGCAGCCCATTCCAATTTCTAATCACCCTTTCTGTGAAGAAATTCCTCCTGCCGTCCGACCTACACCTCCCCTAGTGCAGCTTGAGACTGTGTCCTCTTGTCCTGTCACTGGCTGCCTGGGAGGAGGCCGACCCCCATGTGGCCACAGGCTCCTTTCAGGTATTTATAGGGAATGACAAGGCCAGCCCTGAGCCTCCATTTCTTCAGGCTAAACACCCCAAGCCCCCTCAGATGCTCCTCATAGGACATGCACTCCAGACCCTTCACCTTTGCTGCCCTTCTCTGGGCAGAGATAAATATTATTGTCTTGGTCTAGGGCAAATCTGGGAGAAAACTTTTAACGGGTTTTTTTTAGAAAGCAAATTTAATTGGCTTTTTCCTTAATTAGTTTGGGAAAATATTTTTTTGGAGAAAAGTGGAAAAAACTGTTTATTTAACAGGCAAAGCATTTACTAGCATAAAAAATGAACAATATTAAACAATAAAACTTCTTGCCGCACCAGAAGAGATGACTCAGAAAGTCCCTTCGAGGGCTGTAGCTCTGATCACCCAGTCTGTTCTCAGTCCCTGCGGCGCTGGAAATGCCGCGGCCCAGGCCCGGCCCGGTGGCCACAGGTGCGAGCTGCCGCTGCTCTGCTGGGTGTGCAGTCCAGAGCAGGTTCAAACAGTTTTAAAGAAAAAGAAGAAAGCACAGTCCAGGGAACTTCTCTGCCTCAGCTAGCTAAAAACCAACTAAAAGCAAAGGAGAGCTCTGTCTCACTGCCTGTCCATCCGCGGACAGCACAGGCCCGGAGTGGGAATGTGGAGCAGTGAGTGCAGCTTCTGACAACAAACTCCGCGCTTCTGTTCCCTGCTTCACTCTCAGAACCAGTGTTAAAGGTGCAAAACTTATTATCCAGCATAAACAGAACAGATGACTGGGGATACAAGCATTATATAGCCAACCCAGGACAATTATTTACCTCGCATGCCAACAGAGAATGCAATCCTCATCACTAGCACAAGAAGAAAATCAAGAATGTAAACCTCCACAGCTCAAAAATCTGCTCAAAACAGAGAGAGCTGTCACTAGAAGCCAAGGCCATAAGGCTGTGGAAGCCAGTTCAGTCTATGGTGTTTGCAATTGTTCACATACTCTTTTGTCAACTCCAGGGGTTTTAGTAGACATGATGCAGTACAGGGGAATGTGTGCATGAAAGAAAGACAGCCAAAGGGGGATATTTGGTGATAAGAATATTAATATGGACATTATAGAATATTAATACCTACATAAAAAGGGATGCTTTCCCCTCAAATGAAGCGGCTTTGTCACAGAAGTCTGTAGTTCATCTTATTTTAATGGATTTTGCTTTCTACTTTCTATCATATAGTAGTTCATGAAACAGTTCATAAAGTCCTTTGGCAGAAATTAACTGCATTTGTTGTGTTACAGTGTTTGCAATTAAAAAGGCAGTATTTCCACACTGCTAGAAAATAAAGTATTAAATAATAAACTGCAGTCTTTGTGCTTAAAAAAGAAGCAAGATTTTGCAGATATCTTATTTAATGAAGGAGAAGTCTTTGCTTCTTTTGAATTACTTTAAATAAATGCAATTTTCTTGGTTAAAGACTGAATAAATTATACTAGTGATGTGCTTTTTAGATTAAATTAATCTAAACTCAATTAATATATATTCACAGACAACATAATAGACTAAATCAAGATCAGTGTGATGCCCATTAAAGGATGAGTAATTTTTAGCTGCAATATATACAAAAACACAAGCTTACAGAAATTTTTTCTTGACCACATAGCTGGGGTTCTCATTTATTCTGAAACCATTACACATGCAGCCTTAAATCTCAAACTACAGCAAGAAAAAGGTATTCTTTTTTTCCAGAAAAATGTTTTAGTGCTGCACACCAATCTCTCACACGATTTCTATATGTAGTAACTCATTATTTCAAGGGAAAAAGATGCATTAAACATATATGCCCATGAAGATGCAAGAGCATTTTAGCTGCACTACATTCAGTGCCAGAGATTATAGTTCCTACTTTGCCTACAGAGGTTACAATTCGGAGGATTGTTTCAATTTCAAAACCAGCCCTTAATTAGTGTTGCCAATTGATAAATTTTTCTCTTTAAAATCTAGCATGCTTATTTTTGCCACATGATAATATGCACAGTGCATTTGCTTTTGCTATATATTCTTAAAATATTTTATTCCTTTTTCAAATAAATTTGCCACCCCTCCCTCAAACCTATTTTAATAAACTGCCTATTCTCTTTTACTGCCCAAACACATCACCATAAAGACAGATGCCCAAGCGTTAATCCATAATTTCCCCATTCAATGCTCTAAATGTGAATTATGTAAAAGTATGGTGAGTAACCTGATAGGCAGAAGGAATCTTATGGTTAAATATGTCACTTATATTACAAATTATTACAATTAATTCTTTAAAAGGTGAGTCAAAGAGTTGCATAATAGCATGGGTTCAGTACTTAGTTTCCAAAAATGAGAAAAAAAGAAAAAACCTGCATATAATTCAGTCCATTATTTTCACAAATACTGTAGATCACGAACCATAAAATTTATTAGAGATTCATAATCTGGCAGTTCAGTTGCAGATTACAGGATTTCATATTTATGATTTGGTAGTCCATATGCAAATAATTATAGAAGTTGTTGCTGAAGGTTGATGTTGGCCAGCTTTCAGGCACCCACCCAGCCACTCTCTCATCCTTCTTCCTCAACAAGCAGACAATAAGATGGAAAAAATCATGGATCCTGATAAAGACAGGGAGATCATTTACCAATTACCAATAGACAAAACAGACTTGACTTAGGGAAAATTATTTTAAATATTTTCAAATTAGAGTAGAATGGTGAGAAAAAAAGACATAAATGAACCCAACCCTTCTTCCCAGGTCTTCCATTTCCCTCCTTCATTATGATTCTTCTGGTTCCTTCCTCCACCCCTGCAGGAAGATGGGGGATGGGGTTTGTGGTTAGTCTGTGAACCACAACCAGCTTCTCTGTGTCAGTCCTTCCTCCTGAATCTTTTCCACTGATCCAATGTGAGTTCTCCATAAATGGCTCCAACATGGCCCGTGTGGGCCCTCCACTGGCTGCAGTTCCCTAAGGCCATGTCTGCCCACTCCATTATGGGTTTCTCCATGGCTGCAGTCTGGACACCTAGCTGCTCTGGCATGGTTCCCATGGGCTGCAGGGAAGCACCTGCTCCATCATCACTCCTCCCACAGGATACAGGGAAGTACCTGCTCTGTCACTGTGCACTTCCTCCCCTTTTTCCTCTGACCTGGGTGCTCACAATGTTGTTTCTCACATCTTGTTTCCCCCTCACTGCTGTTTTCTGTATTCCCCTTTCTTAAATATATTTTCATAGAGGCACCACCATTGACCAGCTGAGGGGCTCAGATGTGGGTACAGAGGGTCCATGGAGTCAGCTGGAAATATGTTTATTGCAGCCCCTGTTCTCTTCCCATACCCAACACCCCTGGCAGCCCCACCATTACCAACACCCAGATACCCACACCCAGTGCACTTATTTACTGATAAATAGTTTATTTCCATATATCACATCAGTCTACTCAATTCCTCACTCTGCTAAAGCAAGAACTTAATGTACAACGGCTACGATTTACTAGGAAAAACAATAAACTAAATTCCCAGTATAACTGAGGACAGCTTTTCCCTGATACAAGTCACTACTGAACACATCAAACAGGATAAAGAGGTTCAGAAGCATTGACGTTGGCAAGGTCCATTCTAAGAAAACTCTATGCCATGCTTAAACCAGGTGATATTATTTAGACAATCTTTAGTTTGGAATAAAGACCTCGAAGAAATGTTTTTGTTTGTTTGGAAAACAATATGTATACAAAATATAGAAATAGATTAATGCATTCACTGAGGAACACTAATACATAAATTCATTAGGGAAGCAATAAACATACTGCATAAATTAATTACTTTGTGCTTATCCTCATTAAATGCTACTTAATGAGTTAATAAGCTTGAAAAGCAATGACAAATTGCGAAAGTGCATGCACAGGATTTTTTCCCCTTTTTTTTTTAATAAAGCATCATGTCTAACTGAACACTGAAGCTCTGGATACAGGCTGGTAACATTTATGCAAGGTGTTCACTTTATCTTCTAGCCTTCATGAGCAAGCACCTTCTGCCACAAGTTTTGAGTTTGTCAGAAAAACATCAACTTTATAAAGTTCAACTGCTGAAGGCACTTTTATTAAGTTTCAGGAACCACCTCCTCCTTAAAATTAATTTTATACAAGTTAATTTGTATTGCAGCATAACTTCCAGCTTCTTGGGAAATATTAATCAGAAATATATACGTCCACACATGCATATTTATGTGCACACACAGATACACACACAATAGGAATATATTGCCACATTTGAGAATTATACTCACGCTTTTGTGGCCTCTCGGTGTTTGAGACTGAAGAACACGTAAATGTGTTGTCACAGTCACACACTGGAAAGAGACCAGGCAGCACTCAAGGAAGTCATATCCAACAGCAATAAATACTGTAAATTTTGTGATGGAGTATGAGTGCTCCAGCATTAACTGAGCTGTGTTATTAACACACTATGGAAGACTGAAATGGTGGCCCCATTTGTCATGTCACAGATATAGACTGCTCAAGCTTGCATTTTCTGCAGCACAAAGGCTCAAAGTGCTGTGTTCTGTCCTGTGATTTAAACAAAAAAAAAAAAGCCACAGATACACATTTTTCACTTGCTCTCTTCCCATGCCAAAATTGAGAGAAGATGGCAAACTGCGTCCCAGAATACATTAGTAATATTGATACTATAAATGCTATTATTTTAAAGTAAAATACAACACCTTCAAATTATAGTTGTGTTAACAAAGCATAATTCAGTGAATGTTTCAAAACAGTCCTCTCACCTTCCCAGGACACCCACAATTCATAGTGAAACTACCAGTTCTACCTTGATAAAATATTTAAAGCTATCTTTGACCATTGCATGAGCAAACATTTCCCAGATAACCTTGGGATATTAATCCAATTTTTCAACTCTTAGATTTATTTTTTTTAACTCCTTAAAACTTACTTAAGCAAAGGAATCTAATTCCTCTTTTTAGGGACTATAAACAGATAAAATAGTGTTCTGAACAAAGACTGTCAGTCCTTTTCAGTGATTCTCATTCCTTGGATTATGCTCCTTTTTCCAGGATATTAGTCTGCTTAATTCCTGATTCGTTGAGAATCATGAGCAATATCTAGCAAATTTCAATGCCTATGACTACATACATACACACATCAAAGCATTTTTCAATGTCCTCCAGCATGACCAATCCACACAAGTAAGATCTCAGTATCGGTTGTCAGCATGAGAACACTTTTGAAACAAAATCCAGAGGAAATCAGCAACCAAAGCAGCAGCAGAAAAAGCTACAATATTAATCTTGGATCACATGAAATATTTTGCATTGCTATTACAGCATCACATCATATTAACCCCAAAAACACAAAAAGAAGTACACTTCTCAGGAAGGCATGTGCTGATAGTACACAGCTACCAGAAATTCTTCCCTTAAAAGTAAATTACTCTGTAGCCTGATGTTTAAGCAAACCTTCAACTATTTTAAAACCTAGTCACTCTGCAGACAAAACTGTATGTCCATCAATCACACTAAGTCTTTAGACGTTTTCAATCAATTTTGGTCACTTAAGACTAATTCACAAAGGATTCGGAAGTCACAGTACAGCTAAATGCCATCTCCATGATTGGATAAAAATGTGTATTAAACAAATCAAGACATACTCATGTTGCAAACAGGTCCTCAAGAGTTTTGTACTGACACTTAGGCAATAAGAGAGGTAATGAGAACAGCTATATTCTGCTCAGCACTGTTTAGGATACTAACAAATTAACTTTAGATGATTTGTCATCAAGTCCCTGCAGGAAGAAGCTACACTATTTATGGGGATGGGGGCAGAAGAAAGCATACTTACCTATGGAAATCCTTGATCCCAGGCTAACTACTGGGGTAATAGTAAAAATGATACTAGAAATAACATTTAACAGGGAATAATTTTAACCATTTATCTCAGTAATAATCATGTATTTTTTATTTATTGACAGGCACTTTAACCTTCATTTATGTCTTCATTTTCAGGAGTCATGATAGTCCTTTAAAAGAACAATATTGAAAAGGAATTTAAATGCCATTTGAAAGAGAAGGACCACAACTTGTGGCTTTCCAAATTTACACAAAGTAGCCAATGGAGTCACAAAATGAAAACCGGGTGGTAAGGGAAGAGAGTATTTGGGGTTTCTTTTTTCTGTTTTCCTTTAATATATCTTATTATCTCACTTCTGAACCATTATGTCTATAGAAGAAAAAAGGAAAGGTCATCAGTAGCCAGTGGCAGCACCATCTGGGAGCTGGACATGGTGTTTGTAGTTTTCAGCTGTCAAATGTTGGCTGAAATTTCTTAAGTGCCAATATTAAATGATCTGCAGATCTGTAGCTCTTTTTAAATTACCAAGAAAAAATGAAGGATTTTGAGAGAGCAATTCGAAGTCTGTTATATTATTATAGTTATACATAAAATATTGTAAGTTGTTCAGTCTCACTGGTTCCCAGGTTAGCAGAACTCCCACCCATGTTCTGTTCTTTAATACCAAAGCAAAACAGCATTCTGTATCACACTTGATCCACTCCCTCTTAAAATGCCCTGAATGCCTTTCCTCTATGGCTGCAAAGTCTTTGTGAAAGCAGACATCATCAAGAAAAGGAGACTAAATAATGTATTTACTCTTTCAATGGTATCCAGGACTTGTCAATGTCTTACCAGCAATGAAAGAAGACAAAAATGAAGAAACAATACAGGAAAGATGCAGGAGTCACGAAGTAGCTGATTGTGTAGCAAAACTACACAAATATTTTCTGGCTTTGGGTCCAATCTCATGTTTTATATGCAAAACTGTAACTTTTGTAAAATAGATGTGTCTTTCCCAGCAGCAGGCTACGTGTGAGAACTGTGTGTGCTTGAAATGAGAAGGAATTCACATATGCGCACCCAGGCCTCTAGTAGGACCTAAAAAAAAAGAGGATATGTTTCCTCCACAACTGTGAGTTCAGCAAATATGCTGCAGTAGCAGCCACAACACTGCTGTCCTTTCTGAGAAGATGAGCTAACATTTAAGCATGGAAGACAGCCGGGCCCACCCTTAGGCATTCCCAAGTGCCAGCCTCTTTAATCATCACTGATTAAAACCTTCTGGAATGCACACAGCCAGCCCACCAGTGCCACCACACTCCACCACCTCACACTGGCTTCTCAAACATTCTCATTCCCACTGTGGAAGAAGATGCTTGCATTGAGTCAAGAGCCAAGGGTAGATGACATAAGTGCCTATGCTTGTCTTTGTGTATACATTTTTTGGATTTCTAGACCAGACAACTGGTGCAAACAGCTACAGCACACTGCTGTGGTCCATCACTTGCATCGTGCATCACAAACCAGACCAGAAACATTTACGTGCCATGCAGTCACTGCATTACACGAATGAGTATGGCCATGCATGTCTTGACACACCTACAGACAACCTGAAGTACTGAATAACTGGCTTTGTCCCTTAAAAATAGACCAATATTTTCCTTTCATCTTGTTTCCAGGGCACAGGATGTTCTGTGGTAGTTGCTCTTGAATTGCTGACGAATTCAGTCCTACTCACTGGAACTGAACTGACTTTTTTAAATCCTATGGATTTTACTTAAATTACAGTATTTAAAATATTAAGACCTAGCAAGTATAATGATGGCTTACTATATAAAACAGAAATTGAATGTGTTCTTAGCTAATGATTAAATTTTGTTTTCTATCTTATTTGTCCCTGTGGACACTACCTAGTTTCCCCTCACTCTTCTCATCTGATAGACTGAAAGTTTTTGGGAAGCAGGGACTGCCATTTATTGTAGGTGTGTAAAGGACCTAGGCCAGCAAAGCCCAAAGGTTTTGAAATGCTACTGCATTTCAATGTCCACATGAAATAATGAGGACCTTTGACTGCTCTTTTTAGCAGACACAATTTGCAGTACTGTATTTAAAATTAATAATGAGAAGACAGTTTGAAAGTAGTGTTTTCCATTCTTGGAAAAGTATATAAAGAACATAGTCAAACCACCTCACTATGCCCTCTTGCACTGTTGGGAACTAGATTAATTACTGACCAGGTATTCAGGTCCACTGGAACACGACTTCCCTCTGGCCCATGGAGAGCTGCTGCAGCAGCAGCGAATGCCGCAGCCAGCAGGACGCTGCCCAGCTGCTGTGGGCTCTCCCTTTGCGTGCCCAGGATTCCTCTTTCTGCAATAACTGCACAGTTCCCCTAATCCACTGCCTGTACTTAAAGCTTTGCAAGGGAAATGTAACATCAACCTCAGACACTCTCTATTTGACTAAAAGTTAAGGAAATACAATGGTAGGACAGGGAGAACATCACCAATACAAAAGCTACCAGTCCTGTACCAAGGAAAAAGATTTCACATTTTTTTGGAGGAAACAAACAAAAAAAATCCCTCAGGATTCTGGAAGGAAATAGCTGCAGCAACTGAGTATTAATGCAGACATAAATTCAGAAAGCCTGATTAGTAGTTACACCAATAGATGAAACACAAAAATTTCACCCTGTGGATGAAAGTTACCATAAGCCTTAACTCACTGAGATAGGATTTCCTACCCTGATGAACAATTTTGGTCTCAAGGCACCAGCTGTCTATTACACTGCCCTGCAGGTCCTGTGTGGTGTTTGTACACACATTTCCTTTCACATGGGGAGAAAGAATATGTCTGGAAGCACAGAAAAGATTATTAGATACCAACATTTCGGTTGATACAGAACTGGAGTAAAACTGTTGATGGCTGTCACCATCCACTTACCCCTCTGCATATTAAGGCGTGGTCACCATCAGGGCTAGGGTCTCTTTACTGGTAGTGCTCATAGTAAAGCCCAGCTAGATCTGACACTCAGGAGTGGTTCCAAGCCATTTCTATCACAGGAAGGAGGGGTTAGTTAAAGGCAGAAGACTTCCTGTGAGAGTGCAAGAGAAAAGTCCCAGGCAGAGGAAGCCAAACTTGGCTGGGTCTGTGCCCATACTGTTGGTCCAGAGCAGACCCTGAAGCAAATTAGCCAGCCAACAATGCGTTATTTGCCCCCTGTCCCTCTTCACAAGGAACTACTTCTCCAAGGCTGGTAGGGATACTGAATTCATTAGCATATATGCGGTGTGAACAATCAGGAGACTTGAACCTGGGACTAAAGTGAGAGCCAAATTATTTGATGCTAAAACACATTCAGTGAGGAATAGTGAAAGGGGTCGAGGAAGTACCAGGCCACTTGACATCAAAAACAGTATCTGTGGTAGGAAGTAGAAGCAGAGCAGAGTAGCTTGCAGTGTTTTTATATCCTTTCCTTTTTATGGCTGTGTTGGCACACTGGGATGTAGACGAGCATGTCCTGCTGGGAAAGGAAGAGATGTGACAGGACTGAGGAATCATGAGCCCAGGGCACGATCTTGCATGCTGAAGCAGCTCTGACTGTTTTGCATTAAGCGCACATGTCCGCGCTACCAAGCGCACAGCAGCTCTGCCTGTGGATGAACCATTTTCTTTTACAAAGACAAATAAGCAAAAGATTAGTTTAAAAGCCTGCTACAACTGTTGCACAATAAAAACAAGTGACAAGCTTTTAGGCTTAATTGCTTCATCAGTTCAATCAGGGAATAAGGTATTCTGAGCCTGAGAGCTTGTCTGTTTCTTTTCCAGTTACATCCATTTAACTAATAAACAGATCTCTCTCTCCAGACTTATTTATGTTATTCCAGAGTGGATACAAAGCTCCCCACCTTCCAAAACATTAAAAATCTACCATTTTAAGAGAGAAAATTATTAAGTTTTAATTCTGCAAAACATGAACTGCCTTCCAGTACTAAGAATTAGTCAAATTTATCAATCTCTGGGAAGAACAAGTCTGCTCATCAAAACTGAGACAACACTTGAGAGACTTTCTCTGAGGAGAAAACTGTTATGGACACCTGGTTCATGGGCCAGGATATTCTCCACCAGGTCCTCTGTCCAACTGAAACACTACATTGATTACTTGGAAACAAGCTACCAAGAGCACCTTTATCCTTGTAAGGCCATGCTACATTTTAGAGCAGCCTTATGGCTGCTCCAAGTTGCACCTTATCATCTATGTTTATAAAAAGCTGCCTTGGCTATAAACTGCATGAGCATACAGCCAGTAAACCCTGGCTACACCCTGAGTCCTCTTTTTCATCCTCTGAAGGCCAAAGATGACTGTGGTATAACATGATTCAAGAATGCCTTCTCTGCTAGGTAATATCTGAGCAGAATTTGATCCTACAGATGCACATCCTAAAGCCAGAGTCATTTGGGTTTCAAAAACTGACTATAACTTTTTTTGGAAAGCACGTGACGTATTGTCTTTGTCATCATGTAAAAGTACTGCTATTCACTAACTAGAAGTTAGTGGCTCTGATTTCCTTAAGGGTGAATTTTCCATAAAAAGTCTTGCTCCAGCACAAATTGCAAAATTAGCAAGAAGCTAGAGTCATTAGATTGGAGTGTTAAATCGCTAATGTTCCTTAAATAAAACTCCTAATTAGGACACATTGCATATTTATCTGCAATCTAGATCTGACAAAAAGCACAAACTTTCCTTTTCTAGCTGACATCCAGGACACTGCCAGGGAAATACTAGGCACTCACAGTACTCCCTTCAGGAAGGCTCATTTGACTTTCACAATTACAGGCAAGGATGCCTATGCCCCTGCACTTTGATACCAAAGCAGACTGGCATAGCAGAGAGAGTCATGGCTGTAAATTCAGATACCTGCCACCAGAAAGTTATTCACCTCTCTGTTTTGATGACACAGGAAGTCTGGGCACTTGCTCAGATTGAGCTTCTGTGATGGAATTTAGCTGCTGATACCATAAAAATGCAAATCTATCAACACAACCCCTCCTTCTACATGGTATTTCTCAGACTCTAAGATAAATGCAGTTGGATAGATGCTTTTGTTTTATTACACCTAATAAAACACAACCTGATACAAACACATCTCAACTGAGAATTGATCCACAATAAACTACTGCAATACAAACAGCAACAGTTACAACTTTTTTACAGCCCCTTTACAGCAAAGGTACTTAACTGCTTTAAAACAAACCCACAATTACACTGACATTCCACACATCCTGCAGACAGTCTTTCCAAACATTTTGCATTTTGTTCTAATTTCAAAACCAAATAATCCATTTTCTCAGAAAAGCAGGTGCACAGATTTTTAGGTATCAGAACTTTTTTTTTGTCTTCTAAACCACAAGCAGTATCTTTCAGTTACCTGGATTTTACTGTCTGAAGTGGTTCTGTTCTATGCTTGTGCTGCAGCTGCAGAACTTTTTCTCTCAGCAACTCAGTTGAGAGGGATTTAAGCTTAGAAGCACCAGAAAAATTAGCAAGGCTACCATAGTGCCTGTATCTCTGAGTCAACACCGCTGTCAGCCTCACAGTGCTGGGGATGCATGTGCTCTTCTATGTTCTCAAGGCCACTGAAGTCAAGATTTGATACTTTATCTGAGACATACATTCATTCCAGAAAGGAGAAGCTATTTTCAGCATGACTGGAATTAACCTGGTACTTCTCTATTTATAATTCTAAAGTCACAGTTAAGACAACCTCCCTGAAGCAGTTTACCTATGAGGCTTTATTGTTGAGACTGTTTAATTAATTTTTCTTTCAACTTTAAGTGTCCCTTTTTATGTAACACCACAGTAACTAGACCATCAAAAAGATGCATATTTGCTATATCCATTAGAAAAAAAAACTCAGTCATCTCTTCCTACAGCACAAGGCAGTAAAAAAAAAAAAAAGATTTTGTAATATTTTTCTGCTATTGCAACTTACAATAAACTCAATTGTTTTGCAGGGGATACATTCAACCAAAGGGTTGTATTAAAATATTCATTCAGACTGATGTTCTGACTGAAAGCAGTTTGGGTGTTTTGTCAGAAAGAACAAGTTTTGCTGAAACAAAAGCCTTTCTGCAAATGATATTGCAAATCTAGTATGTAATTTTGGGGGAAAATTTAATGATCACAGATTTCAGCTACATTACTCTGTAGCTGAGACTTCACATTGTCACCATCAAGACCTGAAGCTAGGTCCAACACCTAGGGTTCACACCTTGCTTTCATGATCCCAAATATTTTAGGGAAGAGAAAAATATTTCCCTGACCAAACAGATATAACGTTTGCATTAACACTTCCAGGAATTAGAGAGAGTGATATTTTAAAGTGAAACATTTGGAATGAACAAAAGCTAAAATCCATTATCCAACCCTCCTCTTCTGCATGTGTAATAAGACACGCCAGGAATATACAACTTATAGCCATGAATCAGAACATGCTCCTGAACATTATCAGAATAATTGCTCCTCAAAAAGTCCATGTGAATAGTTCTATATATACACAAATATTAGTGTTTATTTGATTGTTATGAAATGTCTCAAAAAAGCTAAATGAAATAACAGTTATGCTTGGCACCACATGAAACACACACCTTAAGGAAGATTAACAAATCTAAGTGCAAAGGTTAGAGTTAGATGCCTGCCAGGATGCTTTTTTTGTCTTATTGAGATGAAAAATATTTGTCATCTTTTTCAGAAAGATGCAAGAAACTGTAATTCACATGAACTTGGCAGAGTCGTAAACCAGAAGGTCTGTCCCACAAATTGGCAAGTATCTCCAGTAGCTCCTGTTGTTGTCAACACATGACAACACAATATTCCCAGGTACTATCAACTGCATCCCCAGCTATTGCTAATTTTGTGCAGGATTATAACATTTTTCTTGTTCATTGTTCATCATCTACAATTATTGTAATAACAGTCAGTATCAGAAAGAAGGTGGGGTGGAAAAAACACAGAGAATGTGCAAGTGAGGTTTGCTAGACTATGATCAGAAAGACATTAACAAGCCAACACAGAGGACTGAGATGTTACTGACAGACTATACAAAGTGGACCATGCTGCTTTGCTGGGGTTGTTTTTTTGTTGTTGCTATCGTTTAGTTTTTGTTATGTTTTGTTGGGGTTAAGTCAGATGAGAAAGTTGCTATTTTTTCCCTTTTTTATAGAAATGGACAAAAGAATAATTTTCATGAAAATCTGAATAAAAGCAGTATTCAGATTGGAAGAATATTTGCTGTTGCATCTCACAATTGAACAAAAACCCCTTTTCTGTGTATATGTCTATTGAAACTGCGTATTTAAAGAAATCAGCCTGAAGTAACTCGTTGGTTAGGAAAATCAGGTGAGACAGAAGTGGCTGATGTTCAAATCTGTAATTAATCTCATTGAAGTGTCTCATTTATTATGGCCACTTACCTTATGTTCACTTTGTCAGAGCTCCCGTGTCTAAGGTAAGAAATCATTCCCTTCCAAAAGAGTAAAAATGTGGTTGAAGCTGCTGTTCTGACTGTCATTTCATGACAAAAATGTTTTAAGGAAGCTTTAATCTAGATGTCCATTTTCCTTGATATGACACCCTGCATAAGCACAGTATTTTATAGATACCCTCAAGCAGGGATCTGAATTTAGCACTAAGATCTTGTTTTACAGGGGTGAGTGCCAAATGCTTTTCATCTCACTGTGCTGGTTTGAAATAACAGTACTACTTAAAAGTAGCATAATGACAACATAAAATGCAAGAGCTCTTTCAAAGCAGTGCAATAAACCACTGTCACCATGATGGTGAGTTGCCTCAACCAGCACTACAAATTCCAAGCAAATCAAGCTCCATTTAATTCCTACTGTGCAGAATATATGATACCCTATGTTGACATGTTCAAATAACTCTGTACACTTACAGCTGGAATTATTTTAACCTCCCACTTCAAAATATTTTTATGTTTATTCTTGTCACACATTAAATACAGGTTCTGCATCCTATACATCAAACATTATTGCTAGTACTTAGAAAATTATTCCATAATCAGGAAAGGTTCAATTCCTAATGAAAATGTATTATAACAGAGACAAAATATATAAAGCCAGTTGCTGTCTGGAAGCAGAGCTCTGGCCTAACCCATGTAATATTAGACAATTGGCTTCCCCTCTGTTCCTTCCTCTTACAAATCTGTACCTGTGTCATCTTTTGAGGCCAAGGACTGGCTTTCTCTTTGTGTAATGTGATTTGCAGCTGGGATTTCTGAATGCTGCTACAACACAAAATTACTGCAACGGTTCAGAGCTCTGCTCTACCAATCACCCTAATCCCAGTCTTTATTGGTACTTTTAATGGCACCCCTGCTGTTACAGAACAATAGCCCACTCAAGAGAACTTGTCCCATCACTTTGAATCTACTGTAAACACACACATATATACATGTACTACTTACATAACACACTTCTTTTATTCCTCGGTTTTTTTTTTACACTCAAGCACATCTCAGATGCTGGCAATGGAATCTAGAATGTTTTTACACTCAAAAAATCATTCCCAAAGCAAAACACCACCTAAAAAGGCTTCTACTTCAGCACTGCCCCCTCATTTTTGGTGTAACGTACTAGTGCTAACAGGGTTATAAGCAGAATACATAGGAGAATAGAAAGCTCAACAGGAGAATAGTCTCCTATAAAGTTGAGGGAACAGGAGTCGAGAGAAAACACGATCTGCCTGAGATTCTGCCCAGGAACAACCCACAGCAGGAGACAAAAGTTCCTAAACTCACTGTGTAAACACCTGAATTGCATCATACCTCTCGTCCAGAAACATACGGGATTATCCTGACACGCTATTCGCTATCTTGCCAGAGAGAAGGAAAAGTCATTTTTCCCCAGAGCGATCCTCCAGATCAGGCTCCCACTGCCAGCAACCTCAGCACTGGGGCAAAGCCAGGGCTGCTGGTATCCAGCCTCGTACCCTCAAGTTTCCAACGGCGAAACCCGGGTGCAGGAAGAGATCCAGCCCGGCACGGCGGCGCGGGGGACAGGGGGTGAGGAGCCACCTGAGGCGAGCTGGTGCTGGAAACCAGCCTGGAGCTAACGTTGCTCTGAAGTCCTTCTGTCACCCATTCGGGAGTCACACTCCCACAAAAGATTGGGATTTAGCCGACTGACACTACCAATGAAAGAAAATGTTTATCAGAAAATCGCCATCCAGCTGCCTGTCAGCACTGATTTCCACCAGCGGGGTGGCAGGATCGCGACAGACTCCCCGCCCCAACCGGGGGCTCGGGAAGGGCAGCGGCGTGTCCACAAAGGGGCTGGTGTAAAGAAAAGTGCCCGTCTGACGGAGCCTGGGCTAGTTTTCTGCCCCAGCACACAATGAGCGCGGGCTGAGCGCCGCACCTCACTGACCCGAGCTTCCCTGGCTCGCTCCCCACCGGCAGCGCGGGCGGGTCCTGCCGCCCCTGGCGGAGCCCACCGGGGCCGGCGCCAGCCTGCGGGGCCGCCGGTCGCGGGCAGGGCACGGACACACGGACAAAAAAGAGCACAGAACAGATGAAAAAGCACACACACCACCACCGTCCTCGCTCCCCTAATACTCACAAGAGACCACCAGCCAAATCCGTCCACAAAAGGCTCCTCCTCATCAGCCCGCTCCCGGNTTCTTTGCCGCGCCGTGCCGAGCCTCTCCGAGCCGTGCGGAACCGCGCCGCCTCTGCCTCCCCCGGCACTCGTCCCCGCCCGCCCCTCGCCGCCGCCTCCCCGCGATGCGAAGCGGAGGACGGGATGCGAAGCGGTGCCCAGCTGCCGGGCGCGCCGGGCCGGCCGGGGGCGGCTCTCCCGGCACCGCCCCTCCCCTACCTGCCGGGGCAGCCCGGGGGCGACGGGGCGGCTCAGAGGAGACACCCCGCACCCCAGCGGGCACCTTGCCGAGCACCTCTTGCATCCCTCTGCCTCCCTGTGCAGTACTCACCTGCCGTGCTCGGAGCTCACTCGGCCCCGCGGGGCACGCCGCAAAGGGCTGCTGCTTTTTCGGGGTTTGGCATGCTTTGTCCGCCCCTCTCCTTTGGTAAACTGCTCGAAGGAAGAGGTCCAGGAAGGCTGTGTGTGTGGGAGCACTCTACATATACTTCAACACAACAAAGACCCACTTGATTCCCTACTGGCACCTAATGCCCAACAAAAGAGAAACGCTGGGAATGTCATAATTATCACCCCGTGAGATGGATGCAAAATCAACACTTCTTACGAGGTTGTACTTAAAGAACAAATGTCAGCTTGGATGCATCTGTTTCTGTCCCGGTACTATAAGCAGCTTGCTCACACCCTACTGCTTTAGAGCTGTGTTTCCTGGCACTGTAGGTAGAAATCTTGCAAAAACATAAAGGCAGGAAAGTTACAAGTCCCAGTGACAGTCTTTTGACACCTTAATGAGTAGTGAAACTGGCTGTTAAGTTATTTTGCCCACAGATGAGTACCCAGCCTAACTTCTAGCTAAAGTGCACAACAGAATATCTTTTTTCAATGGATGCTTAACAGGAAGCATCCTAGCAAAGTCCTCACTAGACACTGCCCTACTCAATGCATGCTATGTAGTCTTCTACTACATTCTCTCAATAGGAGCTGTCTTTGCTCTCCTAGCAGGATTCACCCACTGATTTCCTCTGTTTGCAGGGTGTACCCTGCACCCCACATGGGCCAAAACTCACTTCAGGTTTATATTTACAGAAGAAAGTGCTACCTTCTCCCACAACCCTTTCAAGACCTAGCTGGTATGCCAATGATACACAGAACATCCAGATACCTGCACACTATGAAATGCTGTAGAATATAAATACCTACATATTAGATTACTCTTCACCTGGTCTTGAATGGTCTCTGCTCACCTCATGATGGCACCTGCACTGCTGACTCAAGTTTGGTTGTATGGGATATAAGCAGCTGTCCCTCATTTAAAGCCCAATTGTTTGTGATCCATGTGTAAGTGGTCCACTTTTGAAATGCACTCAAGTTTTTCCAGAGAAGCTCAAGCTGTGAATCATGGATCTGATCACAGCTATCTCCACATTAAATTATAGGGACCTGGTATGCAGCTGAACAGTAGTATTCCTGTAGCCAGATTAGATACAGGCAGCAGGGTGTGTGGAGTGCAGTGCTGAGGGCAGAGTACACACTTCCCTACATCTGGAAGCTGAACCAGCACACAAGAGTGAAGGAGCTATGAGGACTGAAAGAAAGGAGAGCCTAGTCTTTAACTTTGTGATTGTGAAATCAGTTAGGAAATATCCTCCCATAACAGTTTTTATCCTGGTATTGCACACTATAGGCATCAGAATTTAGACCCTCATTCAGGCTCCTGCAGGTTAAATCCTTGAATTATGTCTTCTGGTTTCTTGACTTTGAATTCTGGCTGCCTTCTGTCTGAAGCACTTTCTCAGAAAGTGGACTGAAACACTCTGGGGCTAAGGAAGGCCTTCAATGGCTCTTTGCTTGTTGACCAAGCCATCCAAATAATCAGTGGTTATGCAAAAGGAAGGCAATTTCTTCCTTGTGCTCTGTAAGCAACTTTCATATATAAGGTCAGTCATTTCCTATTGAGTTTAACTCAATACAGAAAGATCGATGTCTCAGGTAGAAAGGATCTCCTAGATTTGTGATGTCTAATTTTTTTCCTTTGACTTTTTCTGTAATGTAGAGCCACCCTCTCTCTTTGAGGGACTAGGGGCTAAACATCTAAAATGGAAATGAAGCAATGGCTATGTAAAGTACCTCAGCTAGGTACTTTAAAGCCAGAATTTCCTGTCAAAGAGAAATTGTTGCCAGTAGTACTGAGGCAACATTCTTGCAAACACTGACATCCAAAAGTTTATTTACAAGGCTAATTGTGTTTCAAATCATTGAGGTGTGTCATGTTAGACAAAACATAGAGGAAAATCCCTGCAAGCTGAAAGACTTTCTCAAACGTGAAAGCTGAAAAGTTACAAAATAATCATAACTATGTATCTAGAAAAGAACAAGCAATTCATTTTTTGTTCTTGGAAGAAGAGAGAGGGGAGCACTGCTATGAAAAAAAAATGTTTATATCTTAGTGTTTGCCGGTGCCTATTTCACTTAAAAGAAAGAAATGTTTAGATGTCACAGAAGGAGACTCCAGCACTAAATTAGTTCGCTGTTTCCCCTGAGGGTGTACATTTACAATGCAGCTAAACTGGTTTGGGAGCTATTTGTTGTCCTAAAGGTGGCAGTCCTGCTCCTAATGCTTCCCCTGTTGGAGCAAAATTTGAAGACAGCTAAACATTTCTTCATAGCTAGTTTAGATGCTTGAACAAGTTCTCTGAGAGTCAGTGCTGGCTGGATGAGAAGGAAGCAGAGAGCAAGCAGCTGTAGTGCCAGCAAAAGGAGATGGGGACTGCCCTGGGACTGTCGCAGGCAGTCCCCAGTTTGACTGAGCTGTCTTGTGAAATTCACCTTCATAAGAAGAGTTTAGAAAAGACTGTACTGTAAATCTACACTTCCTATGCTATCATTTTATGTAATTCTGGCTCAATGGGCTGCTAAAGAGAAAGAAAGATTCTGTTCCTTTGTGGTTAGGACAAACCATCAGGCTAAGGGAAGACTTCACTTCTGGTGCTTCCTTGAAGAATTGATTCTAGATACTCAAACAAGGCATCAAACCAAGGTCTCCCTATTTCCCCAGTGTCCTCAGTCATTCCTCCTGCATCAAATTCTCTAGCTCCAAATTCCAGTGCCAGGTGGAAATGCATGCCCAGATCTCAACAGGTTGGCACTGATAGCATCTGCTTCACAACATAATCCCAGCAGGAGTGCTGGTCTGCATGGTTCCTGTACCCAGCTACCACTGCTGGCTCTGCAGGACACAGAACTCTGCTGGGTAGTGTACTATCTTCCAGCAGGCAAATCATATGAAAATAGAATTCTAACAGTTAATAAAATATTGGATTATTCCACTAAACTGGCAACATTTCATTAAAATAACAATATTGATTCTGATTCCAAAGCTCATTCTTCTGCTATTATAAGACCTCAAAGGTCAGTTTACAATTACATCCGAAGTATATAAAGCTTCAGAGATTTTTAGTTTGCTGACATAGAAACATGCACAACTCTTTTTTTGTAAAGCCAAAAATTAGAAGAAAGGCAACAAAAAATTCCCCACATAGATATTTGAAGTTAGTGATGCTCACTGAAAAAATAATTTGGCAGATTAAAAAAAAAAAAAAGCCAAAACCAAAATTTGGATAAAATCTTTGTAATGGTGAGCTAACAACCCACTGGTGTTAACTGCATCTATTCAAACTTCAATACGAGCAGAAAGTCACTTAAGTATAATTTCCAATCTTTATGTATTCTACAAAGAATGATATTGCAGTTCATTCATTCATTCTTCTATTGATAGTTATGAATCTAAATTGCTGTCACATTTGACACTAACCTTCAAACAAATCATCGCTCCTTGCTTCTTCCCCAGAGCACTGTCATTATATATCATCAGTGGATGAAATTCCAAATCAGAAGGAATTTGAAGTAGTTTGAAATAATCAGTTCATTTCTGTAAGCTACTGTTGATAGGAAATTCTAGTGTGGGTCCACACAGTATTTTTACAAGTAAAAGCCTAGAGAGAATCAGTAAGAAAACATGGTCATTCCAACAGCATAAGCTTTACCAAAATGCCAAGCATGCCATTGGAATAACATGAATAAGAGCAGCATTCCTGCTGCAGCTCAGAAATTCCTGTTTCATAGGAAATGGAACTGAACCTCTGTGGTTGCTTTGAAGTTTCCCTCTTATGTTCAAGTGGATTGTCTTTCGCTTTTCCACCTTTCTTTAAGTAATTAATATTTTTGGCAGGTCAATTCAAACTAAAGATTAAGCTAACTCTTCACTTTCCTCAGGATATATTCAACGTGTGAATGTCTCATCCCTGCAAGTATTCGAGGTCACACTGGGAGGAGCTCTGAGCAACCTGGTCTAATGGAAAGTATCCTTACCCATGGCAAAGGGCTTGGAACTGGAAGGTCTTCAAGGACCCTTCAAACACAAGCCATTCTATGATTCTGTGATTTTATTAGACTTAATAGTTTTCTCCAGAAATGTAATTTCAACTATGTACCTTGGAGAGACAGAGGCATGACACTGTCTCTGCTTGTCCCATGCAAATACAACACAGGCTCTGTAGCTGTGCTGGTTGCTTTTTAATGGAGTAGTCAGTTGTAGAAGAAAAACATCTCTAGTTTGACAGCTAAAAGCTTAGGTAGGAGGTGTGAATCATTGCCTGAAAGCTGGGAGACACTTTGTTCATGCAAATTGCATGAGGTGAAGTGAGGACAGTAAAAGGTTTCTAGACAGCCAGAACCAAAGTGGTCTCAGAAAGGAAAAGTGGATAAGAGAATATTTGAGTCAGGGGAAAGGGAGAGGGCATATTTTTAATCAAGCCAAACATACCTGATTTTCTAACTTTGAAAGCATTCCAGTTTTGCTGCATGGACACAAATGGACAGGTTATGTCAAAGAAAATAAATGGACAGATAAGTACATAATCTACTATGGCTACAGACATGGCAGATGATGCAAAAATATGAAGTGAAGAGAAGAAAGTGACCTAGAATATACACATCAAAGGATAAATCTATTGCTTGTTGTAGAACACCCACATTAAAGACCATGATTTTTAAAGGAGAGGTCATGCAGTGTAACAGAAACATCAGGAAAAGTGAAAGGGGAACAGAGAAAGGAACAAGGGAAAAGAGAAGGAGTCTTCCCTTCAGAACAGAGAAGATCCTCATTTATACATAACCAATACACAGCAGCCTGACTTGCTTCTATTGAATAAATATCTTTGCTGCAGTCTTCCACCAAGGTTAATGAAACATTATGAAAGTTAGTCAAGGAGAAAAATTTTGAATCCATTGAAGTGTGTATGAATTTCACAGTATTTTTGTGTCTGTCATTTCAAATTATACTCATCTGTGTCTATTTGATTTTTCAGATAAGACAATAGCCTGATTTGGCTCCAGCTCTACTATCTAAATTCATCACTAAGGACTTGTTTTCCAGTTTAGATTTCTATTTCTTAACCTGGAGAGTCATATCTCATTTTCTATTCTGCCAGTGAGCTAATAACAGTAGAAGGAATGACATTTTAAAACTGGTAAGAAAAAATAAAAATAAAGTGTCAAAGTTTATCTCAGATTTCATATTGAAAGGTTCACTTTGAATCCATAGTGCAAAGCACTGCACAAAAACACCTAACACTTTTGCTATGGAATTTCCCTGTATCTTGATCTATTCTGCAGTGTGGATCAGATGCTAAGCTTGATAAAGACATTGATTTCTATTAATGAGTTTGCATTAATCAAGGTACATAGTATTTTAATATGCCACATATCTTCTTGACAATTAGTTTGGGGAAGTACAAGATTTGAAATACTGGAGCAGCTACTAACCTCTGAGTAGCACCACTGCTGATATGAATTTATGACTCCATAAGGGCCTATCACAACCATAAAACTACTAATCCTTGATGTGTTAATGAATGATTGGGTTACCAAGAGCTTCAGCTGCTTGGTTATTGCTGCATTTAAAATATTGAATTAGATGCCATTAGCTTTTACAGAGGGAGATATGTTACACTGGCAGAAGTAATTGTTCAGAAAACTTATATTTAGACATTTTACAGACTTGTGCTGAAACACTAATCTGAGGTAACTGTTCTGTAGATTCTTACCATTTTCACCCTTATGCGAGTGATTTACACCTGGGGTTAGGTGCAGAAAATTTTTTGTTTCCAAGGTTAAAACATTGTTTCTAAGGTTAAAACAGATGAACTTCATGTCTGTTACAGCAATGTAAGGCAGTGAATATCTGCATTAGCTTTAGTTTGGTAACAGTGTGGCTCCAGTTACTTTAAATACTTACTGAATTGTTTTTAGAAACCAGTATTTTGAGAGGAACTTTTTATTCGTAGGATCAGTTCCTTCATACTGCTGTTTCAAAACCCCATTTTTTCAGGAAAAGCTTTCTCAAGAGAAGGGCATGCAAAAGTGCAATCAGTGATGTGTAGTAAATAATAATGTGCATGCCTGTAGCCAACCAAAGTTACTAAATGGACAGGGTAGCTGGTTAAAATGAGATCTGTTCCTCATAACTCCAATGAGGATTAGCCACTACCCTGAATAAAGCAGACCCACAAACTAAAAATGAGTTTCTGACTCACCAAGCAATGTCCTATATCCTTCTTGGGTTCTCTGTGGGTCAGCCCATAGAGAACAAAGTTAATCTTTTACTTCACTGTTTCCACAATTTTCAATGGTTTTATTAACATCCTGGTGATAAAAGGGAGTGTCTCTAGTAGTAGTGGGAAAAAAATTGTGATAATCTTGGCAAGAAATGTATGAGGTGTAGCTCTGAGGTATTTTTAAGGAGCTTGACAGCTTGGGCATGATCACAAGGGAAGGTGGAGGAGAACAGAGGGGAGCAGGAGGAAGAAAGGGAGGAGTTGGATAACAGAAAGAGTTTCGTCCTTGAAGACATCCCCCTTTCTGTCCCTATCCTTTCCAGAGAAGATGACAATGCTTAACTGTCAATATCTCTACATAACCTTAGGCCTACCCTCATGATCTTGGATGAACAGATGAGGATCTCATTATTCAGGGCCACAGCATGAAGCCTGACAAATTCTGCTTCTTCTGCAAGTAACCCACCTTGTACAGAGTCACAACTGAGGACAGTGCCTTCAGTCAGCAGCGATATTCCTCCACTCCACAGGAAAACAGCCTGCCAGTCTCCACTGGCTGTTGATGACTATCTTTCAAGGAGAATGCCTGAACTTTGCCCATGGCTCTACCAATAGCTCAATATCTGCTGGGTATTCACACTTTGGTAATAGGCTGAAACTGGCTTTACAGGTTTTGTAAAGCTACTTAAATGTAATGGATGGAATTAATATATCCAGAAAAAAAATTAAAATTTGACCATCTGCATCCAGTTTCCTTTGAATTGGGCTGAAGGACTGGGAGTGAAGGTGTTTCTTGTAGGAACTTCTTAGATTAATCTACCCATGTCATAACCTTAGGTAATCTGAATAGAGTGAGTGATTCTCAGTAGCGCCAGTGATCATTTAGTCAAATGAATCTCACCAGCACTGTCCATTTTGTTTGGGAAAAGAAAAATATTGTTTTAACAGAGATTTATCCTGATTTTAATCAAGATATGAAAGATAAATTTTTCTAAATTTCTGATAAATATTGCTTTTTTTATATTAATTTAAAGCTTCTTTAGAAAATAAAGTGTTTGCTAACCACTTTTACATTCATTAGGAAAAATACAAAACAAGGTGAATTGCACATTTTTCTGGCAGGTTCCTGAAATTTTCTGGTTACTACTATACAACTGGAATTTTATCTGTCATCCTGGATAAGGGGATGTTTTTTATTTCATTTTTTACATTTAAAATACAACTAGAACATATTCTTATTTGAATTAACATTTCAGTGCAGAAAAGTTTTCACACAAGGAACAGACAAATTCCTCAGATGACTTAACTAATCAGTTAGGCTTAATAAAAAAAATTATCTTTCCATTAGCTTTACTAGATATCTGACTTCGCACAAACCAAAATAATTCCTGTTCAAATGTCTTACTAATGGAATTAAAACAGTAGTGGTAAGGCTGGGAAGTTCAGACACTGATTTAGTTAAATTTTTATACATGTATAAAATTCAACACTTATTTTTAAAGTAAAAGAGATAGAGATGGATATTATACTTCAGTGGGGTAGTGTTGAAATCAGCAAATCAATATTCATTTAAATTGTATGATTCAAAGTAAATGACCTTAATTTACAACTTTAAAAGAAATAATTTGAAACAGTAAAGAAAATACTAATGAAAAAATGAGAAGAGTTATTGTAATTTCAGCTCAACAAACTGAATACCTTTACTACATACATGGACCAAGGAAAGATTCATTTTACTAGTGATATTCATATTACAACACCACAGCTCAGGTATTCACGCTCCCTTCAGCTACAGAGTTCTTTACTAGTAGGCAGCAAATACAGGTTTTAGATTGAGTCAAGTTGTCTTGTCCACCGTTATCTCAATTTCCTTTAAATAAAAGACAAACACTTCTGGCACTGTGTTTCTAATCCTCAGTTTATTATGACAGACTTGACAAAATCACCCAGAGATCTATTGCACTTTGCCTTGCACCAGCAGACTGGAGGTGTCCATCTGACACTAGACAGCACGTACAGCAATACTAATGCACTTTCCTGTTCATTTCAGCCAGATAGTGTTTCAAATACATGATGCCATCATTAGTATTTCAATGAAAAAGTGTGGAGCCGTTGCTTTAGTTATAGACATTTATGCAATTTGTTGTGGTGCCTTGCTCCAGTTTTTGATGAGTTTTGCCCACAGAAGATCTGATTTTCCCTTACCTAAGAAGAACATTGGTGAAGAACTAGCAAATGTTCTATAGAACTAAAGAGAAAAGTACAGCAAATTGTATACGTCTTCCAGTAAGGCTGTACTGGAGGGGATTTCAGCAAATCCAGTGGAACCAATCTTTAACAGGTTTATTTCTATGCCACCCTTGTCTGCCCTTCTTGCAGTCATACAGCTGCACTCAGCACATCAAGGGAGGCTCTTGTTTCTTCTTTCTGCCCCTTCAGGCTTTAACACAGATATTCTCCTCCCTATGTTTGTGTGTAGGTAAGTGTGGAAAGGGAGAGGAAAAAGTTTGGGGATAAAGTCTTTCTGCCTCCCTGTCCTTGACCTGGAACTGATTAAGAGCCCTTTGCTACCACACCTTCCTCCCCACACTACTGTACCTGAGACATGAAGTTCAAAGACAAAGGATTTATAGAATATATCAAGGTTTCTAGGTTATATATAAGTACAGATAAGAGTTGCCTTCTTCTACAGTTTGACCCTATTCCCACTCCAATCAAAATCAAATGCCCAGTTTTGTGCTAGCACTTTAATAACAGAATATCTGAAGAATATGTTCAAAGAAAACCTTATTCAAATTTTAGATTTATTTAATAACAGTGGTAAAGATACTTAGAGAACGGTTTCTATTTTACAATAGCTACTATGGGTAATGATGAAGAATGAAGTAACTTTAGGTGAATAGATAAATAGAAAAGATTGATAAATTATTTTTCCTTTAATAAGTTTAGTTGCAATGCTGAGATGTCTGAGAATAAATAGGAAATTATAAAGGACTACTGCCTTTTCACTTTAGTCCAGTATTATGCTAGACAAATGTGCCATTTTAACCTTTTTCCTCAGCAATACCAAAGAAATACTAAAGAAGTTAAATATATGTATATATCAAATATATGTACCTATTTATCTCCAGGGAACCAGTAAGGTAAAAGGGTTAAATTGTGTTTAACCAGAATGTATACTTAGTGCTCTTTATCTCCCTGGAACTTGTTAGCACTTTGAGGACCAATTCACTAAGAATGAATAATACCGTGAATGACATCAGCTTCCGCCAACATGCAAGAGGTTACTATGGTAATGGAGAAAGTTTTTCACAGTACAAAACAAGTACCATACTTGATATATTAGCCAGCCAAAGAAAGCAGTCACATATAAACTACTGCATCTTTCTAATGAATAGCCATTTATGCAGCATGCATGTTAGCAATTCTGCTGAGTTCCTCTGAACATCAAACTGTTGGCAGTTATATTGAAAAACTTGGCAGATTTACAAAAGTGCTAACATTTTGTTTTCAGCAGCTTGTTTTTTTCTTTCTCAGAGCCCATATCTTCAGCATATTCACAAAGTCTTTAGCCAATGCCAACCAGGAAGGTCTCTGATCTGAGTTTAAAAGTACTGTATATGCACACTGAGAAGGCAGGATGTACAAGCCATGCAAGTGACTCAAAATAGATTTTTTATTTGTGGCAGAAGAACAGATGGCTTCTTTGTTAGGTAGTGCTTTCTTTTTTATTTGCTCACCACCTCTTCCATAAGAGTTTAATCCACAAAACTATATACAGTATTTGCTAATATGCAAAAGCCAGAAAATATTGAAACCTTCAAATCATAGCCATGCATATATATATGGTTATTTCAGTAATGGATCAAACCACATAAATATCAAACCACATAAATATCCCCTAATTCTAAACATAGGCAAGATATTATTTCCTTATTCCTTCTACTTAAAAAAAAAAAACCCAAAAAACAGTAACTTCTTTTTTTGGATGAAGGTCCTAGGAAATACATTATTTCTTGCAGGACATTGAGAGATGAAGGAAAGAAGAAATCTGAGAGCAGTTACAGACCACTGATTCCAGGAGTCTGCTGGCAGATAACTCTGGGGTTTTCTACTTATGTAAATTATGTAAACCTTGTCCCATTGGACTAAAGTATCATCTGACGAGACCTTCTTCACAGCTCTTTTTCTGTGCTTCTCCATTGCATTTCCCTTGCCAAGGATAAAGAAGTGAGTGAAAAGCAAAGGAATGAGTTAGAGTGAATGAACTTTCATGCAATTCCAGCAAAAAGCAGTAACTGATCTTGGATTCTGTCTTCTGCCACCTATGTAATACTTTTTGGCTGAGGATTATGCCAAATGCATACATTTAAAATGCTGCCAGAATTAAACTTCACTTTCCAAGTCTTTCTGTGTATGATCATCCAGTCATTCAACCTGCCATTGTTTTCACAGACATGAAAGGTTTTTCCAATTACTCCTCTACACTTCTTATGAACCTTTCAAGTGAGGTTTCAAAATGGATTTTAAATTTAAAACACTTTTAATTGGATGATTTTTTTTATATATAAATTAATGCGTTCCTAATATCAGAATCAGAAAAATATTCTGTATTCTAAAATTTGGATCCTGCTGGCTCTATATTTTCAGCTATGGAATTTCAAAGATTTTCTATTCTCGACATTTGAACTAAATATTTTGAAGCTTTTTTCATAGTGTTTTAACAATTTAGCTTCTTCTCTGTTGTCTCATCTATTTCCATGCAAGTTGGTAATGCTTTTTGTTTGTTTCAGATATTGGCAAAAGGTTAAAAAAGAAGTGGGAAAAATATAGGAAAATTTTTCTGTTTTGTCTGAAATTCCATTCTTATTTTTTTTTACAGCTTTGCTTTATCACTTCTAAGACATTTGATGTTTAATTGTAATTTTGTAATTGAAAGGTATGGCAGTTCCAAGAAGAGATACTCAGTCTTTGGAAATGGAGGAGACAGCAGCACAGATTATGCATGTTGGCCTGAAACCTGCAGCCTGACTAGTCTTTATGGGCTAGCACAATACTTGTGGCAGAACACAGCCCACTCTCCCTTTTATTGGTATTTTTAGGCACTGCAATAAAGATTAGAGATGATAATTTGGGTAGTACTTTTCCATACAGCTCAAATAACTTCCCTGTATTTGGCACTATTCTACCATACAACCTAGCTGTATTTTGAAAATTTTGTTTTTTCTCTGGTCATACCTTTTGCATCTCAGGCAGGAGCATAACTAGGTTTCTGCTTTGTAGCAAATTATTTAATGTGCTAACACCATCTCAAAGTGGCACTAACTTTCATTAAAGAAAAAAATCAAACCCCAGTACTCTTTCAAGTAATGCCACCACATAATCCTGAGAGGATCTGATCCGCTGTTTTATGAAATGAAGCTTCCTAGATCTGTACTCTTAAGGATAGTTAGATGGTTAGATATCCATCTTCTTTCAAGTGAACATTGGCCTTTGTGCCAATATTCAGGTGCTTCTCCACAGGCACTGCACTAACTAGGAAGACTTAGATACCTTTCAAATTACTCACCACCTACATTCATCACTGAGAGTATTTCCTTCCCTTGGATATATAGGAAAGCAGCACCTGACAGCCTGGTAGGCCCCAAAAAACTCGCTCAGTAAGACTTCTGAATGGGCTTACAGCTGTTCATGTACTTTGAGTGAGACACACGGGAGAAATACCGACAAGATATTCCCAAGAGGTCAGAAGAACAAAAAAAACTTTACTGGCAGCTTTAGAAAATCAAAGAACTTTGGCAAAAGGTTAAGAGCAACATTCAATCAACGTAAAAGACTTCTTAGCACATTAACATAGTCCGTTCAATTTAGCAAACTCTAAGCCTGTTTGATTTTAAGTTACTCAAAAATTCCAAGAAGAGGGAATTATGAGAACAAAAAGAAAGAGAGAAAGACAGAAAACATAGAAAGAAAAGGACTTATATAACTAGTGTTCCTGGGTGCCAGCGGTGTTCAGCTGATAGAAATTCCAAAGGAGGCAGGGTCAAGATGTGTTCTTCACACAGACTTCCGTCTCAGTGGGATCTCAGTTGAGCTCCAACATTTATAGACATTTTATATACTCAACAGAATCATGACACAAAATTTTACACTCTGCTTCACAAATTTTAGAAGGTTAAGCACAAATTCAGGGTAATGATGAACAGAGTACCTGGCACTGGAAATAGCTACTCACCCACACTTGCTGAACAGTTTTATGAACAATAAGTTATTTTTTCATTTTCCTATTCTTCAAAGGATGTTGACAATAATTTTAGTTTCATGTGACAGCAATTTTTTTTCTGTTATATTTATATCGAAAGAAACAAAAATGACCAAAGTAATAACTCAAGCTTAAAAAGAGTTCTAATGAAGAATACAAAGAAGAATTCCTCACACTCCATCATTCTCCTCTGCCATGATGGTTATTTATCACTGGCACTGTTTGCAATAACTGTTTTTTGGCTTTAAGCCCCAAACCCATTTTTTTTCTACTTTATTTGAAATCAAAGGTACACCTCTATGGCAAAAAATTTAAATGTTTCAGATATTCTACATCCCTCTGCTTATGACTGTTACAATTTAAAAAATAATACAAAAAAAAAAAAAAAAAAAAACACATAGATGGTTGTAAATAAAAAAAAAAAAAAAAAAAAAAAAAAATACTGTCTGGTATATAGACAGTTGTAATTGCACCACCAAGATCTACCAAAACAATTTATAGCATTTAAAAAGACAAGTTCAAAACAGCATGACTCTACCTCTAATCTGACAGAATTCAAATGAATGAGCAGAGGAAGATATAGTATCAAATATCACATCATTATTTCTTGTTCCCTCATCAGCTTTACCAGCATGAATTATTTATACAGACTGAGCAACTAGAATCAGTCTCATTCACAACTGCACGCAGGTGACAAAATGTAACAGTGATAATGATGGTAATCTTTTATTGCCCTCAGTTATTTTTCTACTACTTATGGTTATGAACCTGCATTTTTGAGTCTTCTATTGCTTCATTTACATAACATAAGATGTCTGGAAAGGTGACTTGCTAGATTTTTTGAGTGTTTGGAATCCTGGGACAGTTTTGAATTTATGCAGCTGAGAACAGTACAATTTTCTCATCCCTTAACTCTCTCTCACACCTACTAAAACAGTGCCTTGATGACTACAGAATTTGGTGCCTCGTAACTTGGACAGTGCTCTAAGCTAAATAAGGAAGTGATTATACTTGACTGGGAATTTCAGAGATCATTTTTGAGTAATTTTTTAGTTCCTTTACCTTGCTCTAGCCATTATTTTTCCTCCTGCAAGCCTCTGATTCAAATCTGCTGTTTGGATGCTTGTAACCCTGACATTGCATGAAAGGCTTCAAACTCTCAACACAATCATGTACTATTTCACTCACGCCTGTTGCGTTGTCTTCAAATCTCCCTTGTTCTGCCCACAGTCCCCTCTTTCCACCATAACCCAAATGCATGGCACATTTGAGAGATACACAGAAATGCATGCACACCTCAGGTATTGTCTTGCTTCTGAATCCACTTTTCTACTTGAAGCAGTGTGCAAATGACATTAGATGAACAAGGTATCAGGTAAGTGAATAGCTGGGGAGAAAGGGAGGCAACAGAGGCTGGCTGTGAAATCCCACAGTATTTCAAACAGTTTGTGCCTTCAGCAGAAGACAAATCATCGTGTATTAGACCATCAGAGAGGAAAGCAAAGATGAATGTGGGAATCAGCCTCTGAATGTGTCTTGAGACTGATACTTATCTTATAAGTAATGTACAGTGAGTGAGGTGGATACACTCTGCAACTGCTAAGCAGAAAGCAGAGCTTTGAACAGAGTCCAGAGTGGGAACAGACTAATCCTGAAAGGCAGGCACTCAGGGTTTCAACAGAGTACAATTTAAAGAAAAGGCAAAAGCCAGGCAAGAGAGGAAAATAGATTACTGGCTGGTGTAAAACTGGTGGTGAGACAAGAGCTGGGGAAGAAACATGGCTAGGAAGGAGAAGAGGACCTGCCCTTCTCTGGAACAATCAGAAGGCAAATCCTGGTCTTTCTATTCTGACTTTTAGTCTGGTTCATTAATTTTAATATTGTTATCCTTTTACCACTTCTGGATGCCACATTGGAGGTAGCTATTCTCAGCCAAAATGTTCAGGAGAGCTGTATCTTTTTTGTCTTTTTCCTCTCTACCTGAATTTTGAGATAGTCTTGACCATCCCTCTCGTTTATTTGTAGAATTGCCTTCGGCTGCCAAATAGCACCTACAAAATAGGAATAGTGTGATGCTGATGTTTTTTAAGCATGGCTTTTACTAGGGCTGTAATGTCAAAATGTCAGATTTTTCAGTGATGAATAAAAAGCAAGTAACAGAGCACTTGGAAGCCACATTTCACATGGCTGACTTCAAAACTCTGGCAAAGAGCTTGCTGCTACACTGTACTGCATCTATGCCCTAGTTTGAGTTTTAAATAGGAATTGTCTGCCAGCTTTCAGTTATAATGAAACAAGTAGGAAAGCCATCTCATGCTATATGTAGTATTTGGAATTTGCTCAAGCAGTAACAGGAAAGCCTAGTCTGTGACTCTTGCTCTGCAGGTATGAGAGAGAAAGAAAAAGAAGTATTGACAAGAATGGCAAAAATGTCCAGAAGGACATTCTGGGCCTGTGCCTGCTATTGTCTTTCTCTAGATAATAGCTCCCCCCATCCCCATTAACTGCCTGACCTTGTCAATGGGAATTTTTTTAAAAACTGATGTTTTACTTAAATAGATAAAACAAATTACTAGAGAGAAAAAAACATTCACATGACCTTCCACCACCTTGGTTTTCTACACTTTAAGATATTTTTAAATTTCATTTTCTGTGATGTCTCATTCAAATGAAAGCAAGAATTCTGTGGTTTGTGGCTTCATCCAGGTTCTGGGAGTGCAGCTTCAATACTTCTTTTGGCTGAGGGAATTTAAATTTATATCTGCTATTAAGGACCCAAGCCATTAGACTAGTTTCCATTCTTCATAGGTTGCAATTTCTCTTCATTATTTTTTTTTTCCCCAGTGATTGGTGCTTCGCACTCACAAAATCCTCTTGTTCTGCTGACCACCTCTGTCTACTTAAGACTGCCCCAGAAATGGTGTTTCTTGTTAGATATGGAAGGGTTAATGAGGCCTTCCTTTTTATAAATGATTAAGCTTGACAGTCTGGCTCACGAGATCGCACAACCTAACCCCACAAGTTAATCAGCCACGTTAACTGCTGCCAAGTCCATGCCAGTTAGGATTGCATACATTCATGTCAAGAGGGCATCCGTGTGTTCCCATCTGGAACAATTCCTTGCACATTTACACCTAATTCAGATGAACCTCAGCAATAACACTGGGCTAAAATCAAAGGTGAATTTAAAAAACTGAATTAACCATTTCCTAGACTGCCATACACCACAATTGAAAGAAAGGAAAGGAGGAAGCCAGACTAAACATCTCCCAAAGAGTGGGCAAAAAGTGACTAAGACAGAATGCTTGTTGTGGGTGATTTTTCAACAGCTGCTGCTACTTTCAGAATAGCCTGGGATATTGCTTGCAAGAACCTTAAAATGACAGTGCAATATTTTTATTCTGATAATCCATTTCTTAGATTTGTCATAGGGTTATTCTAAGCTCTAGGTTTACACAAACCCATACAGACAGGTTTCCATGTCTAGCTACAGAAATCCAAACTCTGCATAGGTTTCACATGCTTCTTGAGGCATTGGCTTTCACACAGGAAGGTGTGAAATATTACAACCACATCATGGAAGTCTGCATGTGGAGAACTAACAACATGGCTGTGTTTTTAAGGATGTTGTAAAACACTGTGTTCACTACTGCTTCATAGTTGTACAAAGAAGTAAAAAAATTCAACAAAGCAGAAAAAGAAAATTGCATGCTTGTGTTGTATGCTGGCTTTGCAAGCAGGGCAGTGGAATAGATCTCAAAGTTTGGGCTACATATCAAGGTCTGCTACAGGTTTTGTGTCATGCCATCATTTCCCCACTCTGCCTCTTGTCTTCATAAGCCGTAAAAAATTAGGAAATGGAATATCCATTAGTGTGCTTATTTTATTGTACTACTGCTGAGCACTGCTACTATGTATACAGGCACGATTATTCTCATGTAAAGAAGGGATACACTCGTCCTAGAGAACATTAGTGTCTGATTAGATCCTCTGGGGCTACTGCATTCCAAACAATTAATCAGATCCATAGTATCCAAATTGGTCAGGAAGGCTACAGACATTAAAAATGGGAGGTTTTTGGCCTGCAAGCAAACAGAGGTCAACATGAACTCAGAAGACCTGTCATCAAGCCACCCATTAACAAGGATTTCACCATTAATTATTTCCTCTCAATACAAGACTGGTGCAAGAAATAAAGAGCAACTAACATGGTTTAATGAGTTTATTGCATAAATGTAAACCATTTCAGTTTGTGCTGCATTTGCATGTATTTTGAATCATTAAAAATTAAGTGGAAAGCATAAAAATTGGAAAAGATAAGGAAATAGAGAAAAAATAGTTTAAAGATACATAGATTTGGTAGAATAGTAACAGAGATTTAAGACACTGGCATTCCATATTAACATGTCTTCGTTGTATTAACAGTGCTAGAATGAATAGCTGTGCTATTTGCAGGGGCTTTAACGAAAAAGAATGATCATGTTAGCTCCGTCCCTGTGAATAATGTATGAGGCTGAATTCAACTTATTTGCCTCATCTTGCATTCAGTCTAAAACCCTCACAAGATAAAGGACTACACTTAGCATTAAGTAACAATTTCTTGTTTTAACTTCCATATCATTATTTCTGTGCAGTTAGATGTTGGTTAGAAAATTGCATATTGGGTGATTTTCCATTTATTAGAATTTTTGGATGCAGTCTCAGTGTCAGATAGAGGCCAGTCTGGGAGTTCTTCTATTTTACCCATTTAAATCCTTTAGGCCCTCAATGCATTTTTAATAGGCCATAGAAGAATCAATTAAATCTTGTTATTTGTATGCATTACAGGGTTATGCTCTTGTGGGTATCTAGCTAGTGTTAATTAACCAAGGAGGAAAGCATTTTGCACTTTTAAATGGTGTAAAATGCTATATTCACAAATTAGGGATCTAACAACAGTTTGGAATGGAAAAGTCTTATTAATAATAGCAATTTATTGGTGAGTTATGGCTTCCAGCTGAAGCAAGTTATGTGGAAAAGAAGACTTCATTATCACCTCTGTTTAAATCAACCTATTTTCCTAATTTTATTCTTTTAAAGAAAATTAGAATCACTTTGAAAACTTTAGCTACCTGGAACAGTAATGACCTTGAAGAAATGAAGTCACCCACTTTCCCACAGCAGACAAAAGACTTCCTGAGGAAAATACCATGGAGTTCTGAAGAATCTTTCAAGCCCTGCTTATACTAGGAAAAATCAACCTACCCCTGTCCCAACTGGGTTAACTTAGAAACTATATCCAAAAGAAAATGGTGAGGATGAAGAGTAGTAGAAAAGACACTCAGGTAATTTCATTCAGTTGCTGTTTCTAATTTTTCTAATCTTCGGTGAAAAGGGGCAACAGCAGAGTCCTGTCATCAAGCAACACTTAGAAAATCAGGCTTACAGGGATGCCTAATAGTCAATTTTGGCTGCAATGTGTTTTAACTGTAGCAGGAGAGCAGGAAAGGCATTTGCATAGCAACCCAAGTACTACAAGGGATGGGAGGAGTATAATGATCAGGGCAAATGGAACTGAAAGATGGTAAGAATGTAGAATCATAGAATATCTTAATTTGGAAGGGATGCACAAGGATCATCAAGTCCAACTCCTGGCCCTGCACTGGACAGCCTCACAAATCACACCATGTTCCTGAGAGCATTGTTTAAATGCTTCTTGAACTCTGTCAGGCTTGGTGCTGTGACCACTTCCCTGGGGAGCCCTTTCCAGTGTCCAACCACCTTCTGGATGAAGAACCTTTCTCCTGATATCCAACCTAACCTTTTCCTGACACAACTCAAGCCATTCCCTCGTGTCCTGTCACTGGTCACCAGAGAGAAGAGATCAGTGCCTCCTCCTCCTCTTCCCCTCATGAGGAAGTTGTAACTGCAGTGAGGTCTCGCTTAAGTCTCCTCTTCTCCAGACTGAACACACCAAGTGACCTCAGCCCATATGGCTTCCCCTTCAGACCCTTCACCATACTTGTGGCCCTTCTTTGGACATTCTCTACACTTTTTTATACTGTGGCACCCAAAACTGCCCCCAGCACTCAAGGCAAGGCTGCCCCAGTGCAGAGCAGAGCAGGACAATCCCCTCCCTTGCCCAGCTGGCCATGCTGTGCCTGATGCCCCCCAGGACAGGGTTGGCCCTCCTGGCTGCCAGGGCACTGCTGACTCATGTTCAACTTGCCATGGACCAGGACCCCCAGGTCCATTTTTTGTGGCACTGCTTTGCAGCCTCTCATTTCCCAATCTGTTTGTACATTCAGGGTTGTCCCGTCCCAGGTGCTGAATCTGGAACTTGTCTTTTGTTAAACTTCATACAGCTGGTGATTTCCCAGATCTCTAATTTGTCAAGGTCTCTCTGCAGAGGCCTTTGAGGGAGTCAGCAGTGTACTTCCAGTTCACTGTCATCAGCAAACTTCCTCAGTATACCTTTGAGTATTACATCCAAGTGATTTATGGACATGTTGACTTAACGAAGGAGAATCAAACGGGGTGGTAACAGATACCTGTCCAGCAGTATGATATCCCCATCCCCTGCTTTCTCACTGCTGGGGAAAAGCAACTTCTTACTGAATTACTCCTTCTGGAGAGGAGAAACAGCTTTACACATACTAATCTCCTGATGAACTTCTTCCAGGCATGATGCTCTAGATCTCCTGCATGAAAGTCCCTGCATAGCCAGAGGCTTTTTGTCTCAGTCCTTCTATATCATTGCCTGCGTAGAAAATGAAGATATTATCTGTTACTCACAGTGTCCACGAAAAACAGCATCCTGGTGTTGTAACACTGGTCACAGGAGAACTTGCAGGATGATGTATTCCTGAAGAGCCAAATGGGAACGGAAGTAAAACCCAGATGACACTCCAGAAAAAAGTCACTGGGATCCTTTGAAAGGAAAAAGGCACTTGGCATGTAGTTTAATATTTTTAAAAGATATTATAATGTTTGAAGATGTAATTAAATGCTACATATGGTGCACAGATGATGGTCACTGTCATTTTGATGATGTTACTCTGTTATTTTATGCAATGACTCACTTTGTTGCTTTGGGCAGGCCATGTTGTATAAAAAATCTATTCCTTCAAGGCAAGGCTGAAGACAGTAAATAGTTCTTTGAAGTGGAATTTTGTTCAGAAGATATTCAACAATATTTTTCCCTTGGAATTTATGTTTGGTGTGTCTTCAAGTACTTTTGTTTGCCACTACAGCCTTTGGTAAGCTCAGGGAAGATCCATTTGGACTAAGTACTATTATAAATAAGCTTCCCTTCATACTAATATGGGGACCTTTATCTTGTCCTGCTATGATAGAAGAACAACAACATTTTCCTGGAGCAACTAGCATACATTAAGGGATCCTATCATTCATCAAGCACAAGTAGTTTGCTAAGCCAAGCCCTGCCTATGGAACAAAAACATCCCCATATTTCTAAGGAGGCAGAGCACACACTGTCATGTCTCAATAAGGAGCTGGATAAATATTGTAAAATATTGTTTCAGTAGAGCAGATGCTCAAACCATATTGGCACCTACTAACAAACTCGGACACCCTGGGGCAAGAAATTTTATTTACAATGGAATTGAATTATCTCTGAATGTATGAGCAACATCCTACCTAAGGCAAAGAATAAGATTACTTTACAATTTTTTTTTAAAAATAAACCAAACCTAAATACGGACCCACAATTTCCTTGTTTTTGAGCATCAGTTTCATAAAATGAGAAACCATCTACTAGACCTTAACATAAGCTGAGAAAGAACAGCAACAAAAAAAAAACCCAATAAAACAAACAAACCAAAGTGCAGACATTTTTAACATTTTTTAAAAGCTGTTGTTCTATTTGTAGATATGTGGACAAGTCTGATCTTGTTTCAATTAGCACATAGACTGTCATCTGAAAAGAAGATCCAACAGAGGACAAAATAAAGTCTATATAAAGCAAATGGCATGTGCATTTTGTTTTATTTTAAGGAGCAGCATAAAACAGCTCCAGGAGATCCCTCAGGGCTTTTCTAAATGATAATTTCCTAAAAATAGTCATAGTACTGTTGTGCTATAATCTACGTTTCAACCTGCTGTGTTTTAAAACAAGAGTTCTAGAATCACCATGAATTATTCTTAGCATGAAACTGCTGGGATAGAGAAAGAGCAAGATTAACATTTTAGGTTTTATATGAGCTCCATGAGCTCAGGGCCTACACTGCTGCTGAATCATCTTTTTTTTTCAGTTTTCCAAATACACAGATTTCTCATGAATTGTAAAAATAAAAACAGTTATTTTATATAGTGAGGAAATTATAGGAAGTTTCAGCATTCTTAGACCATAAATGCAGCACAATCTTCAGTGAGAACTAATTATTAGAAAAAACAGCAGACAACATACATGAAGCCATGACACTAAAAAGAATGAGGTGATGAAAAGGGTAAAGCTAAGCTTAAATCTAGAGAGTCAGAATAGCACAGCTCCCACATTAAATCTTAGAATAACAGAATGGTTTGGGTTGGAAGGGACTTTAAATATCTAATTCCAGCGCCCCTGCCATGGGCAGGAACACCATGGACACCTTTCACTAGACCAGGTTGCTCAGAACACATCCCCCTCTACATTTTCTATTAAGCTAATAAAGCCTAGTGAAAAGTAAAATAAATAAAGTTCAGAGGCATCAGTTCCCTATTAAATGTTAAGGTCAAATCATGAACTGAACATTAATTTACTCTGCTGGAAGCTCTATCCTTGATTCCTATATTCTACACACTAATCTGTTCATCCTGATAGTAAGCTACCCATGGCTACTACAAGAGCCAAAATCATCTGAATTTATTTATTTAGAGCACAATTCACCTCTTTCCAGTGAGTAAGTACACTCTTTATAGCTCTTTATTCTTAAATTGAAATTCCTACAAGAGTTCAAACATAAGGCATAAACTGTAGTGAAAAACTCACCAGAAGCTGTATTAATATGTATTTTGTGCATATTAGGTTCTTTATTAAGAGCATTTATACCACTCAAACAATCTCACTAGTGTCAAGCCTTTGGCTGTCAATGAAAAAGATCCTGCATAAGGCAGATAAGCTCCACCAAAGCCCCTATTTGTAAACACAGTGCAGCTGCCAAGTGCCTCAGAATTCTCTTGCGTTACCTGATCACGTAGCTGGGAGCAGACTGTAGATCAGACTTTGTCATCTTGCAAACAGAATGCGCGTCTCCTGATCTGCAACAGATCTTTCAAGTATCAAAAATACATAAAGATAAGGTGCTTTTCAAATCTTGCATTTACTGGTTTACAACTTATAAAGCCAAATTATTGCTCAGGGCAGTAGTGCCATCCTCCCTCCCTCCCCTTCGTTCTCCTGTCTTTAATTTTAGACTGTACATTATTAATCAGGTAAAATTGCCTCTTCCCATTTATATTCTTTAAGAGATTAAATAAATCTGAACTATGTCAACTTGGATACTGGAAAAACTAATTTTTACCACTTACACTTTTTTTTTGCCAAACTAAAAAAATACAGAATAGAGACAAACTGAGGGAGAAATGTTTAAAGCAATTGTTCAACACCTTTGCCCTGTAAAAAATAGATGAGATAATAAGGAAAATAGGACTGACAGTCAGGCATTAGCTGGCAATCAGAAAGGCAACATATTTTTGGTAAAATGGATTAATGTGTTTTTCTCTCAAAAGAGTGTATATTAGAAGTGGTATGTACAAATAATAGGATGCAGGAACTTTAGAATTATATATGCTATTAATAAAAAAGACCTACCAATAACTTCAGTAGGAACAATTTTTACTATAACTTTATTGTGTTTTTTTCCCTATAGCTTTACCACTGTCTGGTCAGACAACTCATTATCCCTTCCCCTGTAATCCAGCTTCTCTCCATAATCAGAAAAGGAGTACATGTATGGTTCCAGTAAATGAGTTCACTGAAGGAGTCTCATTTTGAGTGACTTTTGTCTTTCAAGTGTGACAATTCACATCTTTGGTGAGTGTGATCACAGTTTCACACTAATCCTTTGCAAACTGCCCTCAGCAAACTGCCTGAGGTGTTTTGCTCCCATACTCTCAAGCACTGCCTCTCTGGGCACATTTTTCTTTCTCCAACAGTGCTCTACATCATTTTGAAAGCTGTGCAAAGTGTTTCTGAGAGGGATAGACACAGTGAAGAATCACAATTTATATGATCTAATGCCAAAGTCTGTCAGTATGATTAAAAACATTAAGTTCTGGTTGAAAATGGGTAAATTACTAAATAAATGCAAATATTGTTTTTAGCATAGTTCTATATGTCTTAAAAGTAAAGTAAACCATATAAATATTGTGTACCAGGGAAGAATTGTCATCTCTATCTGTGGTGGGTTCACCCTAGCTGACACCCACTCAGCCTTGCACTTTTTCCCTTTTCTGCAAATGGGGTGAAGACACAAGAAAGGAAAAAAGACTTGTGGATCGTTGTTGTGACATTTTTACAGGAAAAGCAAAAGCTGCACACATACGCCAGGCAAAATAAGGAATTCATTCATTACTACCCCTTGGCAGAGAGATGTTCAGCCACTTCTTGGCCAGCAGACCCTCAGCATGAATAATGCTTGCTTGCACAGACAAACACTATCACAACAAACATCCCCCCTTTCTCCTTCTTGACTGGGGCTGTTCTAGCTGAAGCACACCACTCTGTGTGGAGTATCCCTCTTGTCAGGCTGGGTCCACTGGACAGGCAGTGTTCCTTGCCAGCCTCTTACCACCTCCAGCTTGAGGCCTTCTGGATGGGGGTGGGTGGGGTGGAGAGAATCCAGTAGGTTTCATTTCCCACCCTGGGAATCAAAGTTTTGCCTTTCCTCTACCCCAAAAGTGGGAGTGGCAAGAGGCTGACAGAGGACACTGCCAGGATGGCAGACCCAAATGGACCATATTCCATTCCATGGGATATTGTGCTCCTCAAGGAAAGCTCAGGACAAAGAAGAGAAAGGGAGGGTTTAGCAATGGCGTGAAAGGAGTGAAAGACCATAACTGGTGTAACAAAGACAAATCAGTAACACAGTAGCACACTAAAGCTTGCATTTTTCTGTTTGAGACACTGGATTTTGTTACTCATCTGTCTGTGGTCTTGGCAGGTTTTTTGCCTGTGAAAAGACCCTTTGATAAGTTTAATTAAAGCATCACCACAGGAATATGAAATGTTATGTTCTGCAATCAGGATGACAAATGTCTCTTCTTCCTCCTCCACCTTTGAATCAATCTGTACAGCACAAAATCAGTTTGTCAGCTTCATGCCCACAAGTACTTCTCATCTTACTTCTGTTTTGTATTTGGGAAAAGTCATAGCAGCTACCACATCTAATTTGGAAATCAATTTCAAAAGTGGGTCTGTGTCTTCTGTCCAAGAGGAAGTCAGATATCCAACAGATTGAACTCATTAATATGTGTTTCTTAAAAGAAAAATATTTCAGTTCACTTCAACAAACTAGTTTTCTGCATTCTTAACATTGTTACTGGGTGCTTCTGTATGGGGAACAAGGAGAGTAAGAGGCTTTTTGAATGTTTTTGAATCTCCCTAACTTTGATTTTAGACAATTTAACAAAGTAGATTTTTTCCCTGCAAAATAATTTAATTCCCCTGAAATAATTCAGACTGTGAAATGTTCTATAATCTTAGCAGCAGAAAAGAGTAAAATGTAGCCACCAAGTTCTGGTCTGGGGGAGTTATCCAGTCTCATGGATGAGAGCCATTGTGAGCTGATACAAACTTCTCTCTAGGTTCTGCAGTGGAAGAATGTCACAAACACAAAGAGAATCAAATCTCTTTCAGTGCAGAAATTTTGGCACTTAAATCTCTCTACACCTTTTGTTTTTTATCTCCTGTGGAGTATCTAATTTCTCCTTTAGGAAAGTCAGCTGTTCATTTAAGAAAAGAGTTTACAAAGGCTCTGTATTAATGATACAGTTAATCAAATGCTGTAACAAAACTAGGGAGAAACAAGCATTGCAAATACTGTGCCACTTTTGTTTCACAGGATTCAAGCTGACAGAGAGTGCCTGGTGCTGGAATTCAGTGAAATATGATTTCCTTGTTATGGAGCAAGGAAACATATTTCCTTGCTTTAGAGAGGAAAGGTGATAGCTACAGATCTAGGACTTTCTTCAACTGAAAAGACTTACAAAGTATACTAAAATTTCCTACTTGCTCAAATACCAGCATTTGTTTACAGAATGTCTGTCATTTCAAAAACAATTTGGAGACTGCCTGTGGTAAAGTTGCCAGCTAATTCATCATAATACTTAACCCTACATGTCATCTAAGTTTCACTGGGATTTCTTCACTAATTATGCCATGGTTTCTTGCAGGGAAGAAATTCTTCCTGGGTGGTGGACATAGGGTTATTGTAGTTTTGTCACAATGATTTGAGTTGCATACAACAGGCATTCATGCACAGAAGAGTAAATACACAATAGTAATACTATTATTTCTGCTAAGGCTAATATTTTTAAATAGGAAAAAAATCAGGCATTGGTGCTTAATACAGAAGAAAGAGTGCTAACACAGTAATATGACATTCTAGATAAAGCCTCCACATTTTCAGTGTAGTTTAGCTGTGTGGTTTGTACCGAAAGTATGTAGCTGAACATAGCTGGCAATCAGTGAAAATTAGAAATAAAAAAAGATAAATGTTCCTAACAAAGTAAAAGAGCCAATCTTTGCAATGTATTTGCTTGCAATACTCACTTTGTTCTCAGATTTAAGTAGGAGGACCTATTAACCTGCTTCTCAGCAGTAGAGAAAATTAATCCACCCAGTCTAAATAAGGCAATTGTAAATGAAAGGCTTTCCTGTAGATTTGTTACTCTCCTACAACTCTTCAGCAGACAGATGGATACTTACATATAAATAGCAAAATGTGGAGGATGCTGATGTTGCTTGGGACCACAATTCATTTAGAAGTGTATTAACCAGCACGCTGTTTTTTTTTTTTTTAAATTTAGTGACAGTTGCTATTTTTTCTGTGGGTTTCAAACAACCAGAACCAGCATGGGCTTTGAGGTGGTATTGATTCCTTTTGTATGGAGAGGTTCTTTTGCACCAAACACAAATATATGCGTCTGAAAAGAAAAAAGAAAAAAAAAAAAAAAAAAAAAAAAAAAAAAAA
>VZSE01001426.1:249377-392388 GCA_013398275.1 Promerops cafer | reverse complement strand
AAAAAAAAAAAAAAAAAAAAAAAAAAAAAAAAAAAAAGAAAAGCAAAATCCTTGAAAGAGGATTCACAATCCACAAAGTACAGTGAGATTGTCTTTTGAAAATGACCCAGAGAGCTGCAGTAATACTTAACTCTGAGAGGCAGTGTGAGCAGCCCTAGAACACAGGAATCAGAAGACCTGGCATGTTGCTCTGCCCACAGAAAGAAAAGACAGCACTTATTTCAACTGCACTGGGTCCAAATTGTTGCTCTGGTCTCTTCCTCCACAGCTCCACCATGACTATCCTATGAGACTGTGATTAAAATGTTTTTACCCTGTGCCCATTTTTCATTTGCTGAAAAAAAAAAAAAGAAATAGCATTTTCTCAACCTTCAATCATTATCTAGCTATGTAAATATCTAAAGATGTTTTAACTAGCCACACTATATGAAGGAAGTCCTTCCTGCTGAGTTTTATTAATTTGCAATGAAACAGGGATAATGATACTTGCCTGCCTTTGTAATGTGTTTTCAGATCTGTAAATGAAATGTTTAATATGAAAAGCCTAAAGAGGGTTAAATATTTTAGAATATTTGTGAGTACAAATGCATGAAAGTCATATTAAAAAATGGAATTAAAACATTTGCTATAATTTATTTGCATGCATATTAAGACTCACTTCATATGTGTTTTCATGCACAGAGATTTTACCACATGAATTCACACAGTTCACACAACATAATGATGAGCACAGAGAGTAGACAAAGTTAATATGTCCTTGTTTAAATACAATACACTTATATTTGTTTGCTGTAGTTTAAACTTGATGGAAAACAAATATTGGCTGATATTTCAATACTAAAGTATAGTTGAAATTTTATTTGAAAAATTCTGACATTACATAGTGTTTATTTTTTGTCAAAACAATTCAAATTTGTAAGGTGAAATAACATTTTTCACTAATACTTAGTAAATAAATAATTATAATCTTGATTGCCATAGCAATAATTTGTTCTTGGATAAAAGTGAAATCAACAGAAAATAATCCCCTTAAATGGCAAAAACTTAAAACACTTTAAGTATTTAACCTAGTCCCCAAGAGTCTCTACCCCATTTGTCATCTAATTATTTGAGTAGCATGAATGGGGCAAATATTTCTGACATGATCAGAAGTTCACAGAAATGAGCTGTGGAAATATGCACAAGACTATAAAGTCAAATTATCAAAGCAATCCATTACAGACAAAATACTCGTGTAGATTTTATGACTACCTCAGTGCTCACCAAAATATGTAAAAATTGGGGAGAATGTTAAGTAAGTTAAATAAAATCCTGAGAACAATATTTTCCCAGATAATTGTCAACACAAAGAGTAAGTTCCATTAACAGATTAAGGGAAAAAGCCCCCCCAAAAAACCCAGACAGACAACAAAAAAACCCCATTGCATATAAAAAAACGCCTTTTATTCAGCTCTCTTGGTTGTTACACAACCTGTGAGGCCTTGTCTGTTTTGAAACTTTCCCAAGTAGTAAGTGAGAGTGTGAGTTTACAGGACAGTGTTCTCAAAATCCTTAAACTTCAGTTCTTAAGTAGCTGACTCTATATATTTTGTTTTCTTCTCTAACTTAACTCCCACCATTTTCTTTTTAATTTTCAGTAGCTTCTGAATTTTGATGCCTTCTGCCTCCTTCTTCCATAATTCCTCCTGAGAGCATCACTTTCTCTTTAGCATCCTCAACTGTAAGTCTTCAATACCTGGAAAGTTTACTTCAAAAGATAGTTCTGTCAGCAGCCAAACTAATCATATTTGCTTTCCTTCGTATCTTGTGCACACAGATTCTTTAGCATCTAAGAATAATTTTATAAGCCTTCCACTCTGTGTGGCTAGCAGTAACCCAGCAGTCTGCTGCCCATTTTCATCAAACTTTAAAGTTCTGAATGTGCTTGACATCTCTGTACTTTTTGTCAAGTCTGCTTGAAGTTGTCCAGCAGGTTCAAAATGCACAAGGTCAAAGAACACAGTAGTATAAACCTCACTTCCTTTAAAGAGTACACTTTAAATACTCCTTCAGCAGGTGGGGACTTCGCATTTGTAATTGATTTGCAATTATGATTAAATCTTAGATGCAGAAATCAGTTTTAGTTTCTTCTATGACATATATGAAATTTTCACACTTCATAGACCATGACTTAAAAAATAAATTGTATAAATGCACATTGACACAGTAGCTTAATACTAACAAACTGATGATTCCTCCTTCAAGAAAAACAAACACCTAAAATTTCAGTCTTCCATAAATGCACACATCAAATCAATCCAGGAAAGTGGACCACTGTGGATAAAATGACACTACTACAAACTAATATAGGAACTATGTAATTTCTAGCAAATTATGTTCAGCATTGCAAATCCAATATAGTGTGTGATACGGTACTTCAGAGAGAATGTGCATTGCATAGTAAATATCTGGGGCTTGTTTTTCCTGGCAGACTTGCTAAGTACTTTCTAATTTCATGCAGAGGAATAAAAGGCCAAAATTAACATGATGATCTCTTCCAATTTAAAATCTAAATGTTGCTTTTGTTTTGGAGCTCACTTTATGTATATCAATACAAATCATAGCTCCTTAACTCATCCAGCAGTATTTGTCCCAGTCGTCACATACATATTTAAAGATGTGGAGGAAGTATCTAGGCAAGCATTTACCATGAATAAATTACAATTCTTACGATGGAAAGAAAGTCAATTTTCTGGGAGGCCTACAAGGAAATCTGTTGAACTATCATCTTGTCGTATTAATGCTGGATCCCAGTTTGATACTTTTGCTGAATTTGGCTGGGGTAGGACTAATCGTTTTCACAGTGGCTGGTATGAGGTTGTGTTTTGGAGTCATGCTGAACACAGGGTTGATAATACAGAGATGTTTTTGTTATTGCTGAGCAGGGCTAACACAGAGCCAAGGCTTTTTCTGCTTTTCCTACTCCCGCACTGGTAGGAAGTTGTTGGTGCATGGGAGGCTGAGAGGAGACACAGCCAGGACAGGTGACCCCAACTGACCAAAGGGATATTCCAGACCATAGGATGTCATGTTCAGTGTATAAAATGGAGGGAAGAAGGAGCACAGGAGACACATTTGCATTTGTCTTTGCAAGTAACCATTACATGTGATGAGGCCCTGTTCTCCTGGAGATGGCTGAACACCTGCCCAACCATGGGAAGTAGTGAATTAATTCTTTGTTTTTTCTTTGTTTGTGTCTGTGGCCTTTGCTTCCCCTATTAAACCATCTTTGTCTCCCAGGGGTTTTCTAACTTTTACCCTTCCAATTCTCTCTCCTATCCTGCTGGTGAGTGAGTGACTGAACAGCTGCATGGGGCTTGGCGGCTGACTGGGGTTAAACCACAACAGTGCTCTTGGAAAATGCCAAAGTGAAAATGGGAGCTGAACTTACAATCTTAGTGCTTTCCCTGCACCTAAAAAACCACAGCCCTGCATACAATTTTTTACCATGCCTCAGTAAAAAAATAACTGATGATTTTTCTGGTCAAAATGCATCCTTGTGGTGGATTGTATCCATGTTGATCTAGTGCTGTATGTTCTTCTTGTTTCAGTGTGGTGGAGAAGGACAGGACAAGTTCCCAAAAGGAGACTGGGGAAGAACAACACAGAGGGAAATAAGGCATTTGTCATTTTATACTCTTTCGTATGCATTGTCTACTCGATGAAAGCATCTATTTGCAGAAGGTGGGACTTGATAAAAATGCAAGTCATTCTTAGATGGCAAGTCAAAGCAGGTTCTGTGTGCAGTTTTACTTGAATGGAAGTTTTAAAGATACATAATTAATTGCTACAAAGCTTCCTTCACAGCATATTGCCATAAGCACTCACTTTTTCCTAGATCTCATACAGAAAATCTTCCTGTATAATCTGCCATCACAGATGATACTAAAAATCAGGCTCTGGGAGCACTGAGCATTGTACTACTTGAGTTAGCTGTGAATTTATTCTCAGGCTATATTTTCCTCAATATTTTGGTAAAGTTTGTGCCAATGTGAAATAATTTTTTTATATACTGTGGGTGTATCTTCACATGAAAGTGATAGACAGGTAATGCAGAAGAAAACAAGACTCTGGAAACTGGTATTAAAATTAATTAATTGAAGGCTCATCTTTAGTTGCCATGGTCAACTATGAGACTGAGACCAAAGCCTTTGTGTGATCCCAATTTTGGTGGTTTTTTTTTTTTTTTTTCCTTTTTTATTTTCATCTTCAAAAAGAGAACAAATAATAGACATACACTTTGCATGCAATCACATTTGGGGCATTTTATGTACTGTTACAAAATCTAGGATGATATATTTTGTTGATTTCAGTGTTAGATTCAAAACCTAAATTCAAGACACTACACTTACAGGTAACTTCATGCAAGAGTGCTGTTTAAGCTCCCTTTGTAGTCAGTGGATATCTAATCAGAAATCTTGAGCAAGTTGAGAGTTACTCAAATAACCTCATGTTCATCTAAATAGCTCATTAGTCTTACTTGATTTTAATGGACACATTTATACTGAACTCATACGTGGAGACCTGCATTTTAGACAGGTAAATGTAGATATTTGGTCAGGAAGCCAAATGCCACACATAATTAGCACACAGAATAAACTTGGCTTTACTGTCATGTTCACTTCCTAAACTATACCTTCTGGAATTTCAGTAGGAAGGTTATTGAATTGTACTGAGGTGATGAGAGCAGCAGCTGCTCCTGGTTTTGTATTAAGCCATGCAGAGGCACAGGACAAAAGTATCTGCCTATCTGCATTGTCTTCTCACCCGTGGAATTGACTGAGGAAATTATTCTTGGCAGGATTTGTCAGAGCCCTGCAGCTCTGTGTGGTTCAGCAAAGACTATCACAAAGCTGTCTCCCATCTCTCCCAGGAAGAAGATGGTAGAGCAAATTTTTTATTACTTACTGAATGGGGACCCTTGGCATACCTAGATGGGATGACTTATTCCTGACTATTCTGACACTCCAGGGAAAAAAAATTAACCTAGATCAGATTACTCAGATATGCTAGAGATGAAGAGATCTTTTCAGGCTCTCAGGCCCACAAGATGCTAACAACAAACATGGGCTAAACAATAACTATGAGAAATCTATGCTACCTTAACTTCCATTCTACTCCTAGCTGCGCAACAGCTACAAATTTGGAAATGTTTTATGTCTTTGATGGACATAGAGAAGTTTTCAGCAGGGATCTTGCACAGGCTTCCCCTGAATAGTATGACTAATAGTGCTGCATCTTAGAAACTATTCCCCTATGAAATATTTACGAGTTCTGGTGTGCTTTCCTGTGCAAACCTTTAGGGTCACAGCATAAGTCTGCCATTTCTGTGGAGTCAGGCAAACTGCAGCACTAGGTTGCTTCTAGAGAATAATTATTTTCAGTCAAAGAGCTCAGAAAAGGAGACGATATATGATCAGGGGTACAAGCCAATTATGACTAGTTATTAGTCTCTGCTTACTACATATCCAGCTCCAAACCCCCATTGGTTAGAACTGGTTTGTGAGACAAAACTCTGCTTATGATTTCAAGTTTGGAAATTATTTCTGTCTACATGAGGCTACCAGAAGTAAATTAGCAATGGAAAATCAAAAAGGTGCTGAATTTTTAGTGCTTTAAACAATCTTCTTGCTAAAACCTTTTCTAGCCCTTGACAGGTTGGCTGCAATCAGATCGACTTCAGTGGAAACCTGTTTCTGCTCTTTCCAGCAATTTCTCAAGAGGAGAATATTTCTGCAGGGTGATCCAGTTCCTATGAGTCAGTATTTTCAGTGGGAAGTGTCCTAGTCAGACCTCTGACCAGACCGAGTCAGTCTCGTGTGTGTCAGCTACTGGCAGACCAAGGCTGCAGGTTACTTTAGCAGGTAGGATGATCCATAGAGAGGATCATGGTCATTGTCACAGGAGCTCCAGCTTCTCCAGGTGCTTCCTCACTATGGCAAGAAGACACTAGGGAAGAACTGAGGGAAAATAATAAGTTTGGTGGGGTAATCTTTGTGCATTCAAGTGCTGTGGAAAGAATCATGAAGAAACATCCCTTTCAGTATGTTTTGGGGACATGCAATGAGTTAAAGGGAATTTGGTTCACCAGTATTTTAGAGAAGCCCAGAATAATATCTGTGGGAGGTAGTGATAAGATTTCTCTGGTTTTTTTTTCCAGAACATTTCCTAAATTCCCATTTAGAAAAAGTACACAGTGAGGATAAACAATCCCACCCTACAGTACAAGAAGAAGATAAGGTAAGATAAGGTAAGAACAGTTTGACTGCAGTGTTTGCTAGCATTGGCACAGGAAGCCATGGGATTGGGACTTAAGGACAAGCACAGGAGAAGATGTGAGGACACAGCCTCACATTACAAATTCAAGAAACTCTGACAAATAGAAACTTTTTCATTCAGACATGGTTTATATGACACAGCAAAAAATTGTATCAGAAACTAAGTTACTTGTAAAATAATACCTGTATTTGGCTATCCCACTTTTCCTCCTGTCTGAATCTCATTTTGCTAACTAATTTTGCTTCATTTTTGCTACAGAAGATTGCAGGGAAAGGCATATTGCTGCAGAACTTCTAGCACAACTTTCTTTGTGAGTATCTGACTTGCGAAGCAGCCTTTCTCAAGGGAACATGGTTTAATTTATACACCAATTAACAGTGTAAATTAATGCTTTACTGTTCATCCTCTCTCCAAAGATTTTAAGTGCCACCAGAGATTTCATTTTGAACAAAGATGAAAGACTTCAGAGCAGAGCAGAACAGATGAGAAAACCTCCAAAAATTAAAAAAAGCGCAAGCGTATAAAACGCCTTGAGTGCTACTTGCTGTAGCTGGTTTGGATACTCTCATGAATTGTCCCACTTCCACATAGCTGGCAGACCAGGACAGAACTAGCTAGAAAACAGGTTTTTATTTAATTAAAAGTTTCAGATTTCATAATCTTGAGTTACAAATTTGGATGAAAAGACAAATAGTTTCTACAAGGCTAAAATTCCAGTTTGACAAGTTCAAATCTTGCTGTTTAATTTTTGGACCTAGGATAGGAAGTCTAAGGATGCATTTGTATTAGTGTTTTATTTCAGATAAGAAGTGATATTCAAGAAAATTTCCCAGTTATGCCCACTTACTGTGTTTTGAGTCATGCCACAGAGCTCTGAGACAGAGCGCACAAAAACTAGATTCCTTTTGGAAATTAATTTTTTTTTTAATTAAATCAAAAGATGTACTCTTAACATGCTCCAAACAGTAGCGAGCCTCTAGTCCCCAGGATTGGACTAGTGCTAGTCTGAAGTAAATGTTGGAATATGAACTTCATTATTATTTTCTTCCTGTCTGCTCCTACTGTGCACATGACTCCTTAATGTTGACTCAGTCTAATAATCTAAGTCACTGACTTTGTTTTTCCATGCATTGCTGTCAGGTAAATACAACAGGAACATTTTTGTAAATAGCAAAATTGAGGACTGCAGCATAAATCAAAACTTGAAGAGTGGAAAGAAGAAATGTATAGGAGGGAGAAGAAGAATGAGTCTCCTCAGAGCTCCAAAAAGCATAGCAGATCTTAGAAGCATTTTGCAGTGACATCCAGGCGTGGTAGCTGCTGGGTACCAACAACCCTGAGTGCAAGGTAAAACCTCTCCTGTGTCTGCAATCACCCCCAGTTCTTGGGAGGCCCCTGAAGCAATGACTGGCACCTGAGCTAGCACACCACTTGCTTCTTACCAACTCCACAACCCAGTGTTTAATCCACAAACTCACCAGAGCCTTGTTTGGTAAAAAAAGAGAAAAGATGAACTGCCTCAAATTTATGGCAGAATGCCAGAAGAATTGCAGATACTGGCTCTTGGTGAATCTTAATGCCTTCGCTTTCAGTAATAATGATTACATACTCTTCTAGATTCCTCAACCATGGAAAAAGAGATACACATATTTTTTTAATTCCCCAGTATGTGAGGCCTCCTTCCAAATTTCTTAAAATGAAGGATCTGGAAGGTGCAAGAAGGAAACAGGAGGAAAAAAATAATTATTACAAATGTAATATGTATTTCTTTGAAGTAATTAAAGAAGAAAACATAGATAAACTTACTTCTTTCTTCAGTTACAGAGCTACATCAGATTCCTTTAAGGCACTGCCTAAATGATGCACAAATATGAGAATCTCCTTCTGCTTTGTAACCTTATCTAGTAGCTTGCCTTTAGGGTGCATGGAAGAATTTATATCAGCAGCTGAAGGAATCTGATAAAATCAGACATAAATCAGACATAAATCACAATATCTGTATTTATCTTTGCTAATGTGGGATTTAGATAAAGTTGCTCTATCAAATTTGTGCTAATAATTTAATAAAGTTTATATCATCTACTGACAGTTAAAGTCTTTGAAAGCTATTATGATAAATGCTATATATCTGTATATATTCTTCCCTGTAATTCAGCAACAAGTTTGTAATGTTGGTTTATCAACACAAGGTATATCAACAGATATGTTTTATCTGCACAGGGCTATTTAGCTTTGCTTCACTGATAGTTCTGTGATAAGACACCTTTCACAATCCATCTTGACAGAGACGTGGTAGAAGCTGCATATCTGGGTCACAAGCAACATTTCTGTTTACAACATTCCCGAATTATAGTAAATATTTACTTATGAGAAAATAAAACAAAAACAGTGTTTAATTACCAGTAACCTGAAATTGTTTTGCAAAACAAACTTCCATATATCAACCTGAAAAAGACTGAAACATGTATTATTTGACATGTAAAAGCAAGCCAGAAAATAATGTTATGTGATGTATGTCACTGTGTAACTGGTGTAGATTTCTTGAACTTTGAAGGATGATTTAAATGAATTTTTACCTATTTCCTAACAGTCATAGTACACTATTGCTCAGAATCTTCTAAATTTTCATGCATTGCTTAAAGCTAAATTTGAAGTTGCATCTGTTATGCAGAAGAGGTATCTAAATTCAGTATGAGAAGGAAATTAGGTATTTCACATATTTTATGTGAATATATCTCTTTCACATATTTTAAGCTTTTTCTGTAATCTTTTTTTTTGTTTTCATGCCTTTATTTGGTCTTTTCTTCCCTGGATATGCATTGGTTTTAAACCCCACAAAGTTCTTTAAACCTTTTTCCTTCTTTATTATATCCACAGGCTGATTTCATCTCCAATGATTTTGTCAGGGAATCTATCACAAAACATATTCCAAATCTTCTCAGGGAAAGTACTTTTTTTTCTTTTAAATGTCAATCTTTCAAAACATTTCTAGATTCCTATCAAAGCAACCCTAACTCTTAATTAAATCTGTGTTTTCTATTCCAAGGCAGAACTTCCAATGTGCTGTATAGAAATATAACATTGCAGAGTTTTAAAAAACACAGGGTCTACTGGACAAAATAATCTCAGCATTTACTGGAACAAAAGTGTCCAAAACACAAACAATGCTCAAACATAAATGTGCTTTTAAATGCTGAACTAAATGAAGATTCTTTTGTAGGTGATATACAATAACACCTACAATCATCATTTTCATTATCCCATAGTCCTCTGTCTTGAAGCAAAAACTGCCTCAGATAATGTCATGGTGTTTTAAAAATAAAAATTAAATGTATCAGCGAATAAGTCCATATTTTATTGGTCACTATTCCACAGATCTCCACTGTTTCTGTGATAGAAGATTAAAGACTATTCCTTTAAACAAGAAGTATCTCAAGTAATTTTACTTGACAGTTTGACATTTATGCTATCAGTATTAAGAAACATGTTTAAGCTGAGTGCACTCTAATATATCTGCTATGATAACTCTCTTTTCACACTTTGAAAAGTGTGTATTTTTCATCATTCATTGTCATGCTTTAGTAAGATTTTTGACACATGATCCTACAGTTTTTTTAATAAATTCTTGTCCCATGAAGGTAAAAATAGTATCAGCGTGAGTATTGTGTTGGATTTAGGAAGCCATACTCAGTCTTTGTTTTTCATGACAATGCCACACTGGCCATATTAAACCAGTTTCATCTACAACATTGCATTCAAAACAAGTTTTGTATTATTTTACTTAAAAATAAGAGCTTTACATACCCATTTTTAAAAGTCTCCAAAGATTTCAGGTATTAAGACTGTCATGCATACATTAATATTTCCTGGCCCAGGACTCAGCCATAAATCTGTATTAGATTCCCACTACAAACTAAAGACTTCTAACTATTTTCTAATAAACAACTAATAAAATTTAAAGTAGTGAATTTTGTAACCCATAACGGATACAAGCATTCCTTGATAAAAACTCTTTTCAGATATGTTCTATCTGTAAGTTTAAATAAAATCTAACTCCAGTGGGAGTTAGACATTATTTTACTTAAACTTACAGATACAACATACAACCCATATTTATTTTTTCAAGGAAATTTGGTCTATTTCAGTAATTTTGAATTTTTCTTTATTAATCTAACTTAACTGAAACTGCCAATGACTTGTGTTCTATAATGTATTAAGAAATACACAGCTGGACTCCATTTAATTTATCTGGAGACAAATTTTTGGTTCAGTGGAAATTCCTTCAAAAGGGAATTTCACTACATGAAATTCCCATCTCTGCCAGTATTTCTTTGTGGATGGTCTTCTGATTCTCATTTACTTGTTGTTGTAATATCTGTGAAAAAGAGGTGATGGAGAAAAAGGGTTTCAAATTGACTTCAAGGATATTCTACCTCCTAGATTTCCCAGAGGTTTTTGAGGAGCTAACAAAAAGAAATATAAAAGGTGTAGGGTAACAAACAATATCCACTGGTATTGAGAAATGGAAGAGATCACTGGTCTGTCCTCAGACTGATCATCTCTGCATTTGAAAGGTGCTTGGTGTTGATTCATATAAAGGTCCATTTCCTTTACAAACAAATGGTATAGAATTTTTAAAAAAATGCCCATTGTGTAGGCTTAAACTACAAATGTTAAGTTTGCAATCTTTGTATGCTCAGCACACACCTTTCTTGTTTATCCTCTCTCCATCTTCCTCATGCTTTCTCCTCTGGAATTTGACATAACCAGTGGTCTGATTACGTTATTAGTATCCTTCTGACTGAGATTTGGTACATAGAAATAGCAATTAAAACTTCATTTTGAAATTACTTTAATTGGAATGAGAAAAATCTTGTCTTTAATATTCCATTGCTGAAGTCTCTTAGTTGCATGAATGGGTAAAATATATAATATGGCTCATGGCACCTAGGGGCAGCCTTTTGTTTTTCCCCATACTTTTAAACCAAAACCTACTATTTATTTCTGTAATATAATTCCCCTAAAAGAAATTGAAAGATTAAAGTAAGTTAGAGCTTTTCCACTCTTCTACTGATTGTTAATGCTTCTGACCAGGAGTGAGAAAATAATTTTTCCAAATGCCTGGTGTACAGGAGTTAGCTGGAGTGTAGCTCACGGTCCTGGCTGCCCTGAGGCAGTGTAGCAGCTCCCCAGCTCTCTGCATTGGCCACACAGCACCAGGGAAAAGAAAGCTGAAAGTTTTTTCAGTAACACCTCAAAGAGGAGCACAAGACAAGACAAAGCTTCATTAAATACTGATGCCCAGTATATTTTTATTGCTATTAAATTAGAGTTAAATGCTGAAGGCTAGGATACGTGTGATGAGGTTCGCTGAGAGCCAGGTTTAATCAGCTCTCTGCGAGTTCATCACCCTGGGTTTGTCCAGCAATCCCAAATGGCATAAAAATTAGCAGGACGGCATCACTGGGAGAGTTTGAAACAGAAAAATGTTTAATAAAGACAAAAACAACAAACTCTTACAGAGAAAAGCTGTGCCAGGAGCACCGGGTCTGTGCTCCTGCTAAAACACCCCAGAAATGGCACCAGGCCCTTTGTTCAGTCTCTTCTGTAGAAACAACCGAGGCAGGGTTCTTGGCACTCTGCCCAATGAGGTAGCAACAGGTTTGAGGTGAGGTTCAGGGGATCCTATGAGGTGTCTTTGTGCTGGCACACAGCTGAATAGGGAAAGAACCTTCTGGCTTTTTTACCTTATTAGCAGGACAGAGAGCAAAGCCTCACACTGATTCCAATGTGAAAACTGTTGCCATAGATGGAGTGCACTGCTACATATGTGGGGAAACATCTTCCAGAAGCTGACAGAACCTAGGGATAGGAGCAAAACAGTTTTTAAAATTTCTTGCTTTTAGCTAAGGTTAATGGTAATAATTCACCATGTCTCCTGAATGTCATAAAGAATCTTCTGTAAGAATGTATTAACCCTGCATATGCAACATAAACTGAGTCAGGATACCAAATGAAATATGAAAGTTTTGCTTGAATCAAATACTATTCAAGACAACAAACTTTGAGCTAGTCTGACATCTTTGAATAAAATCTTTCCCCAATCAGCTCTTTCCAGTAAAAGAGAGAAGCTTTTGTAGAATTAATTTACTCTTAAATAAAATTGACATTTATGCCTATTGAGGTGCACAAGTTAGCCACTACATAACCTGCCCTTTCCAAGGCAGTGTGAGGGCCTTAATTGCTATTCTTGCATGCACATATCTTGGCTGAGCAACACTGAAAGCTTTTGGATTTTGATTTAGGTCTCTGAAAAAAGGAGATAAACATAAAAGCACCAATGTTTTATTAGGAGGTAAAACACAAAAATTAATTATGTTATTAAATGGCATAGGCAAGATAAAAAGAAAATTTAAAAAAAAGGAATTACTGCACAGAGTACTCTGAATTACCCAGAGGTTTCAGGTTTTTACTGTTGGATTACACCAGAAAAGCAGCTACAGAGTTTTAGCCAATGTAAAGTAGTGACAGTGGGAAATTTACCAAGATGTATTAAGTTATTGTAAAGACCTGTAAGGAATATTTTGTATCTTCCAAGAAAGGTTTATACACTTTGATCTTATTTCCATTACCAACAATCTGAAATATGCAATAGCAAAATGGATTGAGCCAGCTCCCTGTAGTATGGGATATGAGATATGAGAGTGAACTATTGAGCTATGACAACTTTCAAGGGTGTACTTTGCCCCATTCCTGAAATTAGTTTTTCTAAATGTGAAGTTTCAAGTGATTCTGAGTGTTGCAACTTAAATCTAAATTCTCTTTCTACCCATATCTGTGCTGCATATGCAGCTGCTGTGAATATTGGTACTGTAACTAATGAATCATGGCAGCATGAGAGCGTGGTTGGAGTTAGAATTCCCCTACTTGATCACTGTGATTTGCTATGAAATTATGTTGGAACTGGACTGATACACAGTTTGCCTGGCAAGTTTTAATTGTACAAGTGAAAAAGCAGCAAACTTTTGCTGATGCTGAAAAAGTAAGTGGGCCAATTTGAATATTTTTAAATGCCTCAAGGATTAAGTTACTGAATTACTCACAAGCTCTTAAGATTCTGCTGTAAAAAACCCGTTAAAGCTTGGTCTGTAGAAAAATAAAACTCCAGATTTCCTGTTCACACTCCAGAAAGTCTTGTATAGTGGCTTATTTATGCTGAACCTCTTTAATTATAAGGTCATGGATTTTTATGGTTGTATACATCAAATAGAATATTCAATTTACATCAAACACTATTCTGCCAAAAAGGACGAATTAAAATGAGCTGGTTTTCTGCCTAAATTAATACTAGAAGGAAAACTGCAAAATGTAGTCTCTGAAAATCAGAAAAGGTAGAAACAGGATTAAATCTGTCAGCACATCTGGGAGCAGTCCCAGAACTAAATGAGGACAAGCAGGAGTACTTTAATAAGTTTCACTGTGTTTTGGATCAAGAGTCTTTGTTTATTCCTCCTATCAGTGAATTTTTGTGGTTTCTGATTGACACCTTGCTTTCAGCTCTCCATACCTTGCTTGCCTGTACATAAAAAGTCCAAGTGAGGAGACACCTGAACAGTAGCATCTGCTGCAATGTTTCTTGCCAGATGTGGAAAGATCCTTCTTTACTGAAAAGAAAATTTATGCTCCAAGAAAGCAGTCACTCTAATCTGACTTAATCTAAACTAATCATTTGGATTTCAAGGTATACCACATTTTCTGAAATTCTGCTTCTGGTAACCTTGGAAGAGGCAAGAAGTTGGGTGATTCAACAAGGCCGAAATTTCTGTAGAACATCAGAACTAGGCCTGGGGCTTTTCTTTCCTAAATATATATGTCTTTAAGTTTACTGTCTACATCTGACTTTGAAATTTTAAATTTTTTTTCACAGTTAGTAGATATTACAGAGATTATTTTTTCTGACATGGCTTGCTTGTCTACTTCAAGACGTTTTTCTACTCCATCTGATTTATCTGGGTTTTTTTACCAGCTCCTAAGGGAGCCTTATGTAGTCACCTCTGATATGTGCTATTACATACAAATTTAAGTGTAATTAATTCTCTGCTAAATGTCTTTTCACTTTCCAAAGTGAGAGATTAAATATGGCAGGTTACCTTGGAAATACCTACTGCCAAAAAGAAAAGAGTAAAATAGTTCCAGCTGGAAGGGATGTACAATGATAATCCAGTCCAACTGCCTGGGAAAATGTTAAAGCACATTAGTAAGTGCAATATCTGCCCCTTAAACACTGTCAGCTTGGGGTACCCATCATCCCTCTAGGAAATCTGTTCCCACAGTCAAACAATCAGAGTGCTTGTTCAGTTAGTTGCATACATAAATCTCACTCTCCTTCCCAAAGGACAGTTAAACTCATGTTTTCTGCCTCTCAGAATAATACTGTCACCTGGATGTACACATGATATATCTTTCTTTTAGAAAATATTCAATTTTATTTAATAGGACTCAAAACTTGCTGGAAAAACCAAAATGTGATCCTCTAACCTATGAGGAGATGGGCTTTCTTTATTCTGATTTCTGGTTTAAAGTCCTTTAGTTTACATACACAAACAAAACATGCAAAGTTCATGGCAAACCCCCTCAGATTCTGGAATACTTTAGAGAAAGTCTGCTGTAAACTTCCTCACTGTTACTCCTTTGACATTAACACCTGCATTGCAGGGAAGGAAATAAAAGGCTTGTGAAATACCTACTTCCACCTACTGGCACATAAAGATTGCTTATAAAGACTAGTTGTGTTTCTCATCTCTCAGCCTTTTAGCAAGATTATTTTGAAGACTTAAACATTTTCCCACAGTATAAAGATATCTTTGCATCATGCCATTGCTTCGAATTTCAAACGGTTCTCTAGGTTGTTAATTTCAGAAGTCTTAACATGTAGTTCACTGCTATATATATCATATTATATTATATTATATTATATTATATTATATTATATTATATTATATTATATTATATTATGATCATCTCCTTTTGTTTCTTACTAATATGAACCACCTTCACTTCAGCCTTTCTACTAAGCAATTCACCATGATTTCTCCACATTCAATGTAATAAATTATTCTTTGATTTCTGAACTAATACTTTATGCCAGATGCTCTTCTCAAAATTGCATACTCAGAAATTCTGAGTCAGCATTTCACTTGCTTTCTTAACTCATGCTGATTCTTTATTCCAAAATTAGCAATGTCAAAATAGCTTCTGAGTAGATCTATTTAAAGATGATATTGTAACTGGGGAGACAGAAGAACAAGCAGAAGCCTCACTGAAAATGATAAATGAAAAAACAGCCAAAAAAAAATTAGGCAGTCCTTTGGTCTAAACAAAAATGGTTTCAAATATGCAAGTGCAAGGTGGGTACAGAATGACAACATTACTGTAATTCAAAGTTATGAGTAACCTGAAGCTACTTTATTCACATGTTTTCCTAACACAGGTTCATAAATAGTGTTAAGGTCATTCAAGGTCAAGGAATGCATATGTTCAACCACAGCTTTGTATGAAGTCCTGAATCTGATAAGAGTTGATTAATAGTAACCAGAGTCATGTATTTCAACATTTCTTATTTTAAATTATATCAGAGCAAGAGAAGATCACAGCTTAAAATTTTATTGTGATTAACTTTTCCTATGAAGGGAAGAACTAAAAACCCAGTAATCTATTTGCTATAACTGAAGAGGTTTTGCAAAAACTTTTTTTTGTCTGAAACTCCTTTGCCTTTATTTTAAGCCAATGTGGAAAGAGATGATGGCCACTCAGAAATTAAAAACTATTTAAAATACTTAAAAAAATGAAAAAAAAAGCCCACTTACTGTAAAGAACTGTTAATATGTTAGCTCATCCATCTGATTGTCTTTAATATTTTTTATGATGAAAGTAAATGATTTTGGAAAAATAAATTGACAGCGTTACCTTTATTCAATATTATAAGGTACTGTGGGGAATGCCAGCAAAATAAGGTAATAAAATAACATAGTTGCAAGTAAAATGTGCTATAAACAAAACCAGAATAACGCATCTCAGAAAGAATGTTTGCTTAGTTGTAAGGTGTTATAAAAACAGCTGTTTGGTTTCTTCTTGGAACAAGGGAAAAAAGCAGCCTCTTATCCAATTAAAATAAACTATGAAGAAGCATCTACACCAGAAATAAACACAAAAAGTGGTGTCAGAAGAGGTGAATAAGTGATGTACTCCAAACTCTACTGGCAGTTTGTAACATTAATTCAGGCAAAAATAACCAAAAGTAAATAAGTGAATGTGCAAAAAGAAGGCTAGAGATTGTGCATACTCTAAAAGTAAACATTAAAAAGGGGTATATTATCTTCATGGGAAGGATAAATAACAAGAATGGAAGGGAAAGTAATTTTTATCTCCAGGAGCAAGGAAAGTTTTGTTCTAGAAGAAAACAGGAATATGCTTGCAACAGCTACAATAGGAACACTGTTATCAGGAACAAAAAGCTATTTCTCCAGCTAAAATTCCTATCTGCCTCTAAAGAACAGCTACCCCTGATTTTGTGATGAGGATACACAGATTTATTTTTTGTAATTCTGGGAATGCAAAGAAGGAGGTTTCATGATTTACTCTTAGATTACCCTCATATTTTTTTTCACTTTTATGATGGGCATGTTTACTGTTAGATTCTTCCAATATGTACATTCATATGCATTTTTCCATATCTGTGTTTTTAACATTTTATTCATACATTATATATATATACTCTTAGTATAGGAGTAAAAATATGTATACCTCTATTTCTGTGTTTAGAAACTTTCTAAATTTCATCTTCATGTTCATCAAGGTCTGATTTCTCAACTTGCCTAATACTTATTATACATATACTATTTTTTTTCTCCCTTCCTTTTAGCAGTATTAGTTAACTGACAGAAGAGTGGCTCTGGAGCCTTTAAGAGTTTATGCTTTTTCTTCAGGTTATGTGGTGTGAAATGACACTTGCTGCTGGTTGTCCCATCTGTTTTAATTGTTTTATACTGTTGTGCTGTGACCATTTCTGAACTCAGAACCTGTAAAACACCTGAATGTGCCTGCATTTAACTTTGCAAACATTCTTATTTTCCACTGAAAAGCATAAAACTGCAGGAAATGAAAGCCTAACAGGAAGATTAAGCACTGGTTATAATTTTGATTTCACTTTGACAATAAGCTTTACTTTAACCTGTAAGCCATCAAATGACATCTTTTGACACATTCAAAGTCATCTGTTCCCCAGTAGAGCTTACAAAAATAAACTGTATATAAATACTGCAGTTGTGTTCATAGTGCATTTAAAAGTACATAAGGTAAGGAATATGCAATTGTGATAGTGGCAAAGAACCTAGCTTGTTTTAATTTTAAATTCAGAATAGCAGGTTGTAAGCATTCCCATATGTTTGCATTCTTTATGTACACTGGATAGCTTTTGAAGTTTAAAAATGAATGTGCGAATAACTTCCATCAATCTTTCTATGGCTCAACACTATGACATAACTAGAATTGCAAAAGGCAGCACATCCTCCTGTGGTGTCCTTATAGAAACAATACCATTAACAAAAAAGATGGTTTGGAGGATTTGACTTCTCAAAGGAAAATTACAGGATGAGAATACTGTTTAGCAGAATGTCAATAGCATTGACATGGAAAGATGACTACAAACATTGATTATGTACAGGCATTATACCACAGTGAAACAGGCAATATTCAGCATACAGAAGCTGTCTTAGTTTTGTATATATCATCATTGTGAAGTCCATGCAGTGTAATCATATGAGGACAGGAGGATAGAAGCAGTTAATTAAGAAAAATAAACAACAATGAAAGGAATAAAACAGAATATGTAAATTCTTCTTCTCTTTTATTAACAGGAACCATATTCTTGGGTTTTCATGGGATTTCTACTTGGCAAGTAACCTAGCTCGAGGGAAATGGTGAACCACCCCACCTGGCACTTCACAGACCCCCTAGAGCATTGCATGCACTGTTGTGGCCCCACTTCAGCAGGGGCATCAGCAAACTGGAGCAGGTTCAGCAGAGGCCATCAGGATGCCAAGGGCTGGAGCACTGCCCTGTGGCAGGGGCTGGGCAGAGAGATGTGTCCAGCCTGGGACAGAGACAGCTTTGGAGGCACCTCACAGCCACCCTGGTGCCTACAGGGAAAGGACTAAGAGGAATTGTCAGGCCCTTCAGAGAGATGAGAGGCAACAGAAATAAGCTGAAATAAGAGAGGTTCTCGATACATATAAGGAGAACTATTTTTGCTAATACAACAAACAGGCAGTGGAACAGACTGCCAGGGAAGTTGGTATCCTGTCTTTGGAAGTTTTCCAATACCTGACTTGGTGAAGCTGTGATAAACCTGGTCTGGCCTAACAGCTGGCCCTGAAGTGACAGAAGAGAGACATAAGGACCTCTACGGGGGATTCTGCGGACTCTCTGTAAAGAGAGCAACCATTAACTCTGAATCAGTCATACAAAAGTCAGCTCTAAGAAAAATAGAGACGCATCACGTTAACCATGCTAACAAAAGATGAGTGGACAGTTGATTTATGGCAGCCGGTGTCAGACCTGAAAATAATTTGTTTACATTTAGGTACAGCAGTAGAACCCCAAAATCTCTTCCTTAGCATGGAAACTGCTTTAAATTTGGTTTCTGATTTTGAAGCTCTCCATGTATGAGCATGCCTGGCACAACAGTTCTCTTGAGCAGAGCAATGCTGCAGTCCCACACAAGGGCCATTAGATCCAAAACTAGGAAGAATCACCCTAAGCTGCAGGTTCTTCAAATATTTCTTCCTAATGGGGTAATTTAAAACACAGTAAAAAGATCAGGCCACTCACAATAGATATAGATTGTGGCTATTTCCCTATAAAATCAGCAATTTTAATAGCATCTACCTTTTCCCACATGATATGATAACACTTGAAAGACTGATAAACATTTCTTAGAAATTTGCCTTCAGTATGAAATAAGGTTACATGCTAGACTTTTCTGGGATAAAGGAAGAAAGACAGGAAAAAGAAAGTGCAGAGGGCTAAGAGCCTTCAATAGAAAATTCAGAATTCAAAGTTAATTAGGCTAGAAGTACTCAAAAAGAGAAGAATCATTTAAACCAGTTCCTAGAGCATTCACTCATGTCATGGGAATGAGAGTTTATTAATTTCTCACCTCTTATGATAACTTTGAAGGCTTTCAGGTAACAACTGGTAAATGTAAAGTGAATAAACAGCCCTTTTTGTGTAAAAACTGGTAAATGTAAGCAATCTCCAATTCAAAGTCGAGGTGTCACTGAGAGTTGCCTAGATTTTGAATTTGTTTTTCATTGCAAAGCTAGAGCTTGCCAGGTTTAATGTTGTACCACGTGCACCATCTTCATCACAGAGCCTGGATTTTGCACCCAGAATTTTAAAGCTTTTGGGGTCAGCTCAGTATTACAAGGCCCAAATAAGATGGCCTATTTTCAGGTGTATAAATTAAAATGCATCTAAAAATACTACATTTAGAGTAGTTTAAAATTACAAAGTCAAGGACTTTAAAAATGGAATGTGCTAGACATGAAAGTTATGTAACTTAATCAGGTTTTTGTGAATGCATTTTAGGATGCTGCCCTTAATTGAATCTGTCCCAACTGTCGCCCTTCCTTTTCCTTAGCTCCCTTGAGTGCTCCTGTTCTGATTCTTTGACTTCATTATTTGTCCAAACAGGCTGTGCTCCATGCTTAGAGAATCTACTCTTCCTCACTCTCAGCCTTCCTGTGGGCTGCTTATCCAGTTTCAGACTCCTATTCTCTGCATGACTGGGAAGCAAAATATCCCTCTGACTTTGCCTGGGGTGGGGGTGGTTGGCAGGTTTTTTACAAAGCATTCCACCCAGATCTTTAACCTTCTTTCATAAAAGAAAAGAATATGTGGACTCATGTGCATATCAGGCAGCCTCCCACTCTGCTATAGCTTCTATAGGACTTTATTTGTTTAAGGAATTCCACAAGAGGGTAGTAGCCCCAGAGGTATCAAGCTACTACAAGTTTCATAAAACCATCTGCTCAGAAGAGAGGCATTCTTAATGCAGGTAAGGGGAAAAGGATCATTATTCATTCAATGCTTAAAAAAGGTCAGAGGATGCATTTAAGTAACAAACCACAATATTTCCAGTGGCTTTACCACTCACAGAGAAATGTGTTTACCTTGGACTTTTTTCTTGTTCTTCTTCCCCTCTTGAAAATAAAAATTGGTCTGGAGCAGAGAGCCACCATGGAAAATTTAAGCCTAAATGGTTAATTTGATTTGGCAATATGATAAACAGCTTGGAACAGGGGCTTAATAATAGGTAGCACTAGAGTCCCACATTATGTCCCAAGTGACAAACCATAAAATGTTTCCTTGAGATGTAGGAAAAGTAGCTGCATCCAGACAATTTAGGTTTTGATTTGAATCCAGTCTAACGTGGTGCTTACAGATGAACAGTGGTTAGAGGAGGATCTGAAAACTTTCCATGGTGTAGGGAGGAAATGTGCTACCCATAAAACTCTCAGCAGAAGTCTCTCATCTTCAGCCTGGTAATGACAAAAGTACTATTTCTGCTTTAATTGTATATGTGACAAGGTTGGTTTAGTGCAATAATTATATACCATTGCAACCAATAATGCTTTACAAAAATAGAGAAGGAACCAATTCCCTTTCAAGTGCCCACTGTTTTTAGTAAAAGCAAGATGACATTGTGGATTTCAGAGAGTATCTGACTACTCTCAGTTCCAGATAAATCTTGGATAGATTTCAAAACCATGGTTTCTCACATAGGCTGAGCAGTGTTCCAATAGCGCAATTTGATCTGCTGCTTCATATTTCCAGGTATAGTTAAAAAAGTAACCTTTTAAAATTTTGTAGGTTGTCTTTTTAATCTTTTTCATAAGTATATTCTCAATGTCTGATGCAAACTTTCCTTGTGCCATACTGTACTAATCTTCTGAACATGTTCTTCTTCCCTGTGCAATCATATTTTGGTCAGCATTATTTTTGTCCTCTTGGCTTCTGTAACATAGTCACTGAAGAATGTGTCCCATTCCTTACATGACAGATTGCAGTGCTTGGAGTGGAACTTACTAACCAGGATACAAGCAACATATTCTGGTCAGGTAAAAGGGACAGGGAGTGGAGGATGGAAGGGAGAAAAGATGGTGTCAGTGAGTAGTAAGAATAGCTGAGTCCTGTTAGAAATTGCTGCAGGGATAGAGGGGATCTGTGGTAGAAGTGGCACTAACACAAGCCTGAGAAGGCAGAGTGTTCTTCAACTGTATGGAGAAAAGATGAAGGGCCCAGCTTTCAAAACACCACAGTACAGATGTGCCTCACTGGTAGAATTCCTCTTCTGTGTTTTATGTCTTCAAAGGAAAGTCAGCTTCTTTTAACAGAAGGCAAAGTTTCATGACCAGCTCTGGTGGGCAGTGGGAGAGATGCTGCTCCACCACTGTATGTTCTCTAGCTCCAGTGGCAAGGGATGTAATGAACTGTACACATTCACTGGTTGATGCAGCTTTGCTTTGCAGACTAATTGTATGACAAAGGTTACCTGTGACTACAAGGAAGTCGTCACTCATTAGCAATCTTCCCAAGTAAACACAGGCTGTTTTATAACCGTTTATCATACTCACATATGGCTGTTCTCTCTTGACTTCATAGACTAACTTTCAAGATACTACAAGTTAAACCATGTGTTTCCTGTTTGAGCTCAAATAAACAGCATTTAATACTCTAGATCATGGGACACAGGAATGACTTCATTCATCCCTGATCACACAGGGTTTTTCAAATTATGCATTTTTCTTCATCAGGGCCTGAAAAAGTCCTATAAACTCAGAGAAAAGCAGTACCAGCAGAGACAAGTAGAGTTGAACTCCTTGTGCTGAGGTGTTTCTAGGCTATACAGTTTGTCCTGGCTGGGTGTTTGTTCAACCTATTAAAGCAAATGAAAGACTCTCCAGAACTACTCTAAGAGACTAGCTCCACTGTGTCACAGTCCTTACAGCTATGATATGTCCTCCTGTGTATAACCAAAGCTCCACTCTGGCCAGAAAGAGGCACATCTCCTGCACTAAACTTCATTCTTTGTGAATAGAAGGTGAATGCAAATTGATCACAAAGCTTCTTTATAGCAAGGTTTTGTACCTGAAGTCTATTTTTCAAGTTTGTCTGAATCTAATTCCTCCAAATTTACTTAACAGATGGCTTTTTCAAAGGCATTTGCCATTTCCATTGATATCTAGTTTTTTTTCTAATGCTTATGCATTTTCCTTATAGCAGAGTAGCCAAAGTCTGGAGCAATACCTTGTAAGTGGATGTAATACTCTGATTGTCATCATGACTACATGATGGTGAAGATACATTAAACATCATATTCCTCTGCATTTTCTAGAAAGTATATTTTTTTCCCCTCCTCTTCACAGCATGGATGTTGGGGTATAAATGCTTGAGAATAAACTTTTATTCTTACTGGTTGTAAATTATTTTAAAGAAGTGTTTTAATATTTGCCTTTAAGGAAGAGTTGAGGGAAAAAGAAAATCTGTATCCTGCGTGACAATGAAAGCTGTCTTCCAATCTACATCATGGCAAATGCTTTTCTTGTTGAGCAATGTGCCACAGCAAATGATGCTGGATGGGAGGAGATCCTCTTTTTGATACAGATCACCTGGCATTGATTCTGTCTTCCTCACAGAACACTGCCATTTCATAAAAGCTGGCTGTAGGTTATGTTTAGGACATCATCATTCTCCTCTTTGCAAGCACCTAAGAAATTAAAATCCAATATTATTAAGCAGTTTGTTCAGTTTTTTAATGTGTTGCAGTAACTGCAAGACAGGCCTACCCCTCATGAGGGGTAGGGTATCATGAAGCAATTGCTTCATTACCGCTCTTAGAGGATATTTGACTTTGAAACTGGACTTGCTCTTAAGTATCAGATTAAATGGCTCTATTCCCTCATCCACCACACTGCCATGGCTGGAGAGCTGACCTGTCCTGCTCCTGTGAGCACGTCTGAAAAAGCAAGAAATTCCACCTCTCTGGTACAGAAAAATGATCTTTATGCTCTGTGTTAAATGAATAACATTTTCCAAAATTCTAATTAACTGTATATCTGTCTTGCCTTTTCCAGACGGCTCAGAGTTTTTTCTGGCACTTGAAAAGCATAAATGCAGAAGACTTTTAAGAAGAAATCTCTGAGTAGGGTTTATTAGTTTGGGTAAAGTACAAAACATGAACACAGTCACGTGTGTAGGATTCTGCTCAGAAGTGACTCAGATTCAGCTACTTCATGGTACCCTGGTGTAAAATGAGGCCTTTTTGGAAACACATCTATGTATTAAATGTTTTAAAGATTTGTTATATGCACTCTTACTGTACATTTTTGATAGAACCATGTAGTAAATAATGGTTCTTAAGTAAGTAATATACTGAAATGGTTTTCGGTCATCAGTCTGTGATCTACCTCTAAGGATTTGCCAAAAACCCCTTTAATAAGTTTCCATTTTGTATGGAGAAAATTTGAAAAAATTGCAATAGATTGCAATCACTTCAGTATGTATGAAGATTCAAGGCTGGTTTTGTCAGACTTATTATTTTCTATTTGCAAAGGCTTATTTAAATTTTCTTTCTCCTTGACAAGATGAGTTTAATGTAACATTTCATGTGCCTGAAATTCAAAATATGACATACACTTGCACTGTCCCACTATGAAGTTGGCTTTCAATATTTGTGTACTTACACTGTTATTTATTACCATAGCTGCTACTCCTGAAATAAACATGGTGCAGCAGGAGTATTTAATTTCTTTCACTGTTTTCATTTATGGCATGCCAGACACCCCAGATCTGTGTAAAACTTCTGATGATGAACATCACAGGATTCCACTGGTAAAACATGATTTTATGTCTAAGTCAGTCTTGCTACATCACTGCTATCAGGTCTTTATCAAATTGCAAGGCTGTCTGGGTTTAGCTGTACTGCAATCTTATTAATCCCTCCTGGTGAAGCTGAGATGCTTTTCAATATGACATTGAAAAATGTGTAATAAAAATACCTATATTTTAACAAGTTTAATTAGCAGTTTTGCTTTAGCCTCGGTCTCGGCAGCCAATGGAAAGCTTTATTTCATTTTTCATTTTGAGATAAGAAAATATCTGAAAAAAAAGTAAAAATCCAGCAACGTCCCCCAAGCCAATCCCTTTCTTTACAGCCCATTCAGCTAAAGATAAATGTAGTGCTTCCTTGCTTGGCATACATGCCCCAGCAAATTTGGCATTGCCTCCAACAAAAACTCAGTGAGAAACCACCATGCTAGGCAACCAAGGCAAATTGCTACAAAGGACAAAACACACACTGCCAACAAAGCTTTTCCTTTGTTGCTGCTACTGCGTCATCCATGGACTGCTTGTTATGGAGTTTCCAGTGAGTAAAAGCCCTGGGATAGTAGGTCTCATTCTGTCATTTTCTCATGCTAAAGTCATAAACATGAGTTCAATGTTATAAAACCTTTAAAGACATCAGAAAGTCTACTTTTACTTGGAGAGAGACTATTTACCAGGGCATGTAATGACAGGAAGAGGGGAATGACTTCGCATTGAAAGACTGTGTGTTTATATATTAGCAGGAAATTATTTACTGCGAGGGTGGTGAGGCACTGGAGATGTTGTGGATGCCCCACCTCTGAAAGTGTTCAAGGCCAAGCTGGATGGGGCTTTGAGCAACCTGGTCTGGTGGAAGGTGTCCCTGCCCATGGCAGGGGGGTTGGGGCTGGAGGATTTTTGAGGTCACTTCCAACCAAACAATTCTGTCACTCTGGGATTCTGCGATTCAACCCATCAGCAACTCCCACCCTGAAGTAATACTCCTCATATTGCTGCCTTCTAAGCTTCACTTCTTATCAGGGCCTAACAATAAGATATATAATTATGAATTATTATAAATTAGGCTGGTTATAAAAAGTGTGCTTTAAGAACTTTAAGAATTAGAAAGGCCTAAAAAGGAAAGTTTATTTTTCTTATCCTTTCTATGTCTATGAATGACTCCAGGTAGTTAGATGGAAAAATAGATACGAAAGATGAAAGAGCAAAATTCAGTTTAAGACCCTTACATTCTATGTACATGAACATTCTGTGGTGGTGCAGTTCTATTAGGTCTCAATTTTTTTTTTTTTATTTTTGAAGACAGTGATATTTTACTAATATCTGGAACACAGTGGAGCAATACTTTTTGGTTTCAGTTTACTGTTTTACCCAGAAATAAAATATTTGCACTTTTTATAGAATAAATTGTTTAACATCAAAACTAGTTTTAGTATAAAAAAATCAGCAGGGTCTGCATAAAGGAATAGGAAACCAAATAAAAGATATTGATGTACAACCAGTTCCAACCTGAATAATATTTCAAATATTAAGACAACAACGTATTTTAAATCTTAATTGTCCATTTATTTTCAGTTAAAGACATTATCAAATAATAACTATTTGAATATTAATTTAATAATATTAATTTATAATATATAAATATTAATTTAATAACCATTTGAACATTATTTTATAAACTTCTTTTGATAAAATTGCCATCTCTAAAAATTCTTTGAAAGTAGAAGCAAAATATGTCTGAAAATGCAGTAATAAATGCAATCATTAAATATGAACTATATTTTTTTTACCAAAAACTCTTTTGATTTCATCGTAACTATTGCCTATGTTATGAGGAGAGATGATTTTACACAGCAAACACAATCCCTTCCCCATGGTGACTGCAGCATGATGTTGTGGAAGCACACCATCTTCTGGCAATAAAGAGATCAGTTTTTAAGAGCATGTGGAAGAAAATCTGGCACTCAAGAAATCAGGAACACTCCTCATATACATCAGGATTTTTTTTCCTTAAGATGTTCAAATGTGTTGTTTTTTCTCTTTTCCATAGAAAATTTTATATGAAGGAAATTTTCTGAATTTTTCTAACAAAACATTTGCAAATTAGCAGTTCACTTTCAGCTGACAGGCTTAAAAAGATTAAACCTCGCATTGCTCAAATAACTGGAAGTCAGAGGACATAGATGATAATTCTATGATGAAACGTCTACTAGGAAATTAGCTTTTATTTCTTTTGAATTTAGGTGTTTTTTTCAACTGTATTATAAAGAGTAACACTGAGCATGATAGTTTACAAACATTTTTGCAAAATTATTATTAACTTACCCTGAAAGAGAGAGAAATTATGCCAAAACTATAGCTAAACACTATATTTAGAGGATTACAAAACTGTAATTAAACCCTGGTAAACTGATGTTCTTTGCAGAGAATTATAATGCAACAGAAGCAGCTCCTGCTGAAGATCACCAGCACAGGTTGCTGACAAATGCTGTTCATTTCTGTGATCTCTTTATAGCCTAATGCTGTGACTTCCTGCTTTCTCCAACAGAAACAGTGGAAGGTGTTTGGGAACTCCATCATCCCCAAGAACTGAACTACAACCACGAGGACATACTGTGTTCTGACTCCTTTTGGCTGGAGGCCCATATTTTCCCCAGCCTTCCTTTTGTAACCTACATACTCAAACAAGCATTTTCTTCTTCCTCTGGTATGACTCACAAGGTACAAATCAGGCAGGCTTTGATTTTCCAAACCTTGTGCCTGGGCAGTCTGTCTGTATTCCTGCCATGCCGTCAACAATGGAATGGGTCAGGAAATGTGGTCTGGAGCTGGACAGAAGGGGCCTTAGGACTTGGGATGAGAAATAGAGTGCAGCAGGTCAATGTGCTCCATTCTGTAAGCCATAGAATCATGGAATGTTTTGGGTTAGAAGGGACCTTTAGAGATCATCTAGAGTGACCCACTTGCCATAGGCAGGGACATTTGTCACCAGATCAGGTTGCCCAAAGCCCCATCCAACACGACCCTGAATAGGTTCAGGAATAAGATACCACAAGTTCTTTGGGCAGCATCTCACCACGCTCACCCTAACAAATGCTTCCTTTTGTCCCATCTAAATTAACCCTCTTTTGGTTTAAAACTACTGCCCCTGGTTCTGTTTATCTACCTCAGTAGAGAGTTTCTCTCCATCTTGCTTATAAAGCCCCCTTCATATACTGAAGGGCCAAATAATGTCCCCAGAGCCTTCTCTTCTCCATATTGAATACCCCAGCTGTTGGGGTATTCAATATGGAGAAGAGGGGGTCATTTCTGAAGAAGGGGTCATTTCTGCTGTGAGAGCTTTTTTACCTCCAGACCCTTCACTCTTGTTAATGTGGGTTCTTTTCCAAACCTTGTGTTGCAGAGAACAGATGTTTCCTACTGTCAACATTACCTCTAAAGGAGACAAAGCAACAAAGTGAAGGCAACGCAAAATCAGAAAAAGAAAGAAAACTGATCGAAATTGTCATGGAAACAGAAGAACTTGCCAATAAGACCAACCTAAAAATATATCCATATATCATAAAAAAACTTTGGCCTCTGGCTGTAGCATCAAAAGGAAGGGAAGGAAAAAGGTCTCTGTTTTACACTAGAGGTGTGCATTTATACTGAGTGTTTTTGTGTGTGTTACAGCATGTGGTTCAGCGTTTCCTGATGGGAAAATGTGGGAATGTCAGCACATTCATGTGCATTGGTGGTGTGTGTGACAGTGGGAGTGTGTCAGTGTGAGTGAGAGTGTTTACACATGTGATTGCTAGTGTCAGTATGTGGGAGTGTGTGAGAATGTTTAAGTGAGGCAAAGTGCCGAGTCCTGTACTTGGTCACAACAACCTCAGGCAGTGCTGCAGGCTGGGGAAGAGTGGCTGGAAAGTGACCTGGCAGAAAAGGAGCTGGGGATGCTGGTAGGCAGCTGGCTGAACATGAACTGGCAGTGTCCAGGTGGCCAAGAAGGCCAATGGCATAAACAGTGTAACCCAGACTGTTTCTCTCAGCCTCTCTTATTTGAGCTGCAGGAACCTCACCTGCTCCCATAGTGTGCAGCAGCTTTGTTTGGGCAGGGCCAATCCACTAGAAGCTGCAGTAATGTTAACTAAAGAAATGGCTTTTGCTAAATTTGTATCTCAATGCTTTAATGTCCCAGCACGCATCAGCAATTCACTGTACTGTTCAATGATCCCAGAGGCTGGTGCATGACAGGGGATGTGATACACCCAGTCAATGCCTTCTTCCTTGGCCCAGGTGTCTGTGAGGTTGTTTAGGTCACATTCACAACTGATTCAGCTCTTTTGGGGGCAGAGTGTCACCACAGAAGTTGCTTTGCAATGCCCAAGATGGTGTTCTGGCCAGTGGCATGGGTCACAGACTATGTTTCCAACCACCCAGTAGTTGCTTCCACCTTTGTAAGCACCTGGTGCTTACCATGGGAAGTTCATGGTAGTGTGATATAATCAACCTGCTAAGTTTCCTCATATTGGTATCTCAGACATCATCCCCTGTGCCAAAAAGGCTTCAGCCACTTGGCTTCTTTACTGTGGTGCTATAAATAGCTCACCCTTTTGTTCTTCGTCCAGATCCATCTGAACTACGTCAATACTAGCACCCTAGCTGTCCTGGTTTTGGTTGAGACAGAGTCTTTTTTCTTCTTAGTAGCTGGCATAGTGCTTGGGTTTTTGTGATTTATTATGAGAATGTTGACAACACACTGATGTTTTTGCTCTTGCTAAGCAGCGCTTACCAAAAAGAAGTCAAGGACTTTTCAGTTTCCGACGCTGTCAGTGAGGAGCTGCACGCGAAGCTGGGAGGAAGCATAACCAGGACAGCTGACCTGAAATGGCCAGAGGGATATTCCATGACATAGAAAGTCATGCCTAGTATTTAAACTATCTTTATGGTTTCCCAGAAGGGTCTGATAGCTGCTTGAGGATAGGGTGGGCGTCTGTCCATGGGTCGTATTGTGCATTGCTTGTTTCTCTTGAGTTCTGTTCTCTATCGCCTTCTCATTGCAATTATTGTTATATTAGCATAATTTGTTTCATTATCATTATTATATTTTGTCTCAAATCTTTTTTTTCCTATGTCAGCCCAAGAGGTTTACCTTTTCTTTCTGATTCTCCTCCCCACTGAGGGAGGTGGTGGGGGGAAGAGCAAGAGGCTATATGGTACACAGTTGGCACCTGGGGTTAAACCATGATAGTCCTTGTTTGGTGCCCAGCATGAGGCATGAAGAGGTGAGATAATCATAGATCCGATCAGGGGTTGTTAAAACAAAGTAGTTATAAACTTTTATTACGCTAGCTTAATAGTTGCTGGTAATCACGTTGCTTTGTTTGCTCTCCGAGGTCCCGTGTGTGTGCTCAGAAGTGTATTACATCCTCGTGTTCTTGCTGGCTGTGTTCCCTGTGTGATGTTCATGTCCTGCGGTGTCTGGGCGAGGATTGTCGGTGCTGTGTGCCGCGTTGGGTTGCGCCGTGCGTGCCCCGGGCCGCGCCGTGCCCCGGGCCGCGCCGTGCCCCGGGCCGCGCGTCGCGAACCGAGCGCGCTCCGCCGCCGCGCTGCCGCGTTCTCCGTGCTGCTCGCGCCACCCTGTGGGCACTGCCAGTAATTACACCCCTGCCTTCATCGGGGTGCCGGGAGAAATCGCTCACGGCATTTTCTTCTTCCTTCCTCTTTTGCTTCCTCCCGAATTCTTCGGAAACCCTCCAGCCCTCTAGGCTGGTTGCAGTAGCATTTGAAGATTTTAAAGATTTTTAGTATAGATTCATGGAATGTCCAGGGTTGGAAGGCATCTTAAAGATCATCTAGTTCCCCTGCTGCAGGCAGGGACAACTTTCACTAGATCAGGATATTCAGGGTCCCGTCAACTTGGCCTTGAACACTTCCGGGAATGGAGCGTACAAAACCTCTCTAGGCAACCTGTTCGAATGCTTCACCACCCTCCGAGAAAAGAATTTCTTCCTGACATATAATCTAAACATGCCATCTCTGGGTTTAAAACCAGTGCCCCTTGTCCTATCGCTATCTGCCTGTATCTCCATCTTGCTAATATGCCCCCATAAAGTGCCTGAAGGCTCATCTTCTCCATGCTGAACTATCCCAGCTCTCTCAGCCCTTCTTCATATGAGAGACGCTCCATCTCTCTCAATATCTTCTGAATACCTCTGAAATAAACTTGTTAGGAATCGAAATGTCTTGCATATAGTTGAAATCTAGGGTTAAGGGTTTGAGAGCATCCCAAATCCCATTAAAAGCTCTTCAGTTCAAAAGAGGAGTAGGGGGACTTAAGCTCCAACAGGGACTGCAGCTACTTAAGCCTCTGTGACAAGCATTGCAGTTTCAATGCAATGAAATGCAATGCACTTCAATCCTTGTGACAACCACTGTAGCCACTCCAGCAACAGGCACCGGGGCCCCTTCCACCCCTGTGACATGCAGCTATTCACGTTCCAGCAAGAGGCACTGGGGCTATGTGAGCCCCAGATCCTTAACCCCTGTGACGAGCATGATGGCTGCTCATAATCCCACAGACAGGTGTTACAGCCAGTCAGAGTTGGACAGTCGGAAGTGCAGACGAACCAGACCAGCCTGTGCTGGTAGCAGTCACTCCTACACACAAGAACTGCCTGTGAAAATCATCTCATCCCATAAAGACGGACAAGGAGGGTGAAGAGGGCAAAGCAGGGTCATCACAGGAACACGAGGACAACTCACAACTAGAGTTTGCCAGCACTCAATCCCAGTCACTGAGTGAACTGCGCTGACATACAAGCATATGGATGGGGGCATATGTGACTGCTGAAATTCTGGTCCTTTCTATCAGTAGGACTACTGTGTTAGAAAGAACATGTATATGTAGCTACATCACACAGGCAACCTGTGACATTTCCCTGTCTGACTGGACAGGGATGACATTACATCTATTACCTATCTAAACTATATTGCAATATCATTCCGACAGTGCTCAAGAGCATTTTGCTGAGAGACCTATAAAACCCCAAAACAGTAACAACAATAAAACTATAAAAGATGAGTCCTGATGACCCTCCAAGGTGAACTTACACGGGTTGTAATAGAAGGTAAGAAGCCAAACAGATGCAGTGAACAGTCTGTAATGATGTTCATATAAATATGATAGTTACATAGAAGAGTCTTGTATTACATTAGAAGATTTCATGTATAAATATGTATGCAATGTACATGCTTTATTATAGAATGAAAATACGTAATATAAAATGTTGTTTCTCTGAAAAAGGGACATTCTTCATATTGAATTGTGTTAGATTTTACATTCAAGGTGTCAGAGTAACTGGAGGAAATTTGTTTCACCTTATTTTATCTTGGACCACAGGCACTCAGGCTTCCATGGGAAAAGTTAGAGAAGCCATAGGCAGGCTCTTTGGTAAAAAAGGAAGGTGGCAGAGGATTACAAATAATTGTTTTGCTAGTAGAGGTGCCTTTGAGAATTCATTACAGACAACATAAAAGTTTTAAATAGAAACTCAGATATCAGTTGTACCCCCTGCTGCCTGAGTTCAGTCATTCAAAGGAAAGTAACCCTTCCGTGCAGTCTGTCTGTCTTTCCTTCTTTCTGTAACTCTCCCTTTTCAAGCAGTTATGTTTATCTCAACAGAGGTAATATTCTCCTTATGAAAGGATGAGATCATAGAAGCCTTAGACATATACTCAGAAGGCTGCTGCTCACAAGTCTCAGAGCATGATTCAGATTACCTACACACCATTAACCTCTCAAGGAAAACTATAAAATCAGTGTGTGTTTCCATTTTTGCCAAACAATTTTCTGTGCTGTCAGCCTACTTTGGCCTGTGTAAATGGTGGGGACAGGAACCTGCATGCAGGCATGATCTAACTCTTCAGTGGAATGAAGAGGAATAGGAACCTATACTTGCTCCCATGATTTTTGGAGAGCATTTGGAGAGTTTATAAAGAGCATCTCCAAAGCAATCATGGCTATGAATTTTAGGAATCCCACCTTTTACAAGAGATATGGCTATTAACTCTTTTCAGAATGGCTTGTACTTTGCTATAAGGTAACTGAAAGCAAAAAGTGCCATCATCAGTCTGTCCAGAAAAACTGCTGCAGATGATCTTAAATGGAAACGAAATTCCTTCCTGTACTTGCCTGCATAAGAGGGTGCTTAATTCAGACTCCTGAGGTCCTTCTGCTGCCTGTGGTCGTGCACCTTTTTTTGTCATAGGTGTAGAGCTCCTTTTTTTTGTTGGCTCATGCCACCCAGGAGTGCACTTGTAGTGTCCCACAGAGGTGGCTGTGTCACATGTGCCACTCTAGAGAGTCACTTGCCTCCTGAGCACTGTATCATCACCCCTGCTGTGAACCTCTCAGACCAATGCAGGCCATGTGTGCATCCATTTTTAGGAATAGTCATATGTAAGCCAAGTGCTGAATACCAGGCAAAGTGGTCTCTCTTACTATCTTCATTCTAATGAAGTGAAGGTAGTACTACCTTAATGTGCATGAATATATATGTACATATGAAAATTTATAGACATAACTCAAATGTTTTTTTTTTCCCATGGGAAAGAAGAGAAAAATAGATTTAGAAGAATTTTTAGGCAGCTGAGACTGCTCGACTAAAGCTTTCAATGGAAAGATTAAAAAAAAAAACAAAAAAAAGTGTTCCACAAGCAATAAGATTAAAATAGGGTGGAGAGATCTAAAAAAAAATTCCCAAAAAACCAACATGATTTTTTCTGACAAGTTATACAGTACACAAATCAGTTTTTTATTTTGGTAGCTGGTGGAAGCAAGGCACATATCTAGAATGTCCTTGAAACCCAGCCCTTTAAAAATACTTAAATCTGTAAGAGGCTGGGATAAAACACAATACTGTATGAGAGTGTGAAGGTATTACCTGATCCAATGTTCTGCTGCTTTATGATTTTTTCATCACTGAAGCTATTCTTTCAGATAGCAAGAGTTGTATATGCTATTACAACTACAGGGAATGATTTAAAATCTGCAGTATTTCACTTCAGACTGTTTTCTGATGCTGATATTAAATACATTCACATAAGCAGAGGTTATTGAGAAAAATCACTGTGAGAATTTCATAAAAGGCTTTTAATAGGATGTTAATTTGTAAGATAGCATACTGAAAAACCACGAGCCATCAGTGTCAGTAAATACAAACTAGGTAAGACACTCACAGGGAGTCACAGGTTTTTAATGTTTTTGTAAACTCAAGTAGAATGAATGCTTTTGTGCTAATATATTTTATATCTATTTTCAAGATGAAGTAGAGGAGTATTACATATTAACTAGAAATTAATGCTAATGGTTATTAATATTTGAATCATATATAAAACTCTAGTAAAATAAATGGCGTAACAACTTCTGGTACTTCATATTCATTATTCTTTTTCACTACACTTCACAAGTCAGCTTAAAACTATCTTATTTTCTGAATTCTGAGTTCAGTATTTCCAAAGCCATGAAACATTTTCACTTCAAGCCTGCTAAGTTTAATTTTCACCACTGGAAAAAAAAAAAAAAAAATGAGAAGAAAAAAAGAGACCACTGACCTTGAAAAACAGCATTAAAAATAGTTCTTGTTAAATCAAAGTCCTTTAAAATAGTATTTTTGCATTACAAGCTTGCACTTGTCTCTCCAAACTGACTTCAGAGTAGATCCTCTTGCCTATTTAAAATCACAAGTCACAAAAAGTATCCATTTCACTTAGAACAGCTGAGCACCAGTGTGGCTCCAGCACTGCAGAAAAGAGACATGCAGCTTCATCACAGCGTTATTGTTTGCAATCTCAGGGAATGCAACTTTACTCCAGAAATCAATGGTAGGAACATTTCTAATGAAGTCACAAAGAAACAGCTTAGACAGTCTGCATAGAGCAAAAACATGGACGATCAGGAGACCTGAAATATTTTTATATCAGTGGCATTCTGAAACCAAGGTTGTGCTACAGACTTCTGCAGGCATAGCTATGTTGATGTGTGAAATGCATTTTTGTCACTGTTGGGGAGAGACAAATGGCTAAAATTAAATAAAATGCTAGAAGTGATTTTTTTTTTAAACAAAATGCATCTTCAGCAGAACTGATTATCTTTACCATATTCCACTGTGCCATTTAAGTACTCTGAAAATGAATGTGGACTCATGGTTTTCACTCATGAATGTACTGTATCTTCTAACATATCACTTCAACATCTATAGGCTTGGAGGGAGGTGAGCAGACAAATGTACCAAAATACCCTTGGAATTTTTGCTTGTACTTTACATGTTGTGACCTGTAACCCAAATACTATGGCATCTGTAGCCTTATAAAAATGCTGAGTACTATATTTTTCTCTCTCAATGCCAATTACTTTTCAGTTTACAAAATAAAATATTTGATTACTTTTCCCTCATGTACATTTTATTTTAATATGTCTGATTTTTCTACTCATGCCCTCCCTCTTGGCTTTTTGCAGTTTGTAATGGAGTACAGTAATGCCCCCTCTTAGAGGGCCAGTGAAGTAAATTCTACTGTGAGTGTAGCTTGGGTCACTACTACAGAATATACCCACAAATGTTTATCTATTGAGTCATAAAGAAATACCTTTGAAACTGTAAATTCTCTTTTATTTTCTTGTTACAGAAGTTTAAGGAGTGATTTTACAGGTGGCATTGTATGAAGCAGATTTTCAGATGCAGAACAAGAATCCTCTTCTTTCATTTTTAAAAGAAACATGTCTCTAATGCCTAATAAAATACTTCTACAGAAAACAAATGAAATTTCCTTGTATTTTACATTATATGTGTCTACTAACTATAGCATTCATTTAAAAGTCTCTCTATTTTCATTTGTACCTTGGAATTTACCAGCTGGGGTTTACCAATGAAGCAGAACAGATTTCCTTCCTTCCTTCCTTCCTTCCTTCCTTCCTTCCTTCCTTCCTTCCTTCCTTCCTTCCTTCCTTCCTTCCTCCCTTCCTCCCATATTGTATTGACAGGCCCTGGCCAGTTTCAGAATGTTACACAAACCAACAGTTCCCCTGTATGAGTTTTAGAACTTCACTGGTGTCCACCGCTGAGTGTTCAGCAGTACCAGGTACTTTATTCCCTCTACGCTGCCAAAGTCAATGTTTTTCTCTAGGAGCTCTCTCCTGGCTTTTGATCATCGTGCTACATCTATGCCCAGGTTTACCTGGATATACCTAGATAAAACACTCTATGAAATAAGTAACAAGCAGTTTTTTGATTCAAGACTCATTTTCTACTATTAATGCACACTCTAACTCACTGCACACCTCATTTGAAACTGGGTTTGTTAATACAGACAACTTGCTAATTATGAAATGCTAGTATGTTTTGGTGCCTTAACTGCTCTGGTAATCAATTTCACAATCACTATTTCACATAAAAAGTGATTTTATCTTTCATTAAGAACTTCTGAATGCTTATATATCTTCTCCTAAAATCTTGATGATTCTTTTTTTTAGCACAGTGTTTTTTTCGAGTGTTTTCACCACTAGAGGGTAGAGAAATACAGTATTGGCCAGCACGTAAAAATTCCTTGCTCTGCAAAGAAAATAAGTGTTTATTGCTGTTAGGATTTAGAGGCTCCTCCAGCATTCCTTTCAATATGACTGTTCAGAAGGACTAAATGTAACAGAATACAGCTCCCAGAGGTGAACCAAACCCAGATAATTACCTTGATTGCTTGCAAAGAATCCTCTGCCATCCTACATTTGAATATCAGGATTCATTTTCATCTGAGGGCTAAGTTTGCAACACTGAGCCCAGGTATTCTCTAAGGTGGGAGAACTGAAGATGAGTTATGTTTTAGGTAGCTTAAACTACTTATGAATGTACACAAGTAATTTAGTAAACCTACTTTCATAGAGTTGGTGTAATTCTTGATGAGTAGTTGGCCTCCAAATCTCTGCTTTGCAATCCAAGAGTCTTGTGATCATAATAGCCATTTCCGTGACGTGCTTTAAAATTATCTGAGAGAATTTATCTGTATGCAAGATATCCCAACATCTGGGAATAGGTAGATGTTTTAAATACAATTAAGCTGATTTCTAACCATCTTGTAATCTAATTAAAATATGGTATATAATTAAAATATTGTATGTGGAGAAGCGTGTGGTGTGCAGCACCTCAGGGTTAAACTCCTTGGTTAAATTTATCCGAAGGTTGGTGCACTGTAATTAAAGCATCTGTAATTTACAAGTTGGATAACTAAATTCTAAGACAACTTCTTTTGAGTGCATACAGTGGAAACAAAATGCATGAAATGGAGGATATTTTGCTACTCGGAAGATCTTTCTAACATAACCCAATAAAATTCATTCTCTACTGAGCACAACCACAGGTCACAAAATTTTGTTGCAAACAGCTCACATCAGTTTACCAGGTTCCTTAGCTCTTCAGAGATATACATAGTGCACAGGGTTTTGGGTGGCATTCCTGCACTTGACAGTTCTGTATGTTTTGTTCTACATTTGTTTTTTTCTTTTCTGTTTTCTTCTTTGGAGTAAAAAACCTGCTCAGAAAAAAAAAAAAACAAAACACCAAACAACATTTTCCTTCCCAACAAATCATTAATTCCTATCTGACTTCTTAGCAAAGAAATGATAGAAGCCAGTTAACCCTGTTTTAGAAGCACTCCTGTAATTAAAAGATAGAAAAATACTTCCTCAAATTATATGTAAAGTAAAAGAGAATAAGAAGAAAAAGCTATCTTTCCAAAAAGTTGAATTTTTATATATTCAGAACAGATTTTGACTTCCTTAAAGTTTGCTAAAAGCATTAGATGAAAAAAAACCCACTCTATTTAAAAAACATCTGTGGTAAAGAATTCCTCCTTGAAACAGTCACCTTTCATTGCCTGCTGCCATACACATCAAGAGCTTTGCTTCAGCTCAGGCTAAGGCAAAGAAAAACAAAATGAGAACAGACACAGGCCTGATGTGAATGAATGACCTGAACCCTGTTTATTCCATACTTCTACTAGGGAATCATTTACGTTGGAAAAGACCTCTAAGATCATCAAATCCAGCCGTTAACCCAGCACTGCCAAGTCCACCACTAAACCATGTCCCTAAGCACCACACTTACACATCTTTTAAATACTTCCAGGGATGGGGACTTAAACACTTCTCAGGGCAGCCCATTCCTCCTTTTTGGTGAAGAACTTTTTCCCAAAAACTTTTCCCTCTAAACTTTCTCCTTGGCACAGACTGTTTGATAAGGGTGAGGGGGAAGGTGAACAGCCCAACCCTTTGTTCGTGGAGCATCACCTGTGTATGGAGCACTACCTATAGCCAGAACACTACCTATAGCCAGAACACCACCTCTAGTCCTCTCCTTCACAGCCTCTCTGTGCTCTGGAGAAGAAAGGGTGACTTTAACCTACCACAGCTGTGGGGAAAGGCTTATTCCCACCTACTGGGTGCAGTCAGCTGCACTGACACCAGCTCTGCTCCTGAAGCATGGCCAGACAAAAGCGCTTACTCTGTGCCCTGTGTGCTAATGCTGCTGGAAACAAAGCAAAGGAACATGACACTGAAGCTATTTGAGAAGGGATGCAACAGTCTTTCTGGCTTTCTTGCAGTCTGAGCTTGTGGATAAGGAGATAGACCCAGAGAAAACTGATGATTTGCTCTGTGCTGTGCTTGTTGAAGAGGTGTGTTCACTGCAGGTGCAATTTGAGTGACTGGCATCCCTCTCACAGAGTGCATGTTAGTTGATGCTTCAATTTTCTCATTATTGTTATATTTTTGACTTTGTCCATCTTGTGCGTTGATGTCTCTAGAAGACACCTCCTCTCATTCTCTGTACTGCAGCTGATGAATGGATCCATGTGCATTTTGAGTGGTGGTGGGAAAAGTGCCCCTTCCTGAGCACACACAAAAACTCTGTGGACCATCAGGTCTCAAGTACAGCTCATCTATGACTTTTTGAGAAGTGGACAGCTTAGTTATGACCCAGACTGGTTGAGATAATTATGCAGAGACATCATACCTTCTGTCTGTCTTGAGATGAATGCTGTATTGACTATATATTGGAGCAGGTGTCAAAGGAAATCTTTAGCTTGAGGCCATGCTTTTAAAATAAATACCAATAATATCAAGAAAGTTTCAAAAAAATAGGAGAGCAGTGATGTGATGGTGATGTTTAAAATGCACAGGAAGACTGACCTAAGGAATCCTAAACTAGCTACATTACCAGTTAAACAAACTTGATATTTTCCTTTGCAATTACTAGTTTGGGAGGTCATAACTGTTGGATTACAATCTACCTAGGGTTTTGAAAGCCTTACTATAACACAGAATGAATTCTAATTTTAGAGGAATATACTCCACAATACCAGCGAAATGCAAATGAAATGGATTAAGAATAACTGGCATATTACAAATAAGGCAGTATTTAGTGAGCAAATGTTATTTTAAGACCTGCTTATCTGCCTAAGATCTGCCTTAGATCTAGCACAATTGACATTGTCTTTGTGACTTGGAGCAAAAAATTACAGCTCAACACATTTTCTCCAAGGACTGAAGAAAATTAAGTAATCATCAAGACAAGTCAAAACTACAGTGACTTGGGATTGCTTTATGAGCTGGGTCCTTCCTACAAAAGCAGGGCATTCACATGTTGGACTGCAGAAGGAAAGCTGACAAGTAGGGGGCATATCCTGGAAACAATGACTGTGAAAAGGGACCAGTAATAATGTCCTTTTAGCTTGTCATTAACTGCCAGAATGATAGTCTAGAAAAACCATTTTGTAATCAGTGATTTTATGCACAGAAAGAAAGAGTAGCAGAGAGCTATAAAGCTGTTCTCCTGGTATATTTTCAAAGGACTTTGAGAAACAGGAGAGTCACAGAAAAACAATTTTAGGATCACAGAAGATAATTTACAGTGGGTTGCTTAAAAAGCCTTCATTAGAAAATGTACCAAGAGGTGACTCCTCACAAGTATGCAGGTTTTTTGAGTGGAAGGGGGGAATACTAGAGTCACTAATATATTAATAAATACCAGTGGCTGTCAGCAGAATCTGGCTAGATAACTACAAACACGAAATAAGACACCATTTTGATCTCACATTGGAACAAACTATTGAAGAAGACTTCTGTAGACTTCTCTCTTAACTTGTTCAGCTCACGCTTGGATGCCTTTCTGGTTTAATACAGAAATAAGGGGATGAAACCTAAGCTCTTTTGGTATCTTTCAGGTCAGATTAGATGATGTAACTGTCCCTATTGACATACAACTCTATGAGTCTCTGAAAAGGCTGATATCCAACATGTTTGAACAGTTCAGTGTAGACAAGACAGTCTGGACTGAAGCACACATCAGGAACCAGTGTTTTTAAGCTGTTTTGCAGGATTTTTTTTCATTATAAAATAAAACTCATGGATGCAGTATAGGAGAAAAGCCAAACTGGCCTTGAAGTAAGAATGACCTTCTTGGACCATTTGTCCTTGGCAAGCTTAATGCCTAAATAGCAAGTAAGGTGTTGTCTAGTCAGGGAGAAATTGAAAGCTACTGATGCCTCTCTGAAATAGTCTTTATTTAGTTTTTCCAACTTACTGTTCTTTTTTCAGTCAAGTTCCTGAGCATATGAAAAAACAATTATGCCATATTTCTCATGCTAATACAAAATGTTCACTGTTAAAACAGTGTATATTTTGTTCTCCATTCATAAAATCTACTCCTTCTCCATGATTCATTTTGCAGATTAGCAAAATATCTGAAGTTTTGGTGACAAAAAAATTTCCCATTTATTTTTTGTTCTCTCTCTTATATTAAGATATGAATTTTAATAATCTAGTGTATAAAAATATTGCATCTTTTTTTTGAAAGATCTCACATAGTTGTACATGTGTCACTTTATATGAACAATAAATCCTGTTACATTCTTTACCTTTTAAAAATTATTTTGGCTGCAGCTGTAAGAGCCTGCTCAAGAACAGGACATACTGACTTTATAAAGAGCAGTTCTTGGTTTTTACAAGATGCAGTCAGGTCTGCTGAATACCCAAATTCTGAGGGCCTAGGACTTTCTTAATAAGATCTTTTTGTGGAATGTAATTTTTTTCAGGGGTTATAAGTCTAAATCCTCCATTTATTTTCAGTATAAGTACTAGACTTGTGTGTATAAATAGAGAAATTGACATAACCTTTCTGCCTTTCAACCATCTGCAGATATAAAATGTAAGCACAGTAAGAGCTTTATGTATTGTGCTGGTGTAAAGACATTTTACAAAGGGACTCCATATTTCTTAGCTAATCCAGTTCTTATACTAATCCATATTTGCCCAGATTTGTGACTTTACTTAGGAATCTAACTTTCTGTGGCTTTTCTCCAGGCTCTGACTCCTCTAACCAGCATTTCTTTTCTGCAGGTTTCGTGCAGTATATTCCTTAGGCAAATCTGAGTGCACAAACAGAAACCCAGACTGATGCCAGTGAGCCATTATGGTCTGTCTGACATGGCTGAGCCATTTCACATGACTGCACGTATCCGGTGTGCTATTATTACAGACCCCAAACAATCCTCAAATTTAATGCTTGCACATTTTAATGTCTGATTCTTTTCAGGCACATGACTGCATAAGCAGTTCAGTTGTCAGAGGCCAGGAGTTTTTGCGCCTCCAGTTGAACTTAATGTGGCAAAGCAAACTTTACATGATTTCAAAACAAGCCTCCAGTTTCTTTGTTATGCTGTTTACAGTAGAAACCTTTCCAAATGCTGATTCTTACACTTTTAGAAGCAGAAGTTTCTATCACGGCAATGATGCCATGATGCAAAATTTACACATAAATCTCAGAAAGTAATTTAGTTGGCTGAGGAATCACCTAAATGGTGTGATTGATTTAAACATTGTCCTGAAATAAGACTTGGTGAGAAAATAATGCTCCCACACACAGTCATGAGGTTTCTCTATTCCAGCCAATGTTTTTCCAGGTGCTTTACTGTTTATTAACACTGTTGAGCTGTAGCTCTTAGATCCTTGTGTTGTTTTGTTTTTGTTTTTTCTTTTTCTTCCCAAGAACCCTTCCAGAGGAACATGTCTTTACAGCCTGACAAGCATATAGGTGCATTCTGCAAGGATTCATCAAGACTGACAGTGGGTACAAGGTGGAGAGAGGTGGTCATCAGTCTCTCAGTCAAGCTAGTGTGGACAAATAAATGATGTGCCTTATGAATACAAACTTATCTGGGTGTAGTGTCTTTTCTCTGCTTTCAAGAAAGTTAGACCTGGAATGGCTCCTTTTGCATGTTCTATGGCACTAGTTCTTCTTTAAGATCTTGTTTTTAAATATCGTGAAAATGATGTCCCTTATTTTGTTCCTCCTAATGCTGGTGCAATATGTTCTACTTAATTTCTCTGTCACATATGATTACATGAAAAAGGAGCAAAGATAAATGAGAGGCAGGGGAGAGGGGGTAGTAACTGAGCAACATTTCTTTTTCCTGCCTCCAGCCTATCAAGGGATGTGCTTTCTTCCCTGTTAGGCATATTTTACTTCTCTCCATACAGTAGAATTTATATTCACCCTTTAAGAAAAATACATATATGACCTAGGGGTATATATGGCAGCAAGTCAGGAATAATTTAGTCATGAGATCATATGTGAAGGGAAGTGCATTGCTGCTGGAAAATGTTCTGCTAGTATTATGAAAACACTGGGACATTTGTATTAAAAGAAACATTATTGTGATAATACAAAATAGTTAATATGTTAGTGAGCATAAGGATGAGAAATAACCAAAATTAGGAAGTGACAAGTTACCAACATCTGATGATGAAGTCGTGCTTGGACTAAGGCTAAAAATTACTCTGACAGAACATTTCATTTACAGGAGTGCTGAATTAATCACTGCCCTTAGCTAATGCACTTACCAGACTTTGTGACAATATGGATAAAATCTAGATTCCTTTATGGTTTTTTTTTTTCTTCCTAGCATTTACATGGAAAAATGTATTATGTCACCCTAAACCCTCAGCTCAGCTAGTCTGTGGTGCCAAAGAGCTTACAGAACATTCATCTCACATTCTTCAGGAAGTTATCTACCAAATTTTGCAAGACTCCTTACTGATGAAAGTAACATACTGCTTACTTGATAGTTCATTGTCCGTAACTCTAGAAATTCTATGAGAAATACTGAAAGGGATAAAAGACAAGTAACCTAAAATGGGACATAAGGAGATAATTGTGTTCTTTAAAACAGTCATGTGAGATAGCAAGGCAGTAGAATATACCATGGTGTAAGGCTATTTTACAAGAGGAATATTGCACGCAATCTGCATTCTCCTGTGTGGAAATATGAATTCTAAATATATCATGCTTTTTGAAAATATCGCTTATGAAAAATCACTTATGATTAAATTACTATATTATGACTAAATATATCACTTCTTTTTGAAAAGTATCTTTGCATCCTTAAAGCAAAGGGTAAAATTTGGCCAAAGCCCCATCCATAAGGTTGTACAGAGACTGTCTATCCTAGCAGAGATCAGGGACCAGTGCATGCTCCATTTGCTGGATCTGCAGCAAGAGGCAGTTGGTGCTATAACCTCACAATAACTGAAGGTTACTTTTATTTTTTTAACTTCAAACTAGCTTCAGACTTCTCCCACACACTGAAAGCTGAAACTGCAGGAATACACTAGGCGTGGTCCTTCAGGCTATCTTTCAGTTTAATTACACTTGAAAAAAATGCAGTTTGTGCATGCCAGCTCCACTAACACCTTCATGCAAAATGATGCACTGTGTACTGGAAAGTGCAGGAGGAACTGCTTTGGAAGAGCAGATATGTCCATTAAAAGCATAACCATGACCTGATCTATTGATGACTACAATACAGAGGAATGTAGTGCTTGCAAGTAGCTAAACCCTGTATCCTTTAATATGCAGGAGACATTTCTTAATCAATGCCCAACTTTATGATTTCAGAACTACAACATGCTTACAACCTCTCATGGGTTCACTTGGTGGATAGGAGCTATGTGGAAAAAAAAATGCATGTTAAGGATTACAATCTCATGCTGTCAATTCTTCTGTCAGCTACAGAATTGCTTTTTGTAATGCTAATTAAAACAAGGAGCCTCAGTAAAATGCACGTCTCTTAAATATATTAGTTCAGAAGTATCTAAAAAGAAGCCAAATGCTGAGCTATCCAACTTCAGCCCAAAACTTATGGCAGGTGTGCTTAGGTGGGGCTTGACAAACTCCAGCTTGTCCCTGGTGTGCTCAGGCTGCTGCACGCCCACCTTGGAAGCCGATGGTGTTCCTGGGTCAGTGCTGGGCTCTGGTGGGGCTCAGTTTAGACAGTTACAAATCTCTGCTGAACATCACAGCCTTTGGGGTAAAACTGACTCAAGTTCAGCAGCCTTGGATTGTGGGATGGACAGGGTTTTTTAGGCTCTGGGTAGGTAGGAATGTGCCTGGCACAGGCATGCCCAGCCATTGGGTCAGGGTTCTCAAAACTGCCAACAAAAACTTTGTTGGCAAACACAGTGTTGTTAATAGATTAGAGTTTTTTTCTCTGAACAAAGGCTCTGTTGTGGTTGCTTCAAGTCTTAACATGCTTTAAAATGCTCCTGCCCGCCCTCATTCCCAGAAGGATATATATCAATGATGAAGTATTTCCTGCATACACAATATTTGTAAATAGTCTTGTGATCCTTTAGAGGAAAAAAGATATTTGAATGACAGCTGTTTTAACTCATCTTTAATTTACTTATTAGAAGGAAACCCATTGTCCTAATCAGTTTGATGTTGTTGTACAAAAAAAAAGTTAGGATAATCAACGTATCTTACATAATTAAGATTGATTACCTAAGGGGAATTGAAACAGTCTCTGTTATTAAATAAGTAGATAAACAGTTCAAATTCATTATTGAACTTACAGATAGTGTTTCTGAGCAGTCCTCTAGGGTTTTTAAAATTTAAATTTCTGTAATTTGTTATTTCAACACTATAGTTTTTATTAACATTTTAAAAAAATATGCATATAAAATGACAAGTAACTCTAAAGACATCTCAAGTTTACAGTAAGCTATTTCTTACAGATGTATGCAGAATCTCTTTGCAGCTATAGAAAAACACAAACAAGTTACACAAGACACTGGTTTTGATTCCTCTGTAAGAGATCTGAACAAAATGAAAGTGGGAGATAGGTAATTTTAATATTTATTTAGAACTGAATATACTTATATCTGAGTAACGTTTGCCCATAGGTAAAATGTGGTTGAAGGTTTAAAGGAAAATATTTTTGTTCAGGATCAGGATGATGAGGCTGACAAAACCTTATAATGGTTTCTCAAGGAAGTCTTGGGCTTACAGAACCTGGTCCTCATGGGTGACTTCAGTTACCCACACACTTGTTGGGAAAACAGCACGGCAGTGCACGAGTCATCCATCAGGTTCTTGGAGCACGCTGAGGACTGACTCCTGCTACGGATGCTGGATGTACTGACAAGGAACAATGTACTGCCCAATTTACTGCTCATGAACCAAAAAGACTTGGCAACCACCAGTGTTACCCTTGAACAGACTAGTCAAAACTCTGGGGAGTTTAAGATCCTGCTGAGCACTCTGAAGACCAGTGGTAGGTCAAAGACACGTGATTTTAGAAGAGCCAGCTGCAATATCCTCAGAGCCAAGCTGTTTGAGGTACCATGAACAGTAACCATGAGGAGATCTCTTCTCTTTCCATCTAAAAATTGGCAAAAAATTATATTTGATAGGAGGTGGATTCATTAATAAGTCATCTGAATTTCTAGAACTTGCAGTGAAGGCAATGAAACAAAGAGTGGCATCACTCATAAATCCTCCATATATACATATCAGGTAGGTAAACATAGAAAAAGAATTCCTCATTTAAGGAGAGAGATGTCCCACGACAAAACAGTTAAAAGATGGCTTTAGGAGGGTAGCTTCTAGAACAAACTTCATACAATAATGAGACTTATAATTAATTCAAATAGATATTTACATAATTTTATTTCTTTTTAAAAATAATCATATGACATATCTGCCTGTAAAGGCAGAGAATCAGACTCTAGGACCCAGCAAGTTCTTTCCATTATCTCATGTAAACTTAGCTGGTATATTATTAAGACTGCCATATATTTTATATTGGTATTCAGGGCTATTAAAAAATCAGAACTGAAAAATTAATTATGAATACTGTCTAGCAGTAAAAGTTTATAATAATTTCTGTATCATATGTCTGAATATGTGCCACTGAAGGAAGAAGAAGTTATGAAAACTTAAAGGGAAAGATTTACCTGTGTGGATTGTTTTTCTGCAGCATTAAATAATAGAAGGAAACTTCTGCCATGAGACCTACTGAAAGCTGCTACCAGAAGTACCTACAGGAGGTGACTGGGAACATACAAAGTGTTAGTGCAGTTAGTGCTTTTAGTTTTTACCAATCTGCATAACTGTCTCGGAAGNAGGAGGTGACTGGGAACATACAAAATGTTAGTGCAGTTATCTGCATAACTGTCTCGGAAAAAAATGGGGCTTGATACCTCTAAAAATGCCAATTTTATATTCATATGCATTCCCATGGATTTAAAATCAGCCTAACAATTTTTAATGTGCTTTTAGGCACAGAGCATTATTAGCACTCTTGTCCCTCTTTCCTTGTGTGTCCAAAGCAAATTAAAAAGATGGGCCTTTATCCCAGGAAGCCTACTGAGAACAACTAATTGATTTTCTTGTAGAAACTGCTCTCTCTCTCCACTCTCAGTTTTCCTCTGTTTGGAAGATGCTGTTGCTGTTGGAGAAGAGTTGATGATGGGAAAAGATGGGCTCTCAAGGCTTGTGCTGTGGCCTGGAGAGTGAGACTTGGCCTCAAACCAAACAAGAGGAAGCTTCCCTGCGTGCAAAGAGATTATTGCAGATGGACAGTATGTGCTACCCAAAGGAGGCTACAATTGCTCATTGAAGTATTGGAGCAAATTAGTAACCTCTTGTAGCTGAGGAAAAACTATACTCAGAAGAGAAATGCTGTAATTTTGAGAAAAGATACAATTACAATTTGTCTTTCCCTGCTGTTTTATGTGCTTTAGCACTGTTTCATGCCAGTGAAACTAAAACATGAGATGAGTGAGAGGAATCATTATTCTTCTTTATTTTAAGTGTACTCTGCGAATGCTGTATCTGTGATGATCTGTGAAATATATACAACTCAGATAAGCAATAAAGGAGGATTATATTTTAATAAAATAGATTTTTAATATTATAAATACAAATATGAACATATTATGACTATTAATACAGTGAAGATTAATCCAAATACAATTATATATGGAATAAAAGAATGCCCATGCTTACTACTGCTCATATAAAATGAGAACACAATCCAGTTGCAGCCTTGGCTCATCTCTGATGCTGATAAACACCTGATGTCAAAGCTGATGCAGAGGTAACAGATGATCTATTACAGTGAAAAAGGGACAGAGTAGATCAGATAAATGATTGTGCAAGTTGAAGCATGAAAGAGTGGCACTAAATTTCCACCTCCCAAATATAACTTTTGATCTAGAAATCCAAATTTCAAGTTTATTGAGCAGAAAGGGGATGTTGCCATGTGAGCTGTTTCTGCAGGTGTAACAGCTGAGGCATTTCTTAAATATCCTAAGTGAAAGCTACAGAGCCAAAAATGGGACTTTCATAAATAAATCTAACTCTTTTGAAGAGAAGTAATACTCTTTTTCTAAGCTGTTTTCAGGTTTATAATGAGTGTTTAAACTTGTGTTTGCCTAAATATACCGTATCTTCTTTATCCATGCACTTATTTGATAAAACAGTGGCCAAGCAAAGGTGAGGAATTGGGTGATTTTGCCCATTTGGAGGGAAAATATTGAACATACAAGAGTGTGTGCAGTCAGACCTTGTGGATCTCACACACTGACGTGTGCACACCTCTAGGGACTATGGCCCATTTCCTGCTAAGCCTGGGGAGTCTGGGTACTGCTTTTGCCAAGTCCTGGAAAGGGACCTCCCCTGTGAGGCCCAAATCAATCCTGCTGCTGGAAGACACAGGTGGCAGTGAGACAGCTCACTCTGGGCAGCTCCTTGCCTGTCACACCTGTCTCACAGCTGTTATTGCTGGACTCTACATTGGATACAGTTTCTTCAGCTTAAAAATTGGATATCTTACAGGTGTTCCAAGGCAGCTGAAGGCTAGGACTATCAAAGCTGTGTGCCAATAAATATTATACACTGAAAGAGTGATTATTTCCCTGCCCCACCCCAAGAATGAAAAGGCTATTTTAGTACTGCTAATTTAAAGGAAAACTACTTCAAACTGTATCCCTTAGAGACAGAGTTTAGAGGCTACGTATTTACAAAACACACTAGAGAGAAAGAGACACATTTATTTTTTCTGAGCTCTGCTCAGAAAAAAATTATAGATTTTGATAATTATGGGTTCACTGAAAAACTTGTATTTCATATGTGGCTGCACAATTTCATGGCATTTCCCACAGAGATCATAACAGCTGTTTTGTTGGTTGTAGACTTTGACTTTCAACTTTGATCAAAGTAATTCTGAATAAAAAATAAGCATTTTTCACTCCATTTGATTCTTCTGAAGTTCTGTGGAAAAAAAGAAAGAAGACAACATTTCAAACTATTTTTAAAGAAAAGACATGCAACTTATGAGCCTGGAAAACTCTATATGGTTCTCATCATCTCATGACATGTAGCATTATTTTAAAGCATAATAAGTACTTCACTGTAATATATTGTGGGCAACCTGATTGCTACCTAAATTCCCTAAGTCTATTTGACTTTGGTTAGATTTTGGGTCTAATGCACTAGCAATGAAATAGTTACCTTAGCATTTCCTTTTGCAGCTTTCCATTACAATATATGTGAAATCCAGATGTATTTGTTTTCTTCCAAAGAGTTACCTTGGGATACAAAATCACGGCTAATGAATCTGAATATGTTGGATCAGATCCCAGTCCAGCCCTCTGAGAAACCCAAATACCATTACCTAAAAAAAACTAAACCCAAAATACATTAAAATTGCTTTGTATGCCAAATAATTATGCTTATTGATCATAGCAAAACCTATTGTTTTTGCTTGACAGGAGGAGTCAAATTAGTTGAGACAGTGGAATAAAAAATTTTCTGTATATGTAATCCCGGAAGTATTTTTTCTCTCTTTACTTTTAAACAGCAGTTCAGAAAAAATAGGCTCCCCAGGACTGAAGGTTTTGTAAGTTGAATTTTTTCCCTTTATGCCCCAAAAAGTTTTTTTGTCACCACTAAATTCTAGTTTAGACATGTGAAAAGAGATCCTTACAATGGAAAACTTGACTAAATTCTAGCTGGGTTATGACACTTCCAGTGTAGTATTATATTAAAATTAGTTTTAGAAAACATAACAATTTGAAACAGAGCTGCTGGAGGTAAAACTACACATAATTATACAGAGGTGACATCAAACTTACTTCAGAAGGAAATTATGCAGAGGTAATAACAAACTTCAGCTCCTTTTCCCCCCACCAGTGCAGAGGATCTTCTTGTCTCCATTACTGGATTTTTGTTACTGCTGTTTTGGTCATGGTGAAGTGCCCTGTGGCTGGTGCTGCAGCACTGAGGACCCTTTTCCAAGAAGAGCTGCTGAAGAATCATCTGCTTGCAGTTAGCAGAGGTGAAACCCCAGAGCGTGATTAAACCCTAGCACGTACGGAGCACAGAGCACTGACCTGCTCCTCTGCCTCCCTTCCAGTATCCTCATGCTTCCAAAGTGTCTACAGACTGGCTTTTCCAAGTCACATTTTCCAGAGCAGAAACAATAAATCAGTGAAAAAGGCATACCAAACATCTTCTTCAGCAGTTCTGGGGTATACAGTATCCTTTATTACTGATAGGAAGTGGTTCATGCTCAGCAACTGAGTATCTTGTAAAATAAAAGCCACAATTTATTTAATACCATATTAGATAAAGTTGCACATTGTTTGTGCAACTGTCAAATCAACTGGTCACATTTTTATCTTTCAATTCCATTAACCTGTTTCCCATCTTCCTAGAGGAAACTGCAGGATTTTAAAATTTTTATAAAACATATTAAAATTACTGAAGATTTATTATTATCACTTCCAGTAAGATAGAAATGATATTATACTATTTACTGCATCCTCTTGGAAATCAAAAGCCAAAGGCCACACCTCTACTGAGTGTAAATGATCATATGCCATTGAAATTTAGAGATCCAAAGGCCTATTCTACCTACAAGTCCAAAAAGGTACATAAAAACAAATACATTTCTTCTTTATAAGTCTTATTCTCAGAGACAAATTACAGTATTTTTCCACTTCTGGTATTGCAAGAATGATGTAGTCAATGAGTGAATGTTCCAGGAAAAGAATAATTTACAGTATTTCACACAGGAGTAGAACACAGAGGCAAAAATGCAGTGAAGCAGGTTTGCTTTGACCAGCTAACTTCCACAGTGTTGCCCAACACTACAGTTACTTTTTTGACTTACAAAAGTGAAGCTGAACGAGAAGACATCAATTTACAATAAATCTATTTGGGATGAACACAGTTTTAAACATACCTATCATACATCCTGAATAAAGATTTAACATTTTTGGAAGGTGACAAATATGAGGGTAAGGGGAAAAAAGAAATGGTGGCAAGAAGGAGCAGGGGAGCCTTTGCTGTTACAGAAGTCTTTGTTTCATTCCCTATGTAGAATTGGAAGGAGTCTTTTTTTTTTTTTTTAATATTATTATTTCGTTGATTATATTCAGTTTGAGTTCTCTGTGTGTTATTTTAAAATTAAGTAACATTATATGCAAGCTTCTGTCCTTCACACTGGAATTCTTCACAAACAAGATTAAAATTCCAGACAGATATGATTATCTGATATTGAAGAAAATAATTTGGTTTTGACTCTTTCCTCTTACTTCCTTTGGATTACTTCAAATTACTCTGTCAATATGCTACATTCCTTTCTGGAGAGCAGAGAACATAAATACAATATGATGAATATTATATAAACTTTTGTTGACTGTAAGGATTTTGAATCAAGGACTGGATTTTGGGCTTTGGTCATACCCAGAATATTACTTGGAAATTTCTTTATTAAAAAGGAAGAAAGAATAAACAGTCCATAAATTAGAAGCAGATATTGAATAGTAAATTGTTAAGGGTAACAATTTATTGAATGCAGAAAAACTCAAAGCTTGGGGATTTTTAAAGTAATTTTCTGTTTTCTAAGTATCCTTGGATTAACACATATGTGAAAAATTAGGTCAAACAGAAAATTGTTTGGGGAAGTTTTAAGCCAGAAAGAAGAGAGGAAGTGTTGGGATTCAGCCTACCTTCAGATAACTACCATCCAATGTGCATAACCATACACAAATAAACATATTAAAGAAGTAATGTAGTAATATTACTTGTTTGTATTCATAATTATTATTTGGCTTTGTCAGCCAGGCACTTCAGGTCTGACCTAAGCAGACCCACCAGGGCTGCAGGAGTCCAGTGCCCCACAATGGGGGATTTTGGAGTTACATAAAAAGAGCTTTCTGAGTTTTTGAAGATGAAAAAAACGTTTTCTGCTTTTTAAAACTTTTCCTTTTTGACTTCATGGTGTGAGAGCACAATGAAAAGCAGAAGGTTTTGTAAGAAACTGGGGAAAGCATTTGAGCATTTGCAAAGGAGTTTGAGATTTAGGATTGCTGGTGACCTTGCCTGTTGCTATCCCAGTCACCCAGAAAGACTCAAACAACCAGCACAGCCCGTGGAAAAATAAGGTACTTTTCATGCATGGCAGTCTCAGTAACAGCACTAATTAAAGATGGTCTTAACTCAGAATTGAAAGATAATCACACATATAACCAAGCTATCCAATACTTCTATTTAAGAATAAAATGAAGAGAGCTAGGCAGAACAGCTTGCCTTTTAAGCTATGTCAGGGAAAAAGATTTGATCTCCTCGGAACTCTGCGTGTGTGTTGGTGGGCAAGATTCAAAATTTTCCTTAGTATCTGGCCTGTTCTCACTCCAGTGTCATTATATAATTAGAGTAAAATAGCCTTTTGGGCAGAGTTTGTGTTGAGGTGCTTATTGTATTGACCCACTTGGCGTGCCTGCAGACCGAGTTAAAGACATTGGAATTATGGACATCACATTCTCTAATTGCTTTCATGGTCACAGCTGTGAGAACTGCCAATCAAAAGCTTGGTATGGATGAAAGAAAAGAGATTTCTTTCTTTTTGGATCAAAAATCTGGCAGGAAATCCTTCAGATTTTGATATGCTTGGCACTAAATTGGTTTACAAGTGAGTTGGATTATCATCAGAAAAAACATGAGACTTTTGTATAGCTGAGGATCCCCTTAAAAATACTTCAGGCCTAATGCTTTAGGTTTTGAAATCAATGAGAGTGGAGAATGCTTAGTATCCCTGGAATTATACAGTGCTCCAAAAATTATTTAAGGCACAGTATTTTCTTTGTTATATTCTACATGAAAAGCATTAATTTTCAGTAGAGTCCCTTTCTAAGGAAAGGAATCATGGCATGTGCTGGTGTTTAATATAAATACAAAATGTATCCAGGTCTTAGTTTGGCTTTGTGTGTAAGTGCTTTTAATTTCTGAATACGCTGGTCAGAGAAATTAATTTTTACCCCAAAAGTCTATTGAAAGAAAAACAAAACCAGTCAAATTTTATGCTTTTAAAAAGTATATGTGAAACTTCAAAATTCTTGAAAGCCAGTTCTCCTCCCCATCAACCCTCATGAGCTTCTCCATCTGCATTTTAAAGAAATCTGATCACTATATGCATTCATTTGTATTTAAACACAGCACTTCCAGGAGTACACTGTGGAGAGAGTTTTATTTACATGGGAAACACATCTAGCTGACAGCCATGGTTTAATGAGTGGCAAAGAGCCCTATGAAGACTTACCTCCTATAATGTCAAATTGCACTGCTTTCCAGAAAAACATATTTTCCTCCTTGTGAGACCTGCCATTTGTACCAGTCAGTGTCAAGGACGGATTTCAGCACTATAATGACAGGTTTGGAGCCCATAGAATAGTTTACATGTCAAATAAAATTATGCAGACATTCATCACTTTTCACAGCAATCATTCACAAAAATTCAGGAACATCGGTGGATTTATAGCCTGCAGAGTGTGAAAATGTTTTGATGAGCAGTGTCATACTAGATTGCTCACCCTCTTTCACATTTGTGTCACAAACAAAACCAGCTCAGGGCAAAACAAAATATTACACCAACTGCTGCTGGCCTTCCATGTAGAAGGGCAAACAGAAGGCATCAGAACCTCTAGCTGACTTCATTTGCAAAGCAGTCAATCTTAATGAAAGATTTTTAAAAATCCCCCACAGAATGGGATAAGGGCTTAAAAACCCGGATGCTCCTGCAGTGAAAATAGTTTGTCATGCTTAGTCTGGTGGTTTGTTCTTTGAAATTTTGGAGGAAGCTGTGATTTTCTGTCACCAGGTGATTTATTTATTCATTTCCTATTAAAGGAAACAAGGGCTCAGTAGAAATTCAACATTACGCTCTTCCTTTTTAAGACATACATATCTGCTTTTAACTATTTTGGTCATAGAATCATTTAGGTTGGAAAAGACCCTTGAGATCATTGACCCCAACTGTTAACTCAACAGTACCAAGTCCACCACTAAGCCATGAGAGCACAGATTAACACACCCTGGAGGCTGAAATAGGTGGGGGTTAGGTGGGTCTCACTGATCCACCTTTCTCCCCCCTCCCAGCCTCTCCCATGCAATCCCCTTTCATCCATGGCCCTCAGGTCAGCCCTGTCACTCCTCAGGCTCTGTAGCAATCACCTGGCCACATTGCTGGCTCAGGTCCCACTTGCCATGTCAAAAGCCTCAGGCTGGTTTGGCTGGTTAGTAGCACTTGAGATGGCAACCAGCAGAGACTTTTTCTTTCTTTTAAAGAGCATCTTTCACTTCTTAGGGAAATATTAACTGTAAGATTTCATAATCGAATTTTCTGACAAGAATGCATAGTTGAGTTACAAAATAATCACCCCTCTTTCAGGCGTATAGCAACGTGAGATGCTATCCTCATCTGGATGATATTGGAGAGATTCTTATGGAGACCATGCTTGCCATTCCTTTTTTCCTGCACAGTAATTGTTCTTTTGTTACCGGTCATTCCACTTTCATAACAGGGCAATACAAATATCCTTGGGGTATCTGTCCCTTTTTTTGCTGCAACATTTTTAAACAGCTCCTCAGCCAGCACCTAACACCTTCTAAAACATTAAATTACTAGTTTGGTTGATAATACTAAAAAGAACTTTTTCCTCATCTCTCTTTTTTGTTCTTGTAATGCTCAGACACAAATTTCCTGTACTGCAAGGGACCACGTTCTTCCAAAATCTTGGATTTGCTAAGCAGGGAGTTCATTTTCCTAAGAGAAAGCGCACAAATCCACAAGCAAGTTGATTCTTGCTGCTTATTGCAAAGATTCATGGATAAATTAAGAAGCTGTACAAAACAACATGAATACAGCACACAAAAATGCACAAACGACATAAGATTACATTGTGCAGGAAAGATATTTAATTTAGTTAACGCATTAAAGTTGACACTCCAGCATGTATTCATGACCACTTCCTACTTGTCAGCAGCTTCTGCAAACAATTAGGAGGCCAGTTTCAGACTAGAGATGAAAGAACCATGCTGCTTGAGTGCTGTGTGGCACTGTTTTGGGGAAATCAGAGACACCTTGCCATGCACTCAGCTTCAGCAATATCAGAGATGCGTTTTTCTACATACTGCTGAAATTGCAGACAGCAGGTATGGTGCCACCATTTTCAGAGTTCTACTTTTGAAGCTAAAATAATATTTAAATGTGCATTTGATGTCCAAATCGTAACATTAAAAAAAAACAAACAAACAAACTTGGAAATATTACTGAAGATGTAATTTAATCCTGTATCCCTGCTTGCAGGTGGAGAGGTAGTAAAGCAATCATGCTGAGTTGTAATTTCATAAAACAATTTTATCTGAATGAGATTGTTCTTGGATCACCACTAGACTTTACAACAAGCATGAAGAAGGCCAGATGAAAAAACATACCCTCTAAAATTTGATTTACACAAGAGTCTTACTTAGCATTAATAAAAATTCTTTTTATTTTTTTATGGTGCAAAAAGAAAACAGTTGTGGAAAGGGCAAAAATTGTGTGTGAGAGGTTTTGTATATGAAAGAAGGACTTCTTTCTATATCTAGATGGGATTTATTTTAAAGGAAACATACCTAATTTCACACATTATCCAGTAACTCGTAATATGCCAAGTACACAATATTTGTATAGATAGTTTGCATGAGCAGACAGAAACTCACAAACAAGCTGGCCTTCTGCTGTACTAAAGCTTTCAGATACAACAGTCCTGGGAGAGCCTAAGCCCTACCATACACACAGAAAACACATACCATTTAATTGAGATATCACACACAGCTTACCTGACTCTACTATCCCTCTTAGGCCAGATGTTCCTCCAAGACAATGACTCCCAGAGAGAAACAGCAGCTATACTAGCTCTGAAGTAGTCTGTGCTGTCAGGAGCAACACACCTGATGGTCTCGTTTTCTTGCTCCATTTTGAGACTTCTAAGAGTGTACACATATCACACAGGCTGGAGATTTCTATGGCAGCCAAGTAGACTTGCCTTTCCTTAACTTTGTTTGTTTTGGAGGGGGAGGAGAATGAGTAGGACTATAAATCAGTCCCTTCCCAGCCAGCTCAGTTCGTTTTCTTCTTGGCCCCATCTGGGCCCCATTAGTTGCAGAGTACCAGGGCTGCAATCAGTAAAGCATGGGGCACTGCAGAGCTCCTTACTACTTAGCTTCAGAACAAATGCTGTTGGGGGAAATTAGGTCATAAACTAATTTTCTGAACCTGTGTTGTGTAAGAAACTGCAAACAAGCATGTGTTTCAAAATAGAGCTCTGTGAGTCTGTCTCTCACTTCCCCCCCACCCACCATGTCTTGGTCATATAGTGTTGAATCAATTCTATTTTAAATCCCATAATTGATATAATGGGACAAAGTACTTTGTAATTGGGTTTGAAAGGCCTTGTTATTGTCTACAGTCATATTAATGGTCTAATTAGATGATGTTGGTATCTTAGCCATTTGTATATTTTATACTTGGATTTCTAATCAGATGCATTAGCCAAGAGTACACAAATCTCATTCAACGTAAGTATTAGAGTCGAATGCAGAAAGGAATGCAGAACAGCTAATGTTAAATCCCTTATAGTGTTTGAACTAACTGAATGGGAAACCATAATACTGTTTTTATTTTAATCTAATCAAGATAACTTGGTTTTAGAATCCTAGCGTTGGTCAGGATTTTGAGGAAGGATATTGTTCTACAAAATACACTAAGTCACTGTAAATTGCATCTGCATGAAAATCAGTGTCAGCTGCTGTATGACATCAGACCTTGTAAATATGCTCTTGACACGCATTCAAGCCAGAGCAGCTGATCTTGCTGAAATAAATTGATTTTAGAGTCAGTTAGAAGGAAATACTGGAAGTTAGCTAGTCCAAGGTACCACAAATCTAGCACCACCAGCACTACAAGAGGTTAGCCATAGCTTTGTCTAGCCTTCACTCTCTTTTGATATTCTCTTCCAGGGCTCCGCATTTCATTTATGTGAATGAAAATGTTTTATATTAATATTTGACTTGAACAAACATTCTAATTCCCTCTTGCAGACAAGACCCAGATAAAAAAATCTGAAGCAGAAATAAGATTTTCTGATTATCAGTGTATTGGGACTATGCTGGTATTTTATGGCAGGTACATACATTTTATTTTGGGGGTTCAGTTTTTTGGTTTTAGTTATTTGTATCATAGTTTGTTTTGCTTGTTTTTCTAAAATATTAGATAGAATATCAGAGTCATCATCATGATTCAGGCAGCTCGAAAAGGTCAGTATGATTTGCTGCAATAAAATGGGAAAATATACAGCGAGACATGATTTAATTATGGCAAAACTTATTTCTTCATGCATTTGCTGATTTGTTTAATGATCACTGCAGAGTTTGGAAACCTGTAAAAAGAATGAAACAGCATTTTGATTATTGTGTTATAATAGATCAACAACCTATTTAAAATGTGAATTAGAGAGCTATTTTTTTTTTTTTTTCCATCAGGGCAACCTTTGGTAACTTTCAAAAAAGAGGAATAAGAATGTCTAAATCAAAGAATTGGGAATAAATGTTACAAACTGAAATTTTTCATGCTAGACTTACATTGCTGGCTAATTCTGTAGGAAGAATGAAATAGTTTTAAAACCCTCCCATTGATCTTTGCGATGGAAAAACTGTAAATTGCCCACAGCTCTCTGCATGCCCTGCTTTCAGATATAGGACTACAAAAAATATTTCATCTGAAGAGATTTCTGCTCATTTCCTTATTATTCTAGGTGGCTGTTATCGTTTCATAGGAAAACAATAGCACTTGTCATGTTAGTAGTGAAATACCCAGAGCTTGGATTGATATTCTGTCCATAAACATCTCTCAACTCTGAATACTTCATGGGAGAGCTGCAGGACAGAGCCAGACTGAACTAGTGGGTTGTTGTTGTTGCTGTTAATATACTCCATTCTAGTGGTCAGAAAGGTCGGACCTGCCTGTTGTTAAAATAGACTGGAAAAATGAAGTTCATTAATATCTATTTATTCACGGTCGTGGAAAAGACTGAAAGTAGGATGAGGTAATTTTGCCCATAAAAAGTGGGGTATGTGGAAATGCATCTCAAGCACAAGACAGGATACTCTGAATGGCCTGTAGAACTGACACCACTACCTGCCAAGATGGGATGCATTAATCATTTGGACTCAGCTCCTTTTGAGCACTTTTCTGTTCTACATATGTAACTGCCACATGAAGTGTTATTTTTGGAGGTAGCTCTATGTATCTGTGTAATGACACTTTTTTTGAAGTTTGAATTAACTGGTACTGGTGTTTTGTTGTTTTTTGTTTTTCAATTCTGCACGTATTTTTCAAGTATGTTTTTCAGCTTTCTCTGACATGAGCACTACTGGAAAATGATTACAGGCACAAGCTGAAAGGGCATGCTAGGTAATGAGATACACATTCCTGAGTTCAGTCCTGTTATACAAGTTAAGTCTCAATGTAAATTTACCTAGGTCAGATAAACTAGCAGGAATCCCTTACCAGAAGATTGTGAATTAGAAATGACATGATAAAATGTTTGGGAGCATATATATGAAGAGAGGAGGCTATCTGCTTTGCCAGTACCAGAACTGCCTGTGATGCACTGATTGATCACAAGATCTGTAGTAAAAAATGCAAAAAATTCTCAAGACAGATGGTTTAGAAGGATGGGCCAAATCTTCACATTAGGGTGAGGTTTTGATCTCATAGGAGGTTTCAATCTTTGGGTGTTTGAGGAATGAGACAGAGGAAAAATGTCAGTGATAACTAGCATCTCCATGGGAAAGTGTATTGATGAAAATATAAAAATATTTTACTTTGATTACTTGGAATTGTTACAGTTCACAATTAGTTTCTGCAGTTTTCCTTTTCTTAGATTCAAACCTTGCTCATTTAAATACTCTTTTAGTGAAAGGTAGTTTAGTGACTGCTTTGCTTTGGCTCATTCTTTTCTGCAAATGGCATTCAGTTCTTGTATTTCTTCTGCTTGTCTTGTTTAACTAGCAGTGCTTAGGTACAGGAACACTGCTCTACAAAAGCCCACAAAGAAGTAGTAAAAAGAATGGACACTTTTAATCTAGGCAAAGGGCTTTGTTGGATTTGAAATTGGATGATGAAAGGAAGTCATTGCAGGTGTTCAAATCTATACATACTTAGTTTCTTGCATTATCTAAAGTGAAAGAGAAAAGATTTGGAAACCTTGTGAAGCCTGAAGGTTTATTTTCTGTGATTACTATAAGTAACTGAGTAGGTGAATCATAAAACCCAAGGTGTCCCTAACAACAAATCTCTGGAAAGGTCTTATCTGAGCTATTGTTAAGTCAGAAAGTTGTACTTAAGTGAGGAAATGTAGACAGAATTTGTTTCCTGTGAAAAATATGAGACTGGATGAGTAGGAGTAGCCACACTGTAGAAGTGCCTTTCTGAGGACACAAATAAAGCAGTTTTGCAGGGCAAAAATATGGCTTTCATTTGGCTAACTTGTATTTTGAAAAAGCAGTTAAATTTTTGTTCCACAAGACTTTGGATCTCAAACAGAACCAGTAGCATTCAAACTTGGTAGGGTTGGTGAGCAATTCTTCCAAGCTGTCCTGGTTTTTGCCTGATTTTTGGAGTTAATTTTTCTGCAGTAGCTGTGAGGTGGCAGAGCCTGGAGCCATGTGGGCATGACTGGGTTGTTATTCTCTATCATTCACATCAGGACAGAAGTAAGGGACTCTCACTTCCAGGAAAGAGGGGAGTGCAGCTTGCAGTTGGAAACAAAGAGATGGTTCGTTGTCTCAAGACTAGCTCCACATGAGTTCCAGTCAGGGAGCAATTTTTGTTATGTGAATCACCCTCGTTTTTTGTATTCTTTAGTTCTCAACATTGTTGCTGTTACTGTTTCTTATCTCATTGTTGTTTCCAGTAAATTTTTCTTATTCTGGCTCATGATCTCTGCCTTTTGTCCCACTCACTGGAAGAGGTAGTAAGGAGGGGAGCAGCTTGTGCTTTTCATTTTAGCAGGAGCACTGAGTTAGGGAGGGCCACAAGCCTGACTTTTGCTAAGAAGAGCTTGAGAGGCTGCACGCTGCAGGGAGCAGTTTCAGACCTCAAACAGCAGCTGGGCAGTTGGCAGCAGGGGCTGGACTGGGGATCTGCAGCCCTTCAGAATTCACTGAAGTGCTTTTGAATGTAATCCATTACTGTCAGTTACTTTTAACTTCAGAGAAAAAATCTGATCTGTACTCAAATTTTAATTACTGTAACTTTATTTATGAGAAACATCTGTGTTTATCACTGAGAAACAAGCTCTGCTTTGAGCTATAAACCACTAAAAATATTAAACTGTAGAACTTGTGCAATTAATTAAAGCACATGGGAAGGAGTAATTAGTTATCCCTAAATTTATGATATCTGCTATCAAATAGTATATCAACTACACATGGATCTTTGAGGACATCTTTGTTAATTTTTTAAAGTATTAGTATATTTGAATGTGGTATTTTGAAGGAAGGAATGTTTAATACCATTTAGCTTTAGCCCTAAGAAAGTAAGGTGCCCAGCCTCTTCTGTGGTCAATGCAAATGCATGTTAAACACAAATCCTTAGAGAAAAGGGATCTGTGATTCCTGCATCTTGGTTTGGAGGAGAGGTAAAAAAGCCAACGTTAGTTGAAGCCCACTGTGAATGCACAGATGTAACTTGCATCTTCTTAATGTCTCTACCATAGAATGAATCTCTTTTCCTGACAGTGTATCCATATGCTTGTGTCTATCTTAGGGGGAAAAAAAAGGAAGGAAAAATGTAATTTATTTCACATTGAGGATTATGAATAGAGCAGTGCTAAGACATTAAAATAGTTGAAAGAACCAAGTTCTGTTTTGATATTCTTATACATAAATATATATTATGAAAACTTCTCTAAACTTCTGTGAAGACAAATGTAGTTGTGTTATACTGTCTTGGATATTCCTTAGCATGTAGAATGATTTTGTAAGTATCCTTGCACAGTTTTTGTTTAGGATTAAAATTAAAAGCTCATTTACTCTAAAATACAGGATGAAATTTCACTTTTATGGCTATATTATTTTTAATTTTTAGAGAGATTCCTCCTCACCTCACATCAAGATAGATACCTGCATGGATACCTGCAGTCTTTGGCTCCTTTGTCTAGGCTAGACAAAGAGTAGAATCACTTAATTAATATACATGAGATGGTATTCTCCACAGCAACACAAAGATGTGATGCCAGCACACAGCAGCATTCTTTGTCTAAGCATTATCAGTGAGTAGTAACCCACATATCTGGGGTGTGTACTAGCAATATGGTTTCAGACCCTACAACTGCATATTCTGCTTCCTAATTCGTGCTAAAATATTTACACCTTCAATCCATACCTAAACAAGGCATTTTATGCTGCTGTACACTAAAATCACACCTTCATTTTGTTCATGTGGTATTAGTAGATAAGCCACAAAAAGATCTGTGATTATCTTCATCCCAACTACTCATGAATATAAGTCAAACTTCCCAAATCATGGAATTCCTTTAAATATCATCTAAAGTTAAGATATTCTGGGCTTTTTTTCCTCCCCTTCTAGCTTTTGAGCACTAGAATTTTTATTTCCAGATTTTTCTCCAGTCAGAAGAAGGAGAAATGAACTGTTACTTTTTTATGAACTCTGAGAAATGTAATTGCATCACTTTAAGGAACTGTGACAATTTACCACGAGTTTCAGGAGACTTTTAAGATCTGATTTCAAAGTATCTTGAATTTAAAAGCCTGAGAGATTGGTTAACATAAATAAATTGCAGCTGGATTATTAAACTTCTAGACACTTATTATGTTTGAAAACTCTGTGTATTCTGCAGAGCAGCAATCTAATGATGGTTGGCTTTGTACATTAATATTTATTCCTTTTTATACCATTTGTCTTTTAAATTAGCCTTAACTGGACTTTGATTTAAATATATTTGTTAAGGTGTATTTTGAAACAACATATGACCACATCAGCATTTATTGGTTTTTACAGGGGTTATAAATGATTGGTTATACTGCTTTAATCAACACTCACTTTCTTCCTGTAAAGAGATTGTGGCATAAAGCTAGAATGGACACTAGAGAGATAAGAAAGGAATTTAATATAAACTGCAGTCACAGGATGTGGTAAGAAATATGGCTGCCCCAAAATAAAGTCCACATCTGTTCAGGTAATAGTGGCAGAGGGAGGGAGTAGTCAGGAATGCCTCCCTGGTTACGTTAATGGGAAACTCTGGATCTCTCTGTTGTTAATTCAGGAAGTATCGATATATGAGGAGCTGTGACACAACTTTAAACAAGAGAGAGTGAGCTCTGATTTTCGTAGTGACATTGGAATTTCCACAGCAGTGAGCAAGCAACCTTCCAAACACCTTGGGCACAGGACAGAGTGGAATTTTAACAAATTATATGTTGTGTATGACAGCTCAGCATGCAGTCAGTGGAGTATTTTCATATACCAAAACTGGGGTGAAGAACAAAAGGGCTTACCCAATGTAAGAAATATAACTTCTTTGGAATTTGCAAATTGTTTGCAGTTTTAGGCTTGCATTATATCTCTGGTAGCAACATTTTGGGATTTCTTTTTTCCAGTAATAGTATTGTTCATCACTGACTTGAGTCTTCACTGAAATCCAAAGGATATTTACCACTGATTTTAGTATTTTTTAGTGTTATTTTAGTATTCCTTGTGTGGTTTTCATTACACTGGAAGGTCTATTCATTTACTGATATGAGTAAACCATTTTCTATGAATTTCTATTTCTTTCTCCAAAATATAGATAAGTTCATATAAAGAGCCATAATGAATCAGACTAAAGATGATCTAATTTTTCCCTGTTTATGTAAGTGATAATAACAGCTGTATAGGAAAAAGTGTATGAACAGGGAATGAATAGCAGCATACTTTCTCACCACCATCAGATTTCCTGAGCTTTATAGTTAATAGCCCTTATTGGCTTCTTCCATGAATTTGTTTGATCTAACTTTGAATTTATGTAAGCTATTAGCATCCACAACAAACTACCTAGTTAGATTAATTCCACTTGTTGGCTTTGAGACTGAGTCTTTAAGTGCCAGCAGAGCTGTATTAACTTGTTCTTTAGCTGCAGAAAGCACCCTAGATGACACTGGGAATTAGATCTCAGGAACATATATTAAACAGAAACATATTCAATGTTAATGAATAATATGCAATAGTATGCCCTGTCTTCCAAAGAACTTAGTGATATCATAGACATCTGTGCTCCATCAAGTCAGATGTCTGAGTGAACTGTTCAAATATGAAGATTCAAAGCCCCTGGAGTTATGACACCAATGCTTGGAATTTCATGGATGTCTTGTTTATATACATTTTCATTCTCTGAGTGACAGTAAAACAAACAAAGAAGAAAGGTGCAGATTTCCAGAACAGATTTGCCTGGAAAAAGCTCTGTAACTTCTTTATTAAAAAAAGGAGACAGTCTTTGGGCTAATTTAAGACCCACAGTAAATCAAGTTGCAAAAGCAATTAAGTAAAGATCTACAATACTGCACTTGACTCTTTGTATATATGAGCATATAAATCACAAAAATGGAGCTGTCATTTAAACAGAGCTTTTTACCAGAGCTAAAATATGCCTATTCTGTGCACAGACTTTTATCTGACTTCATAGTTCCTCAGAATTCAAATTCAAGGGATGTTGTCTTTCTTATGATTGGCACTGAAGAATGAAAGGTATGGAAGACTTGAGTGTTTATTAATGGCAAAAAAAATAAACAAAAAAAATTTTTAACTAGACTGCATCCAAGGAGATGTAATGGTCAAAGACCCAGGTAAAATTAAGTAAGAAATAGATGAAGCAATTTTGGCTCTAGGAAGTGTGGACTATAAAATGCACCTTTTATCAGTATTTTTTCTGCAGATTGTCACCCAAGTGACTTTCAATTTGTTTTATTTCTGAAGAAGTGTCCAACAGTCAGGGCACTGTGTGGAGCAGCCCTGTGGGATCAGTCAGCCTGAGGAGTTTCACAGTCCAAGAAAAGGCTGCTTAAGAAACCTAGGAGCCAGGGTTTGAACTGGGAGACTTTTTGGAGAAATCTCTGAAGAAATACAAGGCTGCAAATGTTTTCTAGAGAATTCTTGATCACTCCTAGCCTTTTATTTTTTCATTTATACCATGTAGCATATAGAGCTTGGTTGCACAAAAGGGGATGGTTTGGAGCAGGTGTCACTTTAAAATAACAAAACTTGCATCTTTAGATACACATGCAGAAGCAGATTTTCAGGAGTATTTAGCAACTAACCAGAGGCAAATAATCACAGATTTTCAGCAGCTTATTGAAAAATTCTGATTTGAAATCAATGTATCAAACTTACTTAGATGTTTTAGAAAACCCCACAAGGGACAGAACCCATCTTTAAATATCCATAGCAAATGATGAACACATAAACAACCCTGAATCTCCATGAACACACCTGAGCATCCATGCCTGAATAAAACTGCAAAGTAATGCAGGACTGTGGTACTGTAGATGCTGCTATTGACATGGCTGCTACAATTGTATTTATGGCCCCAGGAAGACCGTGCAATCTTCAGACCCATGGGCTTCTGGCAAGGTCTTGCTGTGCAGTGAAGCCACATGCTGCTGTCTTGATTTACATACTCAGATGGCTTAAAGCTCATCTTTATACAGTGGTAATGATGCTGAAATGCAGTACAGGTGTGGCTTCCTTCATTCCTATGAGGTTTCCCTGTGAAGTGCTCTTTGTTGTACTAGAGAGCAGTGAAGACAAAGAAACAAGCCCAGATGGCTTCACACAGATGCAGCAGATGCATACCATAAAATATATCAGAATAAGGGATCTGGCCAGCTCATTTTTGTTCTTCAGTGATCAAATTTTTTGCTATTTTGGTCCTTTCTTCTGAAATTAAATGAAGTACAAAGATATTTCCCAGTGTATAAATTAATTAAATCATTTTTTATTCCAACTTTTAGACAGAAAAAAATATTCCTTTCTTAAAAAGGTGGAGGCCTGCATATCATCATTAGGAGTTTTGCCATTCATCCTTTGAGCTGCTGAATTTTTTACTTTGAAAACTCCCACAGTCTGCAACTGTCAGGACCAATAAGTATCAAAAAGCTTGCCAAAATTACTATGCCCTTTTGTGTATTTTTTTAAAACGTGATATTTGGACCAAAGTATGCAGTGCTGCTAGGTGAGGCAGTTGTTTCTTTAAGCTTATGGACTAGAAAGCTGTTGGGGAGTGTGTTACTCATGTCTGAGCTGGTTCTATTTACGGGAACCCAGTGCACTGGAAATTTAGGCATTACAGCATCTGGAGCTTGCAGAAGTGCTGCTGAGGTTTGGCCAGCTTAGATGAAAAAATGGAGCAGATCTTTCCTTAATAATATGTAAACATTTGGAGGTATCCGTGCCTGAAAACCTGTGCATCCTGACGAAGAGCTGCCACTTGTACTTGATACTGCCTTGAAAGATACTGATGTTCTCACAGAACAAGTCCTGCTGACCCATGTGGAAGTATGGCTCTGCTTATAGAGGTCCAGTTCCAGTCACCTTTACCTTAGGAACAGTGTCACTAAAATTACTGAAAGTCAACTGAAGAGCAGGACAGGATCCAACTGGAGTAAATTTATCAGAATACAGACTCAAACTTTAACTATGGAGTCTCAATTTTTTTAACTTATGGGAACTAGAAAAATATCCTTATAAAAATCTCTGAAACTGAAGAAGAACAGAGATGGAGGGTAGATCCTAATGTAACCTGCATGTCCATGCATTTGTTCAAACATTTTTCGAGTATCCTTGTTCTCTGAAAACACATTGCTGTTGTTGTTTATGGTTTTTACTCATAGCATGTATTTTTTCTTTTTTTTTTAATGTTAGATTTACAGCCTTATTTGCTACAGATTGGGCAATCTTTCAATGCTGATATTGTCAATTAGTTTTCTACCCATGCAGGGAAGAAGTGAACAGGTGCCACACATTAGTATTAATTAGAGTATAAATTGCTGCTTTTCTGTTCTTCAGTAATGACCTTTACTGGGAAAAGTAGTGCTCAGTTCCTTAGACCTTCCTCTCAGTTCCTGATATTCTGGCCAAAGTGTTGTCTTAATTTTGACAGAAGCCTGTGTCTCAATGGCCTCATACTGTGGGTGGCCATTCCTAGCAGATTGTTTTTTTCCATTTAGGTTAATGCTTTGTAAAGACATCTGATTTTTATTACCTGCTGTAGGTACATCTACAAGGCTCAGCACAATGAGCACTGTGCTTATTCACTAGAATTGTGATAGATTATCATCTCTATCACATATACCAATGAGGCATCAGAGGGCAGCAGTCTCCAACCTTTGGCCAGAGAAGAGCCAAATTAAATCATCTTACCTGTAGCTGAAAGTCAGGTGAAAATTTGTAGGGTAGGCAGTTTTTGTCTGTGTGGCTTTTTGTTTTTTGTTTTGTTTTGATTGTTTGTTTTTTCCCCTTCAGTGAATATTATGAATGTAGGACAGATTCTCATCCTGGATAAAAATCAAGTCCCTGAGGTATGGAAATCAGTATTCCTTTCCAGTGAAGGGAAATCCAGTGATGCTATAATTATACGAAAAATAAAATGTATGCCTATAAATCAGCAGATGTATGAACTCTGCATGAATCAAATAAAATACTAATTGCTGGTCTAAATGTATTATAAGGACTGAGCTCTTTTTCAGGAATACTTTAAAAGGTCATTTGTAGACTCAATTATTTTAACATTTGGTCCAATTACTGATGAAGCAAATAATATGACTTCCAGTGGCTTATCATGGCAGAGCTCTCTCTCAGTTATTTTAAAGGAAAAAAAAAAAAAATTGAATAAATTTTATGCCAAAATTTTTGGTCAGTCAATCAGATAAAATGATTAACCTTGAAAGGTTTAGCATATTCTAAGGAAAAAACCCTACAAGCAATAATTTTCATGCAATAAATTAAAGTGAATTGTTACTAGATGTTGAGGTTTTTAAAATATGAGACTGCTGTTACATGGGTGCTAAAAACACTGTAAAACAGTAAGTTGACTGAAGGTGAAAGGAATGTGGTAGTAGACACTCATTAACTTCCTTTCTATGGTGAAAAATTCCGCAAATTAGTTTTGAGTCTGCAGGGTCCATTTAAATCTAAAAACATCTGCTCAAGAGCTGTTGAAATGCCACTCAGAATTAATTAATTTTATCTAGAGAAAAAATGCCTATGCAGTGTTCAGGAATGGTTTTGAAAGGATAAGCTAATATAAATTTGAAAGAACTGAACTGCAAAAGGAGAAAAATATTGGAAAAGACTGCTTCACTTACTTTTTTTATTTCTTATGCTCACTTATTTGGCTCTGCTAACACAACCGAATGCCAGTATTTGGATTTCATCATTGACAATTCATGCTGACATTCCTCCTTACCTGTAAGACTAATATTTTCCTATTTTCTTTGATGGGAATTTTGAAAAATTAAGACATTTGGATCTCTGTTTGGCATGGTTTATCACATGGTAAAGGAATTGGCAACTGAGCAGCATGACTTAAATGTATTTTCACCTATATACGCTAAGACACAGGTGTTTAAAAAAATAGTTCAGCTACATGCCAGAAAAAAAGTCCCTTAAAATAATTGGAGATATTTAAGGTTTGTCTTAGTGCCTTTGGCCAGACTATAGTTTAGTAACTGAAATGTGCTCATCTTCTGCAGAATCAGATCTAAGGTATTTCTAAAGAACTGAAAGTGAGTTGATTTATATAAGAAATTAGGAAGAAATTCTTAACTGAGAGGGTGGTGAGACACTGGAAGATGCCACCCAATGAAGCTTTAGATGCCTCACCCCTGGAAGTGTTCAAAGACTGGTTGGATGGGTCTTTAAACAACCCAGTTGTGGGAGGTGTCCCTGCCAAGGGTAGGGGGATTGGAATTAGTCTTTAAAGTCACTTCCAACCCAGGCCATTCTGTGATTCTATGGCTCTGTGATAACCCTTTTGTGTGAAAGGTCTGTATAGACTCAGTCCTACGAGCCAAGACCACCCTTGAGCTTTAAACATATCACTACCATTAATGTCTTTTTGCAAGTGTTAAACATGCATTGTACCTTACAAGATACCCTAGGCTGCTTGTCTTGCAAGGGCCCATGCTGAAGCCAAACTTAAACAATCTGATTCAGTGACACATTTCTATCAAGATATGGTTAATTCAGATTTTCTGCTGGTCATCAAAGCCTTGCCTTGGAATTTGATTTGTTTCAGTGATATTGATGCAAAATCATACCCATGAACCATAAAGGCCTTTATGAAGCTCACCTACAGGGGAGTGACATCAATCAGTCAAGTGGTGATGCATGTCACTGTTGGCAAATTACAGAATGATGTTTACATTTGCTTGCTCTCTGCTGTGTTCAGCATAACATTCTCATTCTCATTTCTCACTTCCTTTTCCTGAAATGAAAAATACTGCTCATCCAGAAATGAGGAGAACTAGGTGAGGTGGGAGGATATGTTCCTTTCTATTTTTCTTCTGAATAGGAAGGCAACATAAGCACATGTGGAAATATCAGTTTTTATAATGAAAAATCTTATTAATGTCCTACAAAAGTGCAAGAACCAAAATGATTTTAATGATGAAATTTTTATTCTGTTTAGATATAACCCACACAGGCAGGTGATATGTATTTCTAGTTTCTCATGACCATGAATGCTTCTGTGGGCCTGGCAGCATTTCAGGCTGACGCCTGGTGCCCTCATGGATCACGGGCTTCTGAGTGTGAAAGTACTTTTCAATCCAGGAAAACACTCACTGAGTCCATTCAAATGAAAAGGCTGTAAGCTGCTTTTCACAAAACAAAAAAAGAAAAAGGTATCAAGTACCTCTAAAAACTCACTAGGGTGCTCATTTTCAGTTCCCCAAGTGGAAAGTTATTCAAGAACTTCACTTCCCCTCTCAATTCAAGCCTAAAGGGTTTGTTATCCTTTTTGTGAGCCACTGTTGTGCACACAGTCAAGAAGATAATGAAGCAGCCAAGGAGGCACAGATACAGCATTGATAATAAAAGATGCTCTGGGGTTTTTTAGCTCTCAGTCTAAAAGCAGAAACCTTCTTGATTTTCAAAGCTTATAATTCTTTTCAATAAAAGGCAACAAACTTCAGCTACAAAAGAAACATTTTTTTATGATCTCGTTTACCTTTTGGCTCTGTTCCTACCAAACTGCATTGTGCCCCTTTCCTGTTCCATCCCAATGCATCTCTTCCAATGTTGAATTCAGACATTTTCTGCCCCTTTCCCTACCATTTTCTCATGTCAAGTACTTCAGTTCCACAGACTGCAGCTCTTTAGTAAGAAAAGCTGTCCTTTGACTTGTCTCTTTCTTTGCTGACACTACACCTACTTTCCCAATTCAACACCTTCCTCTTCCCTGACAGTGGCAAGGTTCAGAAAGCCCTCTTTCCCATGGATTACAAATCTGTTTTAACTTGATTCTGACAGCTCACCCCTACATTCTTCACACATATACACACAAATTGTACTCCTTGCCCTATAACCACTCTTCCCATTTCAGTCTGCAGTTTGTGTGTTTTCCAGGGCTCTATTAAAACAGTTCTGTGTGTTTACCTGCAGCTAAATCTGTATTTCCTCTGCAGCACTGTCTCTGCTTGCAGTCTGCATGCATTCTGTAAAGAGCAGATGTACAAAGCATATTTAGCATCTACAAATAAATTACTCTGATTAATAAAGAGGCTGTAAGGACTCAGAAGTGCTGAGGTAACACAAGGAGTGTTGTATGGGAGTGGATGTTGTCAACAGCTGGTTGAACATGAGCCAGGGGTGTGCCCAGGTGGCCAAGAAGGCCAAGGGCATCCTAGCCTGGCTCAGCAATAGTGTGGCCAGCAGGACCAGGGCAGGGATTGTCCCTCTGTACTTAGCACCTTTGAGGTTGCCCCTCTTGCTCCGTGTTCGGTTGTGGGCACCTCACCACAAGAAGGACATTGAGGTGCTGGAGCATGTCCAGAGAAGGGCAGTGGAGCTGGGGAAGGGTCTGGAGCACAATTCTGATGAGGACTGACTAAGGGAGCTGGTGTGGTTTAGCCTGAAGAAGACTCCTGAAAGGAGGTTGTAGTTACGTGAGAGTTGGTCTCTTCTTCCAAGTAACAAGTGATAGGCTGAGAGGAAATGGCCTCATGTTGCAGGAGGGGAGATTTAGATTAGATATTAGGAAAGATTTCTTCATGGAAACTAACTGTTGTCAAGCACTGGAACAGGCTGTCCAGGGAAGTAGTTGAGTCACCATCTCCAGAGGTATTTGAAAGACATAGCTTAGTGGTGGACTTGGCAGTGCTGGGTTAACAGTTGGATCTTAAAGTGATTCTATGATCCTATGATCTCATGATTCTATGATTCTATGATCCCATGATTCTATGATTCTATGATTCCAAGCCTCTCACACATTTCCCAGGAGGTCTGAGGAGTAGTCATTGTCACACTACTCAGTAGAGCTGTTAGCACGTTCCTTTTACCAGTTTGTTCAATATGTTTATTTCCATACACTTCTAAATCTGACCTAACTTCTTTTTCCATCAAGTTCTTGAGAAAGTCACTGTGAATCATCCTTTTAGATGAAGTCACTAGTGGGCATCCAAAAAGGAAAAGATGGGAATTCTTTGTACATTACTCCTAGGCCCTGGTAGGGGAAAGTACTTCTGCAAGGGAGCTGGAACTCATGTAAGGGGCTGGAGTCTACTCCTGCTCATAGCTCATCCCCATCAAGTAGCCCCTGAGATCCCCACTATGTGATGCATGGATATTTCTGATATTCCCTGTCCCTTTGAGATAGGTCAAAGAGCACATGCCTCATTTGGGTGCTTTCCAAAGTATTTCACTGCCTGGATCCTTTACTGAGCCATCTGAGGCTCAGAGTTTCTGGATGGCTCAAACTTAAAAGCTCTGAGAGTCCACAACATTTTATTCATGATGTTGACAAATTTAGAAATAGGAACATACTAACAGGAGGTGGAACAGCTTGTGTTATAAAAAGAACTCCTTATGTGCAAAATATTTGATTTATGCAATTCACTAAAACATCCTACTATTTTGAGTTCACGAATTTCTGGTGTATCTGGGCAGCAGACTTAAGTCACAGGAGGAAATTATTGAAAACACTTACAAATCTGTAAAACAAAGCAAAACAAAAACCCAAGGCAAAATGTATCATATACAGTGACTTCTGGCAGCTGTTGGGAATTCAGTGAAACAGCTTGATCCAGTGAAAAAATAAAATATTGGATTCTGACTTTATATAGACTTCAGATATATAGGTCCAAGATTATACTTCTGAAAAAACACAGTCAGTTGCTAATCCAGGCTGGAGATAACCTAACTTAATTTTTCTCTTTTTGTTTATTTGTTTGGGGTTTTTTTTTTGGTTGGTTGGTTTTTTTAGTCTTATTTTGCTTTAGCTTTGGGGAATTGTTCAGCATCAAGCCTTTTTTGTGTTATCAGAACTACCTTGCTCTTAAAACTTGTGGAAATTCTCCCCTGTGCCATTGTGTCTATATGATTTATCTTCAGATATTTATAAATGCATTCTGCTCATGGACATCTATTTTTTTTAATACTGAGATTGACAGGACAGTGACATCTAGACTGAGTATTTTCCTCTGTAATTGTTACATTTTCTATGTGGTTTGTTACATACCCTTTATTACTGATTGTTGCAGTAGCTATTTTTTTTTGAGCATTGTACTGTACAAGTAGATAATTGTTCATTCAGTGTACAAATTTCACTGTACTGGTTACTCACAGGTTGCCTTTGTGTTGTTCACTTTTTTATTTCATCTTATCTAGCCCTCAGAGTTGCTGCTTTTTTGGTTTTTTTGGTACTATGGCTGTTCTACTTCCTGTCATTTCTTTACATTATTTGATGAACATTAAATTTATGGGCATACTTCTGCCCTCATTTTCCATCTGTGAGTTTGAATTGCTTCTTTTGTCTTGCTGTACATCTGTTTCTTTTCTGTCTCTGTAGTCACATGGTAATTTTTCTGTAAAAGCAGAAAAAAATTTAGTCTATTATTTTTATATTATTTAAATCAAAATAATAGAAGGGAAAATAAAACATGCCAGGAGAGGACTGAAAAATGTAAGGGTCTTTATTACTTAAATATCACTCTGGTTATATTTAAAGATGCAGTTTTTAATTTGGCCTACATTTTGATTAGATAGGATTCACACTTTCAGCTGTGACTCTTGTCATTTCAGGTGTTGATGTCATGTTAACATCAAGATATTTTACAGAAACTTGCACACTGTTTCTCTTTTGCCATATATGTCCTTGTTACAAAGAATGTTTGTGAGACTGGTAACAAAGTTAGTAAAACAGTAAATTTCCTAACTTCTAAGTTAGACCAGATCAGCAAATTTTGATTTTACAATAACGTTTTGATTGTAAAATGTCACTGCTTCCACATCAGAGCGTCATGTAGAAGTCCATTGCTGCAGAGGAAATTGTTACAGTGCCACTGGCATGCTAGGATTTTCTGCCACCCTCTCCATTGCAGAGAGCCAGCCAAAAACATAGGAAAACTACTCAGAATTCCAGTGTTTCTGTTGCCTTTGAAAAGTATTAATGTTTATTATTAAACTGAATAGCAAATAATCCTCTCGCTGAAAGTAGCAGCACATATATTAGGAATGCAACATGCTGCTAAAAGACAGCATTGTTTAACTGCTGAAGACATTCAGTTTTACACATACACTGGAAAAGTGGGGACACAGTAAGACACTGAAATACCAACCCATGAGATTAATACGTGGCAGATTGTGCCAAATGCATGAGGACACAGCCGCTGAAAACATGGGCTGCCCTGGCTGTGGCTGTGGTGGGTTGTGGCAGACAAATGGGAAGGTCATGAGGAAGAGGGAAGAGGTGGAGGCATCACACCACAAAAAGGGAGATGCAGGCACTGGGGCAAGGATTTGGGATAAGAGGCAGCTGACTGAGTCTAACATTCATGGTGTGGTATTCGACAGTCTCAAATTACAAAAAAAATGTGTTTATCCCAGCATGCTCCCAATACAATGAATTTTGATGGACGTGTCTTGGAATGAGAGTTTAAAGCTCTGTTAAAATGCATAACCAGCACCATGCAGTGTTCTGTGGACCTGGATTTAGTGTTTCACTGGGTCCATTACCTCCCAAAATCAGACCTTTGCTGAATGCACAGTATTGACAGCTGTGGAATTCGTTTTTGGAAGACAAAATAACAGTGAATGTTAGAGCTGCACAAAATCTTTGCTATAATCCAATCTGCTGCATAAAAGTAGATGCAAGCCTTAAAAAGGGACTTTACTGCATTACTCATGAACTCTGCATGAAGCCTATGGTTCAGTTTTGAGATACGACTTAATTTTCATACAACTAACTAACCTTTATTAAAAATACTGGACAACAATTTCACTGTATTCTTTACTGTATCTCATCATGAGAACTTTTGGATAAGGTGTAACTCCTTTTATTTCACTTTTTCTCTGAAGAACCACAAAATTTGAAACATTTATATATTTCTTAGAAAATAAAGACCAGGTAGTATATCAACTTGGCGATGATGAGAACCAGGACTAGTCAGAAAAGTCAGATATGAAGTTACAGTTGTTACATTTGGTTTCTGAGAGGCAGGATTTTCTTCTAAAGAGAGATTATGATCCAAGATATCACCCTTCTATTATAAGGCCAAGTGCATTACTTTGTACTATGTTAATCTCTACTATTGAGATTGTAAAAAATTTTGATTGTAAAGGCAGTACTGCTAAAATAATACCCATTTCTGTTATTTTAATTTTGCTATGGCAGTGTTTTTCAGAAACCAGTGCAATTTGTGTGGAAATCAAGTTAGCCAGTGCATAACTGAATGCTTGTTTAAGATTTAGGTTTATGTATATTTTGAGTACAGTCTCCAAAGTGGCCATGGTCAGAGTTCAACTACGGAAACTGAAGTCAGCTGCTATTTTAGAACACAACAAAAGCATATCTACAAAAAATAACTGTTCTTTTATTATTTAAAATTAAAATTTAACTTTAAAAAATTAGAATGTGTGTTACAATTCAGATCATAACACGACTTTGTTTTTCCATCTTGCTTTTAAATATAGATTATACTAAAATAAAAGCGTATGAAACATCAAGGCCAATTTTCCTCTGAATGAGAGTAAGGTTAGGTCTCTGAATCCACTGATCAATACTGGATGTAGTTTTAATAGTTGTCGAATACTTTTTTCCAGATTTCAAGTACCAATACTTGATAGTGATGGCTCTAATATCCCAAGGAACTCTACCTTAAACTTTGGATTTGAGCAAGGTATGTTTATCCTTTCTGGATACATAGACACACATGCTTAATAAATAATAAATGAAGAAAAATATATACATTCTTAATGGTAGCTGGGAGCCATTACATGCATTAGATATCAAACTGCATAGATGTTAAATATCATGGTGTCAATTGTCCCCTTGAGAGACTGGTGTTTTCTTCCAAGCCTGTACTGGGGTTAGAACGGGTTACAGTCTGTGGCATGGTGGTACCAGTCAGTAATCACAGCTGATATTGTTACACACTATGGCCTTAATGCTTCCTGTGCTTTCACCTTGGAACCTCTAAGGAGATTAACTTTCCTGCAACAACTTTTCATGTAGAAAGGGTTCTCAGTAAATAATTTTGGCATAGATTTATTGACAGTGATGACGTTTTTTCCTTTATTAGGATATACAATATAGACTGTAAAACTGATTAATATTAACGTTTGAAAAAAAAGTCAGGCATTTTCTTTGGCAATAGATATGGAGATACCTGGGTAATTTCCATGCTGCATGGAGGGGAGCTGCAGGAAGTGTGTGCCATGAGACATGTTCTGCACTGAGCTTGCACTTCAGGTTCTCTTTGCAGATACTCAGGAAATTAAAGATCTGTACTCCACATAATTTTTGCATGTGAATAAGTTACTACAGACAGGGAGAGGAAACATTGTTCAAAAACGAGGAGTTAAAGTGGGAGGTAGGCTGCTGGTGAGAGACCACCATCTGCTGTGAAAGGCAGCCTCAAGGAAAGACAAGGCACAAGTAGCCCAAGTAGGCTTTCACACTAATCTGACATTAGCTATGGTTTTCCTCTGGCAGAATTATTTTATTGAACCAGAAGATTTTTTCCTCCCTTTTTGTTTATCCTTTAAATCACATGCAGGAATTTTAGCCTTAATTTTGCCAAAGAGCATGTCTTTGGAAAAAGAATTAAATGTGAAGAAATGTGATATAGTTTAGACATTGTTTTCTTGAGGAGAAAAGTGCTACACAATAATTGGCAACAAAGTGACTTATGAAAGGTACAGTTTATTTTGCATTTTGTTTGTTTGGTTTTCAGAGCTGGCAAAGCTCATGGAATAATGAAGTGGTGACACTCACCATTCAAAATCAATCAAAACTTCTGATGCCTGAAAACCTAGAAAGTTCAGTCTGCGAAATGAACTGATTCATAAAACCATTCGCCAGATAAACCTTGTAAGAAATTAAATCAGTTTGTGAAATGGAAGAGATTACATTGCCACTGGATAAATATATAAAACTCCTCTAGCTGAAATATTCAAAAATACTACTGCTAATACAAAAATACTACTGAAATAGCTTTTGTAAAGACATTTTGTGTTAATACACAAAGAGATGAAATTATACAAAGATATATGACATTGCTGTAAAAATCTAAAGTGGTTTCTTTAGACTTTTTTAGACTAAGGAAATATCAGAGAGATTAGACTTGTTTCCTGTTAACATAGATACATAAGGTGAGACTGAAGAAAAACACACTTAACCTTCTGGAAGAGGTAACTAAGATTCCTCTTATATTACAGTAGTTAGGGAATTCTAATGAATTTTGAACAACTGGATTAAAAGTATTTTAAATATATGTAACCAATGGAACTGTAGACCATCATGTTAAGAGCATAAACCCCTCAAGCATTAAAATTAAAGTCAGCTCCTTGGTGGCGGCAGCCCAGGGAAAATTCTCAACGGTTTCTGTGTCTCCCACTGCCCATTGTGCTTTTGTCAGATGCACCCAGAGCTGGCTTTTGTCAGAGACAAGATGTGGTGTCACTGTCTGATGTGGGATGAGAAAATCTATGCTCCACTGTTTTCTTAAGAGGAAGAAAGAGTCCATTAAGACCCAGGAATCTGCTTTTGAATCGCTCTTCACTGGAATGAACTTTTAAGCCCTCCAGTAGCTGTTCCAAAGGCAGGAGCTCTCCACTTAATGGGAAACAGGTCTTGGAAAATTCAGCCAGATAAAGCAAAGGAGGAACAGAACCTCTGAGACGAGCTGAACAGATAGTGGGATCCAGTTAACTTGTTGCTTTTAATACTTTCAATAAGGAATGCTGGGATAAATTAAATATGTAATGGAAATTCAGATTTCAAAATACATGTGTGATCCAAAGGGCTTTTGGGTGTCTAAAATTGCTATTTTCATGGGAATTACCAAAAAGGCAGAAATTCTAAATTATGAAACAATACTATCAATAGTTTAAGACTTTACTATTTTTATTTCCTCATAAGGTATGAGATGCCTTCATATTCTTAGCACTGCTTCTTGTGAATAACAATAATAATAACAATAAAAATTTATTATTATTATTATCATTATCATTAATTTCTTTTTTCAGATGGGAAATGAAGTTTTTTTTAAAGCAAAACTATGAATAGAGCTGTTTCCCCACAGTCCATGACATGGAAAGAAGAATAATCTCTGACTTGCTCTTCTTTCTCTCTCTCTCTATTGCAAATAAATTGTTTGGCTTGCAATTCATCATTTCCTATGTAAAATAAACTTTTAGGGTTTCTCAAACACTGCTGTAGATTCTGTTCCCAAAATCAACAGAAGCCAAAGCAAAGAATTGAATCAACCTCTGTAAGCTTTGGATTGGCTGTATAACATACAATCTGTTACTTTTCCTTTCTTTTGCACAGGCCTACAACCCCTTTTCTACCATGTGGAGGATATTAATATGGAAATATTTTGCAAAGAAAAATAGTAGAGAATTTAAAAGGTCTTGCATTAGAACCCAAGTCAAAGAGAAAAAAAAAAGAAAAATAAAAAAAATACTGTGCAGGTTATTATAGCAGTTGCTTTCCATATTGTTACATTTAGTGACTGGACATATACCAGCTTAATGTACATGAGAACAAGTTTGCCACCTATGTTCTTCTCCTGCAGAATTAAATTTAGAGCATTGGAAATATTGACAGTCTGACAAGATATGATTGTTATGTAAGTATGTCACATGAATATTGTGTGTTGTAATTTTTTGACTGCATTGTAATTTTCATGACTTTTTTCAGGAGTGAAGATCAAACTAAAAAGGAAAAGTGAAGAATAGACAGAAAGCTCCAAATGTAGTACAAGCCTCCTAATTCTGGCAAGCTTTCCAGCACAACACCCAAGGGGTTGATCCCAGCCAGAAGAACACTTTGGCAAAGAGAAATCTCTAATAGCAGATGAATCTGCTGTAAAATTTTGGCTGTTGTTAAGCCAGAGAGACCTGGTTAAGGACCAAGTAATTTTAATGTCTACTGAAATACATATATTTCTGAGCTGGTTTGGGAACTGGGGTATTTCACTGTCAAACTGATGATCTAACAGTGAGGGTGTACAAGAGAGAGATATTTCCAGCATTACTGTAACTTAATGAACATTTTAATATAATTATTAATAAAAAACCTACTGTGATGACTTGTGAAGGAATATGGTCTTAGTTACCAAAATACCCTAAGGTCACTGTATTATTCAATACTCATGTGGAAAAAAATATCCAAAATTCTACAATTACTTATTTTGCAACAGCTACATGTGCTACATAATTTCTTTGCAATGCTTATTTTGCTCTGGAGAGAAAGTCTACATAAAACTTTGTGCTTCTCCAGTTTCCTGCACCTTAGAAATCAAGCAGTTGCCAAAAGTTTATTAACTATGTGTCCTAGCCTCAAAATCCATAGTAGGAGGCAGTGTTGTTGTCTGTTTTTCATGGCAGATAAAGTGAAATATTCATGATTATTCACAAGAACATAATTTTCAGGAAGAACATAACCTTTTTAGTGCATGAATCATCTTTTTGTTACATGTGCTGCACATAAAATGGAGGAGTTTTAAATTATCTTTGTCTGGGGGTCTTACAGGGGTTTAGATAATAATAGCTGGTGAAGAAAGCTGTAGCAGAAACAGAAATGTAGGACTTGGGATGTCCAGCATCCAGCATTTCCTTGAAGATGATACATTTTCAGTTTTCTGGGTAGTTAGTCAGACCTGTTTATTTTTTAAACATAAAAGTACATTTCTTTCTTGGAAGGTATCTTGAGGCTGTCCAGTAGCATTTGTTGCAGGAGATGCAGACACTCTCTTTTAAAACTACTATTGATGACTTTGCTGAAAATAACTCAGTATTCTGTGAGCCAAAGTATGGAGCTTTGTGTAAGTTCTGATCACATTGTGCCATTCTCATCAATTAATTTAAAAATGCTGGGGTGCTTGGGCCTTTTTGCTTAGGCGTCCAGTGTCAGACAGACTTGCAAAAAGATACAGTTGACCTGGGTTTCATTAGCAGAATAAAAAAGAAGCTTACCCAGGTGCCCTGCTGGGAGGGCAGAGCTAATGCAGAAGGCCACCCTGCAGTTCCTGCCCATGATTTCTTGGCCAGTTCTTCCAGTAAACATTGTAAAACATTTTTGGAGTTGTTTCATTGCTCAGTAGGTTTCTCTCACTAATGAGGGAGTCTTACTAGGCAGGAAATCTAGAAAAATAAATAAGCCATGTCCTACATTCAGTCAAGGTGAAGGGACCTCTAGCCATGAGAAAGGAGGACCTTCTTTTGCTTGGCTTTGTATCCTGGACCTTAGTTATTTCCAGGGAATTTTATTCCACTGGTGGTTGAAAGGAAATTGCTTTTTGCATGCTTGGGAGAGTCTTCCTCTTGACCAAGTATTGCTTTGTCAAGGTGCATTAAGTAAATAACTTACCAGGGTGTAATTATGGGCTTTTGAAAATTAAGGCAAAGTTCAAGTAGTGTTATCCTGTTGATGGGGAATGGAAGGGCTGAAGAGAGGTGATCAAAGGTCACAGCTGCTTTGTGACATACATTTTACTCCTGTAGGATTAGACACTTAGGTATTCTGAAGAAAACTTTTTTTCCATGAAAAAATAATTGTACCAGTTTGATGTCAATGACATCTTTTTGGCTCTATGACCACAAATTAATGTTTTTCCCCAGCCTCAGGTACTGACACTTTAATTCAGTTGCAGTTAGATCCACAGTAGCCTACCCACCTTAAATTTGAAGGAAACGCTGGGAGATCAGAAAATTTAATTTCTATCACCTCCATAATTAAAAGAACTGTAATAGTCCCTTTGAGACTCTGTCCCTGCCATAAGCCTCAAAGTTTCTAACACACTGTTTGAAAGAGAAGCTTTGAAACATGATGCTTGCTTTGTAGCCATCACTATAATCATGCTTTGGAAATATAAAAACATGCACCTGGACATTACCTTTGACCATCCCCTAAAGGAGTTCTACAGATAAAAATACAAGACTTCCCTCTCTCACATAAGCAGCTAGCTGAAGAAGGAAAGATGCATGAGCACACCAATGTTTGTTACAGAATAAGCTGTATTCGTACACCACGCAGCTTTTTGCCAAGTCATAAATTTTGATGTGCTATTTCTGAAGCTATCAAGAATTTTACGGACAGATCTACCTGCCATGTGTTGGCTCTACCTGCTCAGATCTTTTGGAACTTTTGCAGGGTCAAAGGCTCCTGTCTGAAAGAGCAGTTCTGAACGCTTACATCTGATGTAAGAGTTTGTTCATGCATTTGGTAGTAAGAGTTAATAAATAGCCTGCAAGACATTGTAGAGAAAAACACCAGTGTCTTTTACTGAGACATCATTAATGGAGCAATAAAAGTAGTGTATATGCTCAAGTGACTCATAGCTGTTTATTGATGCAGATTTCTGTGTTGTTTTCCAAAAGAAGAGGGCTGGAATGCTGCTGGAGCTGCTGCAGTCCACCTGGTGAGTGGGGAGTTTCACTGCCAAGACTAGTAGAAGCAGTATTTAAGTGTAAGTAAAAAGAGCTGGGCCCGAGCAGTTCCTCTGGGCTATTTCATCAACACAGTGTTCACCTGACTGAAGCAGGGCAGACATACTTAATGAGGATCTTCAAGAGATGCTGGACCTGTGCCTGTCAGGAGGATTAAGTAAAAAAAAAAAAAATTTTGGTAAACTGCTGACCTATGCTTTGGCAGGGGCTCATTACAAATTTGAAACAGCAGAGGAAGGGCCCAGCAGCCCTTTCAAGCACTGGGAAAAAGAACTACAAGCAGAAAACACTTGCATTTTGTTTGGCCCTGAGCTTCTTGGTGGAGGCCATATCACAGAATGAGCAGGAGGAGGAGTTCATTCCCTCTGAAAGGGCAGGAATCACAACTCTTCATACAGGGAAAGAAGGAGCTTCTATTTTAACTTGCTGAGAATAGCCAAGGAATCTAGTAATTATGTTGGCCAGGTTTATGCTAGAAGAACATTGTCAAATGCTTTATAAAACAGATTATAAAACTCTTCAGCACTTCAGAACTTTCTCCTAAATGCAAGAAAATAATTCTTCCATTACAGTTGCAGCCTTCACCATTTGGCAGCAATCTATCGCCCTTCCCCATTTAAATTTATATTTAAAAATTAGCATTACACATCCATTACACATTGAATCTGTTCTTCAGTGCCTTGTACGTTCACCTCTCCCTATCTGCTCCACAGAGAACCAAGATTAAGGACAGACAAATTATATGAAGAGAGGAAAAAAGTGGTAAAGGGAAAGAGAACTAAAATATTGGAATTGCATCTGTTTGAACACTTCTTTGGCCGTGATCATCATTACTAAATCTGACATGATTCAGGAAAGATTATTACTTAAAATATGTGCTTTACACCTCTGAAGGACAGGTTTTTAGAATCATATATAAACAATAATGTCAGCTACAGGGACTAATGAGGGGGAGAGGGCTGATGACAGGGCCACATGATGATTAGGAAGCAACTGGAAATGGGGGAGAGTTTGTCTTCCTGATGCCTTAGCTTTTATATTTTTCAGATTCTGTGCTGCTTTAGTGTAGTGTAGTTCTGAGCTTCATATTAAGGGATGGTAAGCTCTCTTCACAGAGTAGGTAGACAAAACAATTCCTTCTCTAGCTGAGGACCAAGGACAACCACCCAAATTTCAGGCCTAAGAGCATAAATGACGTGGACTGAAGAGAGGAAACTAAGAAGGATGGGACTTCATAATCTAAAGCTATAATTGGACAATTAACTCCAATATGCTAATAGACCAGAACTTTAAAATTGAGAGACCTCGTGACCAGTCGTCCATTTTGTGACCATTTTGGGTTCATCTTGGGTGTAGCCCTGGCTGGGCTCTTGTACTGCCCAAGGTGCATCCACTGAGGCCTTTTAATAAATACCTACTTTATTCCTTAACTCTGTCTAGCCTCTGTTCTAGGTCAGCCTTCTCAAGGCATCATTCCATGATGAGGAGCATGTCCTGTGACAACCTCCATGAGTTTCTGTGTGTGTAATGGAGGGGGTTGAAAAGGAGAGATGCAGTGCCCCATGCCTCTTCTAGTAAATCTGTCACCACTAAGTGAATTAAAAATGAACTTCTGGTGACGGGGCAGCTCCAGAGAAGGGAGAGTTATTCCCCTGTTCCCAAAGGCCTTTACCCCCTTTTTGTCCTGACATGATGCTTTAGTATATAAAAGTTTGCCAACACAGGGATCAATTCCATGCTTCTGTTTGCTGTTGTAAATTCAGTTGTTGTGTTCTTTCCATCCCTGTTGTGGCTCCAGGGAATATGGACTCATTGCCCTCTTTGATCTGCATTAATGGCATCCTTTGAGACACTGGATTTCAAGCCTTTACCTCTTCCAGAGTAGAAAAGCCTGATTCTCTTTGTCTTTGAGTCAGTCTTGGTTTTCTGGGTCTGCACAGCAGTTGCTGGGTTCCTGAGCTGGTGGCAGCTTTCTTGAGGCGAGGTATTCTTTAGGAACTGCCATCTGCACACACACAGGGGGGAAAGAGCTGGCCAAGGAGTAGCTTTCAAATAACAACAAAAAGGAACTGAGCTTATTGTGGAGGACAATCAGAATGTGAGACAATAGTGCTGTGCAAAAGGCACTTTAGGAGGCATATTGTCTGCATGACACATTAAGTGATCCTTCAAGTTTTCTTGAAGCTCTTGAAGCCTCAGCTGCAGCACTAAGTATTATTTGGGGTACTGTAATTAAGAAAGGATGTGAACCAGTTTTGCAGTGATGAGAGAAGAACACTGGTGATGATGAGATTGTGGATAAAAAAAGAGCTACAAAACAGTGACTGAACGTGGACGGCTTAGGTTAGAAAGCAAGAAAACTAAGGGGAACATAGTAAGTTTTCTATGTATCAACTGAATACAGAAAGGAATAAAAAAATCTTTTTATGTTCCTCCCATAAGAAATAACAGGTCTGTATGGCAGAAACTGAGATTAATTGAAATAAGAAAAAGATATATTTATTGCCAAATGTCATAGGTCTGTGGAATCATTTATCTAGTAAGTATAGTAAGTATATAAAGTCATTCCCAATAAAAGTATGAATAAACAAACGTGTAAAACAGATGCTCATGAGAATCACATTATCTACAGATGATGGAGTAAATGACATACCAAATTCCCTTCTGTTCCTGTTTCTGAAATATCTTTGTTTATTTTTCATCTCAGCTGTAATAAGAAAGCACACAAATATGCAGGGCTTTTCAAAAAGTCCATATATGTGTATTTCACATTACTATCTGCCCATGCTGTTTTAGAAAGGAAGGTATGCCCAAATTCCTCAGACTGCTGCAACATGGATCATTGTATACCTATCTGAACACCTTCCTCTTGGAAAGGGAGACTTTTTCTCTGACCTGGGTCATTAGTTCTCCAAGTTCTTGCATTTTTAAATGAGAATGGTAGACTGAGTGAAAAGTCACTCTGAGCTATGGCTCTCCCAGGATTTTCTTGGAACCAGCAAGTTTTCCCTGCTAACTGTCTTCTGCTCATCTTGTGACGATTTGTAAGGTCTGCTAGAAAACTCAAAGGAAAGGAAGACAATGCTTCTTTCCTGTATTTTTTCCTTGATTATTTATATATGATATGGACAGGAAATCTCCTACTCACCAAGACAACATGTTCAGCACATAAATTAAAGAACATAACCACATCTGCCACTACAGATCTTTGAAATGTAAAGATTTTTGAATGTTACTACACAATCCAGACCATGTTACATTTAACAGAAACTGCAGGCAGAAAAGATTAATTTCTACCTTATTTTCTCTCTCCTAATATGCCCTGTTTAATTGAAAAAAACTTCCCTGAAAGAAAGGAAGCTATGAGGCAATATTTTTCTTCTCACAAAATAATTTCTCACTCGAGCTTTTAAAAATGTGGCAATATAAATGAAGAAATATGACATTTATTCAAATTACTTTAATCTATAGAAAATAAGTGGATTAGAGGGTTACTGTCAGGTCAGTTCAGGCTTACTGTTTAGCTTTTGTGGAAAAACTAAATGTGACAGGTGTAACCAGCCTATTGTAAGTTGAATCATTGTGATATCTCTATTTACTTCTGGTGGTAACATGTCTCCTTTGAGCCACAAAACCATGTTATGCCATTGAATTATAGAGTGTACAAAACTTCATAGCAACAGCACTAGTAATTTACCTTCATTTCAACATTTAACTTTAAAAGCAAAAATGATCAAAAAAGTTATAGAAAATTGTATTTCAAAACATTTTGTTAGGTTATACTCACCTCTAAGATAAATAGAATTGATAGTTTTCTTGAAATATGCATTGACTTCTGAATCCATTTTCTTCAAATCAGTCCATCCAAAGGACAGATGTCAGCCAGGTCCACAAAGGAGCTCCCATGTAGTCAGTGGGAAAAACAGGATATGCTCTGTATTGCCATTTGAAGTTTCCATTTGATAGACATATGGGTCAGAAACATTCTGCAACATTTATTTCAATTCTCTTCAGTAAAGTGCTTGTACTTTTTCCATTTTGGGAAGTCTAAGATATGTTTCCATGATAAAACCCCTCAGACTATTGACCACTAGCTACTTTAATTCAAAAAAAGGAACCAAAACTTTGTCAAAATCAGGTATTAAAAGGCTACTGGAAGTTCATGCCCATGCATTTGTCTGTAACAGAATATAATGATTAAACTTATGTACTACAGAGAAGTCAATTGACATGGAAGACCTCCAAAATTCAAATTAAATTTTAGAAATATTCTGTGACCTTTTCAGATATGCCAGTTGCAGTATTTCAAGGAGTACTTATACAAGAGACTCTAGAAAGAAAATATTATCTCTTAAGAAAATAGTAATTCACACTCTGCAAGCAAATGAAATCTATGCAGGTATTCTGATAGAAATCTCTGTACACTATCCTGAAGCCAAAGTTACTGTGAGGATGCAAAATGAGTATGTGTTTCCTTAAGCATGCATATATTTGACAATCAGAGCAGATGAATCTTACACATACAGACTCTGATCCTGCAGTGCTTATTTATAGCATTTATCACAACTTCTTTTGGTAGGACAAAAACTCAAAGGACAACTCACATATGTAGTATTTCCCGGATGATTGTTGCATGATGGATATTGCATAAGTCTGACAAGACACTAGTTTCACATTTGATCATTGAAATCCAACTCCAGCCTTGCAAAGGGAACCCCAAGACTCACACCGTGTGCCTGAGAGCATTGTCCAAATGTACCTTGAACTCTGTCAGGCCACTGTTGTGACCACTTCCCTGGGGAGCCCATTCCAGTGCCCAGCCACACTCTCAATAAAGAGCCTTTTCCTAGTATCCAACCTATATCTCTCCTGACACAGTTTCATACCATTCTTTTGGGTCCTGTCACTGGTCACCACAGAGAAGAGATCAGTTCTGCTCCTCTTCCCCTCACAAAGATGTTGTAGACTGCAGTGAGGTGTCCCCTTAGTCTCCTCTCTAGGCTGAACAAACAAAGTGACCTCATCTGCTCCAGATATGGCTTTCCCTCTAGACCCCTCATGATCTTTGTGGCCCTCTTTTGGATAGATAAAGAATCAATCTGAGTGGGGCAGCTCATTTGCTGAGGGAAGGGATGCCATCCATAGGGAATTTGACAAGCTTGAGGAGTGGGCCTATGCAAACTTCGAAGTTCAACAAGGCTGCATGTGGGGCAATCACCAGTATCAATACAGGCTGGGGGATGAATGAATTGAAGCAGCCCTGCAGAGAAGGACTTGCAGATACTGGTGGGCTAAAAAAATTGGACAGGAATCAGCAATATGCACTTGCAGTGCATAAATCCAGCTTTATCCTGGGCTGCAACAAGAGCACTGTGGCCAGAGGGATGAGAGAGGTGATTCTGTCCCTCTCCTCCGCTCTTACAAAATCTCATCTGAAATACTGCGTCCAGCTCTGGAGATCTAAGCACAGGAAATCTGTGGACCTCTTGGGTCCAGAGAGTGGCCATGAAGATGATCAGAGGCCTGGAGCACCTCTCCCATGGAAACAGGCTAAGAGAGTTGGGCTTGTTCAAGGGTTTTAAACTGACAGAGGGTAGATTTCAATTGGATGNTTTCTTGAAATATGCATTGACTTCTGAATCCATTTTCTTCAAATCAGTCCATCCAAAGGACAGATGTCAGCCAGGTCCACAAAGGAGCTCCCATGTAGTCAGTGGGAAAAACAGGATATGCTCTGTATTGCCATTTGAAGTTTCCATTTGATAGACATATGGGTCAGAAACATTCTGCAACATTTATTTCAATTCTCTTCAGTAAAGTGCTTGTACTTTTTCCATTTTGGGAAGTCTAAGATATGTTTCCATGATAAAACCCCTCAGACTATTGACCACTAGCTACTTTAATTCAAAAAAAGGAACCAAAACTTTGTCAAAATCAGGTATTAAAAGGCTACTGGAAGTTCATGCCCATGCATTTGTCTGTAACAGAATATAATGATTAAACTTATGTACTACAGAGAAGTCAATTGACATGGAAGACCTCCAAAATTCAAATTAAATTTTAGAAATATTCTGTGACCTTTTCAGATATGCCAGTTGCAGTATTTCAAGGAGTACTTATACAAGAGACTCTAGAAAGAAAATATTATCTCTTAAGAAAATAGTAATTCACACTCTGCAAGCAAATGAAATCTATGCAGGTATTCTGATAGAAATCTCTGTACACTATCCTGAAGCCAAAGTTACTGTGAGGATGCAAAATGAGTATGTGTTTCCTTAAGCATGCATATATTTGACAATCAGAGCAGATGAATCTTACACATACAGACTCTGATCCTGCAGTGCTTATTTATAGCATTTATCACAACTTCTTTTGGTAGGACAAAAACTCAAAGGACAACTCACATATGTAGTATTTCCCGGATGATTGTTGCATGATGGATATTGCATAAGTCTGACAAGACACTAGTTTCACATTTGATCATTGAAATCCAACTCCAGCCTTGCAAAGGGAACCCCAAGACTCACACCGTGTGCCTGAGAGCATTGTCCAAATGTACCTTGAACTCTGTCAGGCCACTGTTGTGACCACTTCCCTGGGGAGCCCATTCCAGTGCCCAGCCACACTCTCAATAAAGAGCCTTTTCCTAGTATCCAACCTATATCTCTCCTGACACAGTTTCATACCATTCTTTTGGGTCCTGTCACTGGTCACCACAGAGAAGAGATCAGTTCTGCTCCTCTTCCCCTCACAAAGATGTTGTAGACTGCAGTGAGGTGTCCCCTTAGTCTCCTCTCTAGGCTGAACAAACAAAGTGACCTCATCTGCTCCAGATATGGCTTTCCCTCTAGACCCCTCATGATCTTTGTGGCCCTCTTTTGGATAGATAAAGAATCAATCTGAGTGGGGCAGCTCATTTGCTGAGGGAAGGGATGCCATCCATAGNCCTCTTCCCCTCACAAAGATGTTGTAGACTGCAGTGAGGTGTCCCCTTAGTCTCCTCTCTAGGCTGAACAAACAAAGTGACCTCATCTGCTCCAGATATGGCTTTCCCTCTAGACCCCTCATGATCTTTGTGGCCCTCTTTTGGATAGATAAAGAATCAATCTGAGTGGGGCAGCTCATTTGCTGAGGGAAGGGATGCCATCCATAGGGAATTTGACAAGCTTGAGGAGTGGGCCTATGCAAACTTCGAAGTTCAACAAGGCTGCATGTGGGGCAATCACCAGTATCAATACAGGCTGGGGGATGAATGAATTGAGCAGCCCTGCAGAGAAGGACTTGCAGATACTGGTGGGCTAAAAAAATTGGACAGGAATCAGCAATATGCACTTGCAGTGCATAAATCCAGCTTTATCCTGGGCTGCAACAAGAGCACTGTGGCCAGAGGGATGAGAGAGGTGATTCTGTCCCTCTCCTCCGCTCTTACAAAATCTCATCTGAAATACTGCGTCCAGCTCTGGAGATCTAAGCACAGGAAATCTGTGGACCTCTTGGGTCCAGAGAGTGGCCATGAAGATGATCAGAGGCCTGGAGCACCTCTCCCATGGAAACAGGCTAAGAGAGTTGGGCTTGTTCAAGGGTTTTAAACTGACAGAGGGTAGATTTCAATTGGATGTAAAGACATTTTTTACAATGAGTGTGGTGAGGCACTGGAATGGGTTTCCTAGAGAAGTTGTGGACATCCCATTCCTGGAAGTGCTTAGGGCCAGGTTGGATGAGATCCGGAGCGACTTGGTGTAGTGAAAAGTGTTCCTGCTCATGACAGGGTTGCTGAGCTAGTGGATCTTTAAATATCTTCTTTAAAGGGTGTCCCAATCCAAACTGTTCTGTTCTATGATGTTATTATTCTACATACTTAAAGCCTTAATTTTTGAATATATTCATTAGCCGAAACTCTCCATTTGATATGTGTTTCATCTTACAAAGCACTTAGAGACTGGGGAAGAACCTCAGATGCCTGTCTTGTTTATATTTAGGTGGCATGTACACTAAACCTTACTAGGAAGATTGAAACACGTTTCAGAAAAGTAAAATTGTTCAAATGGAGCAAAAAGTTATGGGTAAAAGACAGGGAAAATGACAGGAATAAAATGAGTTCATTCTTGGCTCAGAATAGTTAGATACCCCCTCTGCTTTTGCATTATCTGAGTAATTTAATGATAGGCCTTTATGCTTACAGATTTGCTTCTTTGGATCATCTCAAAGATTATCAATAGAAAAATGAAAAATAAATTTTATATGTGTACTTTTGATATTCAGAGGAATGCTGTGATGGTTTTGTTGGTCATATGTCAATTTTATCAATTCAAGTAATGTATTAAACGTCAGTCATCACCACTCATACTGAAAAGTAGGAAATGATCTCTCAGCTACCTACTCTGACTTTTGTACAATGTGTTAAAATTTATACATGTAACTGAGGAAAATGAGCAAAAAGTATAATATTTCTCTGGCTGTGGTGATGCTCTTCATGTTTTGTTCACAGGTAAAATAAATTCAATCATCAAGGAAAAGAATCCAAACTTACTATCTCTTTTCTGTTGTTTGCATAGCAAGAGTAGAGGAAGAAGTAGCTCCTGAAATAATTTTTTGTAGTGAGAGTGCTAGCAGACCAGTGGCTGGTGAGGTCTCATTATTCAGATGCTATCACACTATTTTCTTGTTGTTCACTTTTGAAGCACATATAGAAAGTGAGTTTGTTGCACAGGGAAGATTCTTGTCAAGAGGAAGTACCTAGTGCTGCTCCTCCTTTTGTGAATTATAGTGTCTTTGTTCTTACTGAATCCAGTGGAACAGACCATCTGAAAAAACCCCAAACTTTTCACACTTCACCAGGTTAAAACCCATGACATTTAGCATAATTTTTCTTGCTACTCAGCTCTTGGATGAGGTATCTTTTATTCTATGTGAGACAGCACTCTTAAGCAGGTTTGGCGTTACAGTCCAATCTGTGAAGCGTCTGTCTAAAAAAACCCAACATGACTTCTTTTGCCGCTAAAAATAGGAAAACTACTGAAAAAATCCCTGGCATTCAATTGTAAGTAGAATAGGTTTTCTAAATCTTTGGCTGCATCATTGCATCTCATACCTTTATTGCTGACAAGACTTGTGTCAAAAATAATATCCCCTTCATTAAGCCAAACTGATACTGCCCAGTGCCTTCAAAGAGTCAAAATATTGTCAAATAAAAGATTATTGAGAATGAGCTGGTGGGAAATCAAGAACCACTTTTAAACTAATTTTGCACATTAAACTTATGAAAATACTGAAAGCTAACTGAAATCTTGCACAAACTTAGAGATGACAGGAGTAGCTCCTCCCAGTAAACTGCACTGTAGTCAGACTGCAGCCTCTGGCTGATGGGTACATATTCTCCATTTTGGTTGGTGGTCTGTTTCTAATGCTTGCATTTTATTTAGTAACACAGAAACAGTGAAGTTGTTAACTGATTCTTACATCTTTTTCAGAGGGTCAGGTTAAATTACCTTTTCTATGCATCAATATCTCTTTTACTGAAAGCAAAATTTGTAGGCTCCTCAGATTGTGACCCCTTCCATACTGGAAAACATTGTAGGAGGTGCCTAAGCTATTTCAGGTACTAAAAATGCCTTTCTGTTAATGTGGTGCTGTGTCCCAGTAAATTGTTTGAGTACATGGCAGCTGAGTAGCTCTGCTCTGTCTGATATTGTAGCAATAACTCTCTTCTGCTGGTCTGATCAATAGATATGCTTTGGCACTGCCTTAAACATCTATGGGACACTGTGTAAAAAACCTTGAATTTTATTATTTAGCAGTCTCCCTCCTTGCCTTGAATTTCTAAAACTTGCTTGAGCCTGTGTGATGCAATTAATAAAAATTAAACTAAAGACAGATTGAATATTAGGAGCTCTTCTGATGAGCCACTCCTTTTTTCTTCTGATTTTAGTGTCAAAGGCTCAGCAGGAAAATCTTTAGACTTTCAAAAATTATGAACAGATCTCTCTACAACTGAATTTTTTGTTGAGTTCTTCATCTACATAATGAAAAAAAAAACCTTGAAATTGTTGAGAGAGAAAAAAAGGAAAACAGGAAAAAAGGTAAGAAAAGAGGGGAGAAACTCATTTACCCAAGAATTAACAAATTGTTCTGTGATCATAAAATNTGAGAGAAAAAAAGGAAAACAGGAAAAAAGGTAAGAAAAGAGGGGAGAAACTCATTTACCCAAGAATTAACAAATTGTTCCATGAGCTACAGTCTTGTAGCTCAGTTAAACTAAATTTCATAACATAGACCAAGTAGAAGGGGCAACTGAATCTCAGCTGCCCCCATTGATGGTGGATGCTGTCACAGCGGGGCTGCTTGCTGGTCCAGGAACTGTATCTTTACTGTTGAGCAGTCATTCCAGTCTGGGTGAATTTGGCTCATACAATGATGCACAAATTGATTCTGGCACTTCTCTGATTTTGAAGAAAATTGCCTTTTATTTGCTTTTGTGGTCAACAGAACACACAGTTTTCTATACAGCAACTCCTGTGAAAACTATTAACACCGCTTCACCCACCAGCCAGGGTAAAAGCATCTGTCTGGGATGGAAGAAAGTTATTGAGATGTCAACAGGGATTCAACAAAAATGGAGAAAATGATGGAATTGTGGCTGAAATCCAACCTATAGAAAACTAATTACATGTGAAACCATTACATAAGGCATATGTTTCTGTTCATTTCCTTTGTGTACCAGGTCAGCTTGACTTGACTGTAATATTATGAGAAGGTTTTTTATCATCTGCAACACACAGATGACTAACTCACTGTCGGGCTGAGATTAGAAAGTGGTTTTGTAACAGTTCAGTGAAAGTAATCTATGTTATTGCTCACCAGAGAATGCCGTCATTTTAAGAAAAATGCAAAGTTCAGACGTCGAAGTTCCATGAGGGCGGAAGAACAATCCCTCGTGGTCTGATTCCTATTGCCTTTAGCTTGGGCAGAGTTACAGGGAAGTGTAAAGTAGTCTACCTACTGAGAGCAATACAACTACACATCAGAAATATTTGTAGACCACACCACTTTTGCCTTTTGTACAAACATTCATATCTGTGCTCTCTGTTTGGGAGGCACAGATGTACAGAGTAATTAATACAAGCTCCAAACAGTAGCAAATACTTCTTGATCTTGATTGGAAACACCAAGTCCAAGCAGCATGGGTATAGGCAAGAGTGACTTCTACAGCAAAACAAGGAACCCTTCTTCATCTGCCTTCTCCAGCAAGCATTTCCTGTCCCTGAATTTCTTTCAAGAAAGAACTTTTAGCTAGTAAAATTCTTTTGACAAGATGTTTGATCTTGTAAGAGAGGAGAAAGAAATAAAAAACTGAGTTAAGGAAAATTATTAATGGAATGTATATTAATTCATTATCCAGAAATTTTATCCATTCCAAAAACACAGTATAAACATTTAATTAAGCACAAATATGGTGACTACAAGATGGAAATGTAATGACATATCTATTAAGTTAGATAATTCATTCCACAGATGATAGTCAGTTTCAGATCTAAATAACATATTCTGAAGAGCCTAATATAAGCTTGATTTTATGCACTCAAAATAGCCAGAGGACATACAAAGAGAGGAAAGGCATGTGAACCTATGTGTACATATTGGTGGGTTTGTGTCTGCTTACTTTATTGTTATTAGAAAGTCAGGTGCACAGGCAGAGTATTTGTCTTGCTGTGGGGTACTTGGTTTCAAGATATGAAATCTTAAAAGCCTAAGCATATGGTAATTATATGGGGTTTTTTTAATTGTTATAGGAGAAAGTTTTAAGCTTGACAGTTTATATGGAATCTATTTTTAATACTTCATAATTTTTCAAAAGTAATTTCCAGTCTTCTTTTGTACTTTCCTTGACTAATTTGTTAGATAACAGATCTCTTTACTTTTACAAGGCCTCCTCACATTGCAGCTGCTACTTAACGTACAGAAGTACGTCCCCAAATCTTAACAAAAAAAAAGAGCACTCACTATCACAAATTAATTCACATATGAAATTCTCCAGATGCCAACACCACTTCTTTCAGCACAATAGTATCTGGCATTAAATTCTGTACAAAAAAGAGACTTCCCCTCAATGTCTTTTTAGTTGTAGGGTGTCTTGATTTGACAAGGGACAATAGACCAGTTCCCTGAGTGAAACAAAATTTCCAGCAGGTATGCATTCCTGAGATGGCTATTCTGATTATCATCTTCACAGTTTTCTTTCAGTACTACTCCAGTAAAGAGAGAACTTGATCTGGAACAATACTGGATGTTAAGTATCTCATCTGGTCACTCACTGCCTGGCTACTTCAGAGCAGCAGCAAATCAATACCTTGGTCCCAGATCAACACTAATTAGCTCCCTTAGATGTAAATGAAGGAGAGATTCAACAGCCTTCTGAAATGTTTGTGATGGTTTAGATGGTATGAGAGACAGAACAGTTTTTGTACAGTCTCTGCAACTCACTGAAATAATGAAAAAAAATGTCCTTTCTCTGAAATGAGTTATAAATGAGATAAAAATTTTATGGCAAACTTTCTGTGGTAAAGCAATTTACTATTCTATAAAAAAGCACAGAAGTGAGGTATCTGCTGCTAATGGTAAATTAACTAGTGAGATTTTTTTTTTAAATGCACTATTATTCTATTCATTATTCTATGATTATTCTAATCAAGCATAATTACAAGCTAAGCAATGATTAGCAAATAAAATGTGTATATCATATGAAGAATCTGAAACAAATATTTAAGAACAGCTACTGCTGGGGAGTTTTGGTTTATTTTGCTATTTATGCCATTCATAACAGTTTATTTTCTATCTCATTGATACTTGATTATTCTGTGTTTAACCACATGGTTTGGAATACTGTGCTTACTTGAAACAAATGGGGCAATTTAACTTTGTCTATACTGCTTCCGGATTGGAAATATTCCTGTTCATGTAAGACAGTGCACTGTGGTTCCTAAACTTTCCAAGTGATTAAGAGTAGATTCAACAGGAATTTTCATGACAGATGGAGGTCTCATAAACCTAAGGATGCCGGTGGACAACAAACAATCCAGGAGCCAACAGTGCCCTTGTGGCCAAGAAGGCCAATGGTATTCAGGGGGACATCAGAAAGAATATTGCCAGCAGGCTGAGTGAGGTGATTCTGCCCCTCTGCTCAGCCCTGGTGAGGCACATCTGGAGTGTTGTGCCCAACTCTGGCCTGCTCAGAACCAGAGAGACGTGGAGCACCTGGTGCAGGTCCAGTGGAGGGCAACAAAGATGATTAGGGGAGTGGAGTATCTCTCTTACAAGGAAAGACTGAGGGAATTGGGCCTGCTCAGCCTCAAGAAGAGACAACTGAGAGGGGACCTGATCCATAAAGAAGAATCAGTATAGAAGTATCTGAAGGAAGNGAGGCACATCTGGAGTGTTGTGCCCAACTCTGGCCTGCTCAGAACCAGAGAGACGTGGAGCACTTGGAGCAGGTCCAGTGGAGGGCAACAAAGATGATTAGGGGAGTGGAGTATCTCTCTTACAAGGAAAGACTGAGGGAATTGGGCCTGCTCAGCCTCAAGAAGAGACAACTGAGAGGGGACCTGATCCATAAAGAAGAATCAGTATAGAAGTATCTGAAGGAAGGGTGTCAAGAGAATGGAGCCAGGTTCTTCTCAGCAGTGCCAAGCAAGACGAACTGCAATGGGCAGAACCTGAGGCATGGGAAGTTTCACCATGAGGAAGAACTTCTTTGTTGTGCTGGTGGCCATGTATTGGAACAGGCTGCCCAGAGAGGTTGTGGAGTCTCCCTCACCAGAGATGTCCAAGAATCATCTGAATACAGTCCTGTGCCATGTGCTCTGGGATGACCCTGCCTGAGCAGGGAGGTTGGACCAGATGACTTCCTATGGTCCCTCCCAACCTGACCCATTCTGTGATTCTGTGATTCTGTAAACAGACTACAACAGGTAAGGAACTGGCATGTACACTCTCAGTGCCATGATATAGAATTTATGAGATATGCACAGGTGCCCAAGCATTACCATTACAGTCTTTTAAAATTATATCTTATTATCTGTAGTTGTTTAAATGAACTTCCATGCAGCACACTGTGAAATTAACTTACTTGCATTTACTATTTAATTCAATCTGGGTAAAAGTTGAGCTAGATAAAGGGAATAATGCAAATAAAACAAATAAATGTTGCAAAACATTCCATTCAGTTGAGAAAATATTATCCCACAATTTAGATGGAAATTATTAATTTGTTCCAACACTGAGGAGAGCTTAGTGTTTCATTAACCACTGATCTGTGGTGATCTAATTTGGGAATTTTATTTTCTAACCCACATGTTTCCTTTATTACACATCCCTAATTTGTTACAGACATGAAAGAGCAGATGGGAAGGTGATTTCCTATCTTCAAGACATGTTCAGGATTTATTTTCTCTTGTTTGTCCATTGGTTACAATTTTCAGGTCATCAGATCTATTGTACATTTTATTAGGTTTCCTCTTCTCATCTCCTTCATCCTCCCAACAAAAGGAAAACCTACTAAGCAGAACCCTCTGCTCAAACTCCAACAAGTCTATACGCACATTGAAGTTAACAAACACACATATATAAATATTTAGTAGGAGTTTGTTTCACTGTAAAATAATTTAAAAAGAAAAGTGAAAAAAGCTAACTTAAGATCTTAAAAAGCTGCAGATTAAAATTATCTAGTAGGTAAAGTTAATTCTAGGAGGGTTTTTTAAAGAATGCAATGAGTACAGACTTCTGCTAGATCAGTAATTCTCCACCGTATTACTTGCTGAGGTCTGGGTTCAGCTCATCCACATGCAGGTACTGATTTGAATGGCAGATGTTAGGATCCAAATCACCCCTTGCTGTCTCCCTCAGAAGGAGAGGATTAATGAAGGTAATATGACCCAGACAAGACCTGGTAGGAAGAAACTCCTGTATTAACTGAAAAGGAAGAATGGTGTTTCAGAGTCTAGTCAGTTGAGTGAATCTCAGCAGAAAACCCTTTTCAGAAAAGTTTGGAAAGATAAAGTCTGTTAACAGCACCTTTAAGCTTTCCTTTCTAGTCCCATTACATTGTAGAAATTTGTTTTAGGTACATCACGGAAAATCATAGCACTTGGAGTCTTACATATGATCCTTTGTACTGGTTAATATTTAAAATGCAAAGCCATATCCTAGGAAGAATGAGAGAAACTAAGATTTCTTGCACTTACTTTAAAGGAGGAAAATCTGGCCTCTTGAATTAAGAAAATCCATCAATTCTTTTGTCCTTGCAAGGCAGAGCAGAGTGAAATAAAAACAAAAGTCAAGCAAACCATAGCAACTTTAAAAAACATTAGAGAATTAATTTAATTTTATTTTTTTTTTCAAGACAGAAGTTTCAAAATACCTATAAGGTTTCATTTCCATATTAGAACAAAATTTTTTTAAAATTCCTCTCATACCTGGTTTTCCGTGGATTAAAATGTCTGTCAGAAAGAGACTGAGAGAGAAAGACTTCTTTTCTTCCCACAAAAATGAAGTTGTGAAAAGGAGACTTGAATTTCACCTTTCAAAATTTTTGACAGAGTTAGGACATTTCCCCTTTCATTTATGCACATATAAACTTTTAGCTGTTTGCCGTAGTGAAAAAAGCTGGTGGAATGCTATGTGTTCCTGTTTTGGTCGTTTTGGTTTGGTTTGGTTTTTTAAGCCAGATACACCACAGTGTTACAGGCTTAGTCTGGGAGCAGTGTGTAGCCTGGATAGGCCTCAATGTTTTGCATTGAGCTAAATCTGCATTGACATTCCACTGTGCTACTGCCCATGTTACCTCCTAAGTCTCTTTATACACTGCTAAAGACCCCAGAGTGAGGTTCTAGATTGGTCTGTGCAGCAAACATTGCAGAACAAGGTTTTAAGGTGTGGGAGAGAAGGGAAAGGTTAGAATGCATTTCTCACTGGTTTTGCCTGTTGTTCAGATGTACCAGAGTTCTGGTGATAGTAATTCTACAATGGATTTTGGTTTTCCTTGACCAAATTCAAACGCTTTTGATGATGAAATTTAACTTAAGTGTAGTTTTGTCCAGTGACCTAATTAGAAAAATCAATTAGCTTTATTCATGTAATTTATAATCTGTAGTCATTTTACTCTATTTCTTAGGTTGCTATTAAAGAAGTGGATTTAATAGACCAGCAAAGAGGTCTATGATTCTATCCCCACCTATTAAAGCATCTACACTGTCATGAGATTATGGGAATGCTTGCACTGCTTTGTGGGCTTCTCATGCAGGTTAAGGATCCCTACCACTCAGACATTTTTATCTGTAAAAGTGTTTTGTTGCATAGGCACTTTCAGTTAAAAACTATCTGAAGTTGAAAGCAAGGTACAATTCCTCCCAGTAGTATAGATTTTTCAGCCTGAGAACATTGAGGCTGTTCAGATCTGGATATTTTATTTTATTTTGCCACAGAACTAGAGGACTGGCTTACATTAAGAAATAATATGACAATGGAAAAAAATGGCTAATTTTTAGGTGAGTATTGCTCTTACTTCGCCATCTCTGTGAAGGCAGATACCTGATGTCACTAAAATTGCTCCCTATGCTACTTTTAGGCCATACATAACTGCCTTCAAGTCTTTTCCAATAGAAACAGAGGAAGACTGAATATCAACTGAGACATCTTAAGTTTTACTTCTCTAGAGATTATTGTCCTGGCTTGCAAGCGCAGTTCATGGGTCTGGGGTAAGTGCCAAGGACCAGGTTCTTAGAGGCACCTTGGGCCCTAATATATTATTATTTCAAAGGTGTTGCCTTTGACTAAGTCACTTGCTTTAACTCCTGAACAATGAACAATTATTAAATTCATTTTTTTTCACTTGAGACCTATCTTTGCTTATATCAGTGAGATTTTTTCTGTTATATTTCAGACAGCTCAGTTGATCTTGCTATCAGTGTGGGGAAAGAAGTCCTTTTTCCTATTTAATGTTGGATCATTTCTCTTCTTCCCTATCTCTTACGTAAGAGCTGCTTATCCTGGTACAAAGAAGTTAGTTACAGCTGTAGCTTCTCGTATTTTCAATCTGTCAGCTATTTTTTTAAGCATATGTACTAATGACCAATGTGTATTGTATAGTTCTATAGGTTATATTAATGGAGTTTTACTTTTGCTTCCACTACTTGCAACTTGATTGCATTTTTAGTATCCTCTGCTTGTAATTATAGCCCTTCTTTGTCTTAGAGTTAGAATAAATATTTAAAAACTGTTCTCAGGGAGACAAATTTATCCAGCACAGCTGAAAATCCAGAGTCACAACCATTCATTTTTGGTATAAAGTAAATTTTATATGTCTTCTCTATGATCTATTTGACTCGTGTCACAGCCAAGTTTTCTGCTGTTTTAATCACCATGTACACAGTTAGAGTAGATCCATTCAGGGGTCAGTAGATCACTGATGTTAAGACCAGGCCCAGAAAATTTGTGAAGAAGCTGTGATCATAACACTACCTCCTTGAAAGAATTCAGATAAAGAACCATTTGAATAGGATCCTTATGCATATTTGCACTTTATATGCGTGGCTTTGTATACACTGATTAAATCCTCCATGTTGGTGTAAATGTCTGTAATTGCTTTTTAAATTACTCTGAAAAGTGATTAAAATTTCTGGCTTGGCATGTAGCATGTTGCCATACAGTGATGTGCTATTTGTTACTTAATTAACAAACCTACTTTGATACCTTTTTCAGTGATCTGGTTAACATCTGTGAATTTATAGCATACCACATTTGCTTTGAAGACATTTTCATGTAAAAAAAGTAATGATCACATCTCTAGTCAAAAAGTTAGCACATGGGGTCAAAACTTTACTGAATAATGGTCCTGATCAGGAGTCTGCTGTGGAGCTTTTCCTAGCAAAGCCTTTATTATTTCTTAAAACAAGCCTGTGTGAGTGTGTATACACAAGGAATGGAGTTGGCTCAAGACACATAAACTGTTTAGAAACAAATAGTTGCCTTAAAAATTTTTTATTGTTACTGCTAATATTGCTCACAGTATTTCTACTTGTTTCAAAAAGCATTGTTTACAGTTCTTGGACTCTTGTATACTCATTTATCTTTCACATCTCATCTCTCACACTGCTTACATAAGACAAATAAATTTCCAATTTACCTTTTACTAAAAGAATAATTACTCACTCCTAAAGAATGTGGTTTAGACCAAAAGGAGGGGGAAGATGATGATGATGATTATTATTATTATTAATAATAAGAATAATTTATTGTTTCCCCCAAAGATAACCTTTACATCAATGTTAAATTAAATTACCATGCCTGCATTTGTATGGCCTATGATTCTCTTTCATGTTGAGCTGTCTGTCTTAATTTCTTTCTTGTGAAGCAGTTCCTGGATGAGTTATAGTGTAGAAACAGAAACACAGGACCACCATGGTATTTCTGGCACTACTTCCAGACAAACTGGAGCAAGGAATCCATAGAAACCACTGTCATCATTGGTCCTGAAGCTTTCATGGTAGTTTTTCAGATGCAAGTGCTTGGACAAAGTAATTCAGGATGTGTCCCTTTTTCTCTGGTGTCAATGTTTAAGTATTGTGGAATGGTGCTCTACTCAGACTGAAATTCTTTACCTTCTGCTTAAAAAATAAGAGCCCTCTTATTATTTAAAATTGTTAACAAAATCTGTCAAATGATCTCTAATGATACTGGGGATATGCAGAAAGTTGCTTCAACAAATTAAAAGAAGCTCAAGAATATTTTAGATGTCTTACACAAACATCCTGTGCACACCACCTCTCTTTAAGCTTGGTCCCATGTAATTTGGCTGTAACACATTGTCAGGTATGCACTCATTAAATATAAACATCCTTCAAATATAGCTGCCCTTACTCCACACTGTCATCTCAGACACAGAAATGTTGTGGTTTCCTCATTTTCGATTCCAGAAGAGAAAATTACAATGCATGCAAATTTCACAAGTAAATTCCAGGTCATGGAGATTATCGAATTTAAGCCTAACATCTATGTGATCACTGGCCTCTTGAATTAAGAAAAGCAAACCATAGCAACTTCTTTGTTTTTGACACTTCTTTGTTTTTGACAGCAGAATATAAGTTTTGAGAGGAAAAGCCATGACATCTGGTTTGAAATAAAACTTTATAACCCACCTATTCCCCTGACAGACAGCTGGCAATAACTTGAGATGATCATCTGTGAATGAACACTGTCATGTTCATTACTCTGGACATCATATCTGTGTTCTGTGACTGCATGGAACTGATACTGGAACTGATTTTTTTTTTTTTTTTTTTTTCTTTTTTGTTCTTTGATGGCACATAAAAACCACCCAGATGGGGACTGTGTTATGGCAGATGCTCTATACAATATATGATTATGCTTTCAATGTACCCCTAAGGATATTCTGGCCCTTGTCCACCCTTGGATGCTTAGCCAGCCAGAACCAAACATCATTAAGTTCATATTCATAGTAACAGCCTTTTCCCAAGTAGTGGAATATTTAGATATATGTTTGTCTATTGAGCAAAGATACATGAGAAATGGGGTGTAAAATTAATTAATTGAAGCATGGAGTTAAAAATGGAAAAAAATAATGCAAATCTTCTTAACTTGTCCTGAGGGCAAAATTAAAAAGAAAACCAAAAAACCCCACAATAAACTAGTAAAGTAAAATATCTTTATCAAACATGATTCTCAACCTCTTAAAAATAAAAGCAAGCATCAGTGCCTATAGCTGTTATTTATACTTCATGCCAGCGGGGATAATCTGGATGTACTTAGCTCTGAGTACATCTTGTTTAAAGCAAATATACTGGAAATAAATGAACACCAAAAAATTTAATGAGTTGAAAGATAGCTTGAGGAAACAAAAGGTGTTTCATTTATATATATATATATCTACAATATTCTTTAAAAATTTGAGAATTATTTATCATAAATACTTCTGTGTTCCCCATCAAGGGAAGGAATGCTGAAAAATAAACTGAAACATAAAGCATGGAATGCTTTTTATAGAGAACTTGAAAATCTATAATCGGAATAAAAACCCAAGAAAACAAGAACCTGTTTTTTTTCTATTTACTGATGATATTAAACATTTCTGCTAAAGGGAAAACAATTCCTCTCATCTTGATGCCATCCAGATGTTGGTTAAGTAAGCTCTTATGTCTTGTTCCTACTTTAAATTTATTTAAATTTATTTTAAATGGAATGATTCAGAGTGATATGGGACATGCAGTCCATGAAATGCAACAGTAGGCTGCTACCTGCATGAAGTGCAGGAAACATTTCCGTCCTTTTTTATATGAGTTCTGTAATGTAAACTAGGCTGATGGAATATGAAACAGCTGATATAGACAGGATACTATCTAGGAAAGATGTATGTGATTCCCTTCCAAACTGCATTATCATACAAACCTGAGTCTAAAAGTCACACCTTTCTCCTCCTTATATTTGCTGTGATTTCTTTTTAATGCATTTAAACTCAGCAGATCTTAATAGCAAAACACCAAATGGTTCAAAGGGAGAAACCATTTGAAGATGAACCATGTTAATAAAATACATAGATTAAGGAAGTAGATTAAAAAAAGAGAGAAAAACCACAATATTTTGGATTAGAATTGGTGAAAAATTACAAAGAATTTTTAAGAAACATTTCAGCCTAAATAGATTCTGGGTGTGGCTTCAGTCTGTATAGAGAGTTTTATTGTACAGTAACATTTGTGAATAATCTGAGAAAACTTTTGTTCATATAAATGTTTTCAGACAGCAGATTCCAAATCTGTAAGTCATGGTTTTGTCTCAAAATGCGTTCCAATAAACAGGGAACCAAAATTCACTGTGGGTGGAACAGCTGTAGAGCTTGGCTCTACTAGTCAGGGAGCAAAAGCAAAATCCTGGGGCAATGCAGAAAAAATATCTAAGGCCTTACTCAAAGGATCTCTATAGGTATATTATGAAATTTTAAGTTCAAACAGACCAGTAAAGAGAACAATTCCTCAATAGTTTTCATTGCCTAATCTTTTTATAATAAAAATTGCAGCTTATTGATGAATTAATGTTAAATGCAGAAAACATCTTTATTTAGGGATCTTAAAGATAATCCAGTTCCAACCCCCATGCCATGGGCAGGGACACCTTTCACTAGACCAGGTTGCCCAGAGCATTTTCCAATCTGGCCTTCCAGTGATGGAGTGTCCACAATTTCTTTGGGCAACCTGATCCAGTGCTTCACCACCCTCCCAGTAATGATTTATTTTTTTCTGATTATCTAATCTAAACCTACTCTCTTTCAGTTTGAATCCATTCCTCCTGTCACTACATGCTCTTGTAAATTGGGCTCTCTGCATCTTTCTTGTAGGCTGTGTATAATTTTTCTTACATGTCTAAAAAATCTATTTCTATGGAAAAAGTCATAAATGTTTCAATATATGCATCAGATATTCATTCTCTATAAATTATGAGATGTCAGAAGTATATCCTTGTAATTTTTTCATTCAATGAGATTTCTTTTGAATAGATGCAGCTATCTTCCTGAATTATATGTGAATATAAGAGCAGTGTTTGAAGATAATTGTAAGACATGGTATAAAAAAAAAAAAATAATAACTATAAAGCTATAATATCTAACCCCTGAGTTTTATGAAACATTTATTGGGTTGTGAAATGCACTTTTTTTTTCCCCAGAAAGCAATTCAAGGGTCAAGGGGCAATAGAGACATGGCCACAATACACATGGGAATATTTTAATATAGACAGTTTGATGATAATTAGAGCAACAAAACAAATTTTAGAGAAGGAGAGAAATGTGTATATAAATCCAAATATACATGCAGTAATATGTGTTTTAGTGTCATATTGCTGATGTTGCAAGTGACTAACCCTAGCAGAATGGAACTTCAGAATAGGAGAAAACTCTTTGTTCAGATAGCAGTGTATATAATAAGTCCCATCATAAATAAAAGGAAGTTACAGAATTACATGAGAAGAACTCATATTTTTTACATCTTTACCACTGGTCATTTTATAAAAGTAAAGCTCACAATTTAAAATTCTGACTAGCTTCTTTAGGAAAGTAGAAACAATAAATACCTCACCCAAATAACGGAAAATAAACATGATGTTAATTTAAAGTTCATGTTGCAGTGTTTACTTGTGTTGAGACTTTATTTGCTAAAACTGACCCTGTGAAGACTTTTTCTGAGACAGAGCTTTTAAGCCCTGAAAGCAAGGGTGGAACTGCAGAACAGCTGGAAACAGAGGGATCACAGCTTTAATAGTGGCAGGGCATGCACCAATGGAATTTCTTGTATGGAAAACCCATTGGGAACCACATGGTGTTTCCCTGCTACACAAGTAAGACAACAATTGCACTGTGGCAACTGTCCAGCAGGCAGTCGTGGCAGGTGGTGGGATGCATACTCTGCAGCTTGTCTGAGGTGGAAGAGCTGTTTTTTTCATTTGAAAATAGGAATAGGACTGTGTCCTTGGAGTTTCGAGACAAGGAAGTTTCCCAGGATTGTAAAGTTTGCTGTGAATGTTTATCTGTAGTGTCCATGTGTCTATTTTTTTTTCTTTCCTGCTAAACCTTGCAACCAGTTTCTTTGAAAGACATGGATTCCTGACAGACTTGACTGCTGGTAGAGCAGCCTCTCCTACAATGTTTAGTTCCTTGCCTCTTCTTTTTGTGGTTTATTCCATCTGTCCAAACACCACTCCACCTCAGATATTGTTGTATTGACTCTGGCTGCAGTTGATGTTTCCTCCTACACATGGTAATACTTGCCATGGCCCCAGATAATTTTAGAATGACAGAATGCGATTTTTACCATTATGTACAGAATTTGAAATGTTTCTTTTTTCTGATTGCACAAAAAGGTGCAAAAAGCCAAAGAAAAGTTTAACAGGTAATTTGCCTTAAATGTATTACAAAATCATTCCTTTACATAGTGCAGCTTCAAGGAGAGAGCCTATGTTGATATACTTAATATACCTCTCTGCAGAAGACAAAAACATTTTATAGACAACAAGAAAATGTTTCATATAAGACTAACAGATCTTGTTTGATTAATAAAGTAAGTCTCTTTGCAAAGAAAAAGCTTTTAATATATAACTATGATATAGGTTAGATTGTGCTTAGTCTAGATTAAATGAAATTTTTGAGTTTCCTGTCTGATGGGAATAGGGAGGCACAGCTGGAGTCTTACCTTGGGTCGAATCCAAACTAATTCTCACAGGGAGCTTGGATAAGGGTTTTTGATCTACTGCCTCAGACCCCAGCCTAATTTCAGAATTCACTGTAGTGCATGAAAGGCCAAGGTCAGCTGAGCTCGTGTGATTGCCATGCCATACGCTCAAGCTTTGCACCATGTCAGTTCAGTTAACTGTTTAGTCCTGTATAAAACAAAAAATAAAATCTCTGTGTCTCTCTGTTTTGTCTAACCCCAAACTGACAAAGCATTTTTTAAAATTATTGGCTGGGGGTGGGCAAGAGGAAAGATGCCTATTTTATATTTGGATAAAATCTTCTGCTCCAGGTGTCTAACACAGCCCTAAAACATTGCCAGCTGAAATCCACCAGCTGATGGCCCTATAAAAGTGGTGCCAAGAACACTGGCTCAGTACATGGCAGCCAGTCCATTGGTGAAGGCCAGAATATGGAATGATTTCATTAGCTCTTGTGAGGGAAGTAGGGTATTGCCTGATATATTGTACATACCAAACTTTTTACTCACTTCAAATGAAACTCTATAATCACCATATGATTTTTTAAGGTAACCTATCAAACTCAAATATATGAGGTGGTAGTTAAATTCACCGAATAGAAAAGATACATATGCAGTAAGAAATTGATCTTATATATGATGGACACTGAGATATGTAAAATATTTTGTCCAAAAGTTTTAAATTATTAAAAAAAAAAAAGAGAGAGATTTATTTTCCTGTTTTCCCGAGCAAAAATAGGCTGCCATGGCCAGAAAAACCTGCAAAGAAATGCTGACAGAAAATTGTTTTATTTTATCATAATCCATTTATTTTTTCTGATGGTTGTTGACTAGTCAGACAAGTCAAATACTTCTGAGATGCATAAAAAAGTGCAGTCAAGTGCACTTTTATTTACATTTCTTTATCAGGCAAGCAGACCTCCATGCACAAATGGACTTATCCTGAACAGCAGAATCAAAGTCCTGTATGAGATAACTATAAACTCTGTATAAATTTAAAGAACTGCCAAAGCCAGGAATACAATTTTCCTAAAGTAACCATCAGATCCTAATAAAGACAGCTGTGCTTTCTGAGTCTCACTCTAAATGTGAAATTTGATTCTTTCCCTCTATCATTCCTTCCTCTGGGATTTGTCTTGACTCATCATTTGCAGTTAGAGACTTTAGTGCTAGATAGGCATAACCTTCTGTCCCTCCTTACAAAGCACATGGGGAAGGTATGAAATACTTGATCCAGTTCTCCTTCAGTGCATCTCTACCCCTATGTTCTTTGTTCTGAGAAAAACTCTGAAATAGAGCAGGGTCATCAACAAAGGCAGTGGGACCAAAGACAGACTAGTTCTGAATGATATTCAGCAGAGCCAGTATATTACTGAGAGACATTTTTGAGAGCCAGCTGTTTCCAGCTGCTGACTGCTGCTGTCTTGCTTTTTGGGAGTATTTTCTGGTTCCCAAAAACACTGAGAGAGAACAATGTGGTGTGCCAAACCACTCTGGGGAGACTGTTGAATTGAGACAATATGGTTTAGGACTAGGGAGAATATTCTCCTTCCCACCCGCTGAAGTTGCTCCTCCTTGCATGAACAGACTGGAGTTTCCCAGTCTGTGCTCCCCCTCACCCTGCACAACCCACGAGCACAAATACGATACAGGTCATGATGTAAGCACATGCCAACATTTATGCACTCTCAGATTATCTACAGTGTCTGATAAGGAGCTTAAGCTAGTTGTGTGCTTTTGTCCCAGCTTGGATGTGGATGTGCATGACCAGATGATCCTTGATACAGTTTAAAATGTTAGCCCAAACACATTCAAATCTCCTGGTCACATTTGCCTTGGATCAGTGATCTGTGCCCTTTGATGTGTGACACAAACTTATATATCTAATCAAAGACTGGTCCTGTAATCTCTAGGTCCCAGAGAAAGTATGCTCATAATGATGTTAGCAACACAAGTTATGACGTTGACCTCAGAGGGTAGGGAAAGCAAGGTGAGATGGAAGTATTGCTGTCCAGTTCAAGTATTAACATGTAAAATATTTGCATAAGTAATAATCATAGATATTTCTCTCCTGCACACAGAGAAAATAGTAAAAGTTTATGCAAAATCTGCTTTTGAAGGGGAAAGACAACAGTGTTTGTTGTTATCTTGGCAATAAATGAATTGTCCACCCAAAGATATTTTGTTTGATGCAGTTTACAAGGGATGCAGTTTGTGAGCAGTTTATTACTTTGTTGTCTGCTTGGGGGTTTTGTCTTTTGTGACAGATCCTGAAGTTCAGCACTTGAATGAAACCCTCTGGCATCACTATTGCTTTGTCATTAATTTCCAAGCTCTTCAGACAGCAGGACTTACCCAGTGGGAAAGGCTCAAACAACAAAAACACCAGCATCCTGAGAGCAGGAAACACAGTCTGATACACTCAGCTCCCACTTTTTCAAAGGTGATAGTCATGAGCAGCAGTGAGAGATTCTGAAGAATAAAGAGACAGCAGAAGGCACTAGATGCTGGTGTCAAGCATGTATGAAATTCTTCTGAGCAATATTTGTATGTTTTACTTCATTAACAGAGCATATGGAATAGAGATCTGAAAAATGAAACAGGATTGAAAGAAGTCTGATGAATGAGATGGCCAGGAGGATTTGCAGACATCTCCTGCATGAGATGAGCAGAGGGTTATGTTGCCTGAACAGTCACACTGACATTTGTATGTATGGCATGATCAGGGCACAGAAGTCACAGTGGGGAGCTGAGTGGCAGAAAGGTTCTGGTAATAGTAATGGATACAGAAAGGAAATGGAAGATGTAGATGTAAAGCAGAGAAAGAGGGCATCTAGTGCCATAAGAAAGAAAGCAGAGTTGTGGTATGAAGGTACCAGAGACAGGACCCCAAGGAGAAAGAGGCTGATGTTTATGATATCTTCAGTAAGAACAAGAGAAAGTATAATCTACATCTAGCAGGAAGAATTAGAAAATAGAAAGAATGTAAAATTTATGCTAGAGCCAGGAAGTTTGCTCACTTTATGAGAGTTATCTCCTTTTAAAGAAAAATTTACATCATTTCTTTTGATGAACAGATATTTATAAATGAATCAAAGAGTCAATAATATCCTAGGTACTTCAGGATTTAAAACTAAACCAAACAAAATTACCAGTCAGTGTAGGTTCTGTCTTCATGGAACACAAGCCACAAAAAAATATTTAAAAATACAAAAAAAATATGAAAAATAACATTTATGTCATGAGTCTCATCTGGGGATATTAACAGATAACATGGAAAACTAAACTAATTGGCTCAAAGTTGAGTATTAACAAAGCTTGATATGGGAACTTTCTTTACTTCTCCTGGGTTGGAAGTCAGTGTATTTCTCAACTATTGCTAGAGAAATACTATTGAGAATTATGCAATCAACTATTGCTAGAGAAATACTATTGAGAATTATGCAATTACAGAAAACAGTAATTTCTCAGAAGCAAATGATAATAGTAATGTTTTTAAAGGAAATAATAAATATCTTCATCACTTATACATCTGGAAAGAAATGCAGCTGTCAGAGATTAGTTGAAAAGTGGTGAAGACACTGTACAGAAACAGTGTACAAAGTAATTTTGGATGGGACCCTAGAAAGACAATTGAGTTTAAGTGGAACAAAACCCCAGAAGTAATTAAACAAAACAAAACAAAACAACTCCCCAAAACCTCCAAAACCCCCCCAAAACCCAAAACAAAACAAAATTCTCCCCAATTACGAAAGCATCTAAGCTTCAACAATAAATATTTAAATATTTAAATATTTAAATATTTGACATTCAATATTTAAAATAATATAAATAATCTAACATTCAATTTCTTTTTATTAAGCCTTGGTAAACTGTGAGAATAGTTAATGAAATTGGCCAGAAGATAAAAATCAGGGATCTATATGGGGTACATCACAGTTTGTGTACCAGTGACTTGAAAAAAAAAAACCCATCAAACTCCTCTATTTGAAGTTGTATTCAAATCACAGGGAAACTTTGCTAGGGAAGAGTTTTTGACAGAACTGGCTTAAAAGCTAATGAAGAAAGAATATAGGTATAAGAAAGAATTCTATCAAATGAGGCAACAAGGTGCAAACTACTCATGAAAAATCTTTTTAGGGAAATAAAAAGTTTAAGGAAAGGAAATAGTGAAAAACTGAATTGAATAGGCCCTTTGAAAGCCTAAAAACTTTCAGAGGAAACATTTAGAGATTAAGATATTTGTGTTTATTAATAATCTCCAACATGATTTTTATAAAGAATAATCTTGAAAAAAGAAAATCATGCATAAACTGATGAAGAATATATAATGGGATAGATGTTAGCAGCCTTCTAACCATGAGAGTATTGAAATGTTGAAACATCCTCCCCGTAAGACAACAGGANTACCCAGTGGGAAAGGCTCAAACAACAAAAACACCAGCATCCTGAGAGCAGGAAACACAGTCTGATACACTCAGCTCCCACTTTTTCAAAGGTGATAGTCATGAGCAGCAGTGAGAGATTCTGAAGAATAAAGAGACAGCAGAAGGCACTAGATGCTGGTGTCAAGCATGTATGAAATTCTTCTGAGCAATATTTGTATGTTTTACTTCATTAACAGAGCATATGGAAGAGAGATCTGAAAAATGAAACAGGATTGAAAGAAGTCTGATGAATGAGATGGCCAGGAGGATTTGCAGACATCTCCTGCATGAGATGAGCAGAGGGTTATGTTGCCTGAACAGTCACACTGACATTTGTATGTATGGCATGATCAGGGCACAGAAGTCACAGTGGGGAGCTGAGTGGCAGAAAGGTTCTGGTAATAGTAATGGATACAGAAAGGAAATGGAAGATGTAGATGTAAAGCAGAGAAAGAGGGCATCTAGTGCCATAAGAAAGAAAGCAGAGTTGTGGTATGAAGGTACCAGAGACAGGACCCCAAGGAGAAAGAGGCTGATGTTTATGATATCTTCAGTAAGAACAAGAGAAAGTATAATCTACATCTAGCAGGAAGAATTAGAAAATAGAAAGAATGTAAAATTTATGCTAGAGCCAGGAAGTTTGCTCACTTTATGAGAGTTATCTCCTTTTAAAGAAAAATTTACATCATTTCTTTTGATGAACAGATATTTATAAATGAATCAAAGAGTCAATAATATCCTAGGTACTTCAGGATTTAAAACTAAACCAAACAAAATTACCAGTCAGTGTAGGTTCTGTCTTCATGGAACACAAGCCACAAAAAAATATTTAAAAATACAAAAAAAATATGAAAAATAACATTTATGTCATGAGTCTCATCTGGGGATATTAACAGATAACATGGAAAACTAAACTAATTGGCTCAAAGTTGAGTATTAACAAAGCTTGATATGGGAACTTTCTTTACTTCTCCTGGGTTGGAAGTCAGTGTATTTCTCAACTATTGCTAGAGAAATACTATTGAGAATTATGCAATCAACTATTGCTAGAGAAATACTATTGAGAATTATGCAATTACAGAAAACAGTAATTTCTCAGAAGCAAATGATAATAGTAATGTTTTTAAAGGAAATAATAAATATCTTCATCACTTATACATCTGGAAAGAAATGCAGCTGTCAGAGATTAGTTGAAAAGTGGTGAAGACACTGTACAGAAACAGTGTACAAAGTAATTTTGGATGGGACCCTAGAAAGACAATTGAGTTTAAGTGGAACAAAACCCCAGAAGTAATTAAACAAAACAAAACAAAACAACTCCCCAAAACCTCCAAAACCCCCCCAAAACCCAAAACAAAACAAAATTCTCCCCAATTACGAAAGCATCTAAGCTTCAACAATAAATATTTAAATATTTAAATATTTAAATATTTGACATTCAATATTTAAAATAATATAAATAATCTAACATTCAATTTCTTTTTATTAAGCCTTGGTAAACTGTGAGAATAGTTAATGAAATTGGCCAGAAGATAAAAATCAGGGATCTATATGGGGTACATCACAGTTTGTGTACCAGTGACTTGAAAAAAAAAAACCCATCAAACTCCTCTATTTGAAGTTGTATTCAAATCACAGGGAAACTTTGCTAGGGAAGAGTTTTTGACAGAACTGGCTTAAAAGCTAATGAAGAAAGAATATAGGTATAAGAAAGAATTCTATCAAATGAGGCAACAAGGTGCAAACTACTCATGAAAGAAATCTTTTTAGGGAAATAAAAAGTTTAAGGAAAGGAAATAGTGAAAAACTGAATTGAATAGGCCCTTTGAAAGCCTAAAAACTTTCAGAGGAAACATTTAGAGATTAAGATATTTGTGTTTATTAATAATCTCCAACATGATTTTTATAAAGAATAATCTTGAAAAAAGAAAATCATGCATAAACTGATGAAGAATATATAATGGGATAGATGTTAGCAGCCTTCTAACCATGAGAGTATTGAAATGTTGAAACATCCTCCCCGTAAGACAACAGGACCAAAATCCAATTGAAAAGTGAGCAGCATACATTTTAGGATATTGCAGTGGAACCTGCTTTAATTGAGATTTCTAAATATCTAACTTTCTTAAAAGGAATTAGAGTAGCTCTAAGAGGGACACAAGGACACCTTTTCCTAGCAGACCTGAATTAGAGCCCTTCTGCAGGACATAGTTGTAATCCTATTTTGCAAGAGAGAAAAACTGAGCCAATCATCATATTTGTGAGACAGAGAACTCCCTTGATTAAAGTATTAATTACACGTATTTTCACTGAAGAGTAAAAGAAAGAGAGAGATGGAAAGGAAGATGGATGCAAGGATACCATGTTTACCCATCTCATTTTTTTTCCTTAGGTTTTGAGTAGAGTTCAATGAGTATTTGTCCTCAGAGCAAGCATGTTGCGCTTTGATTTGGGACTAGAATTGAGACAGACTTCAACTGCACAGCATTTCTCATGTTGAGTTTTCTCTGGACAGAATTTCTGTCAGCTGGGGAAAATCCGTTTTCTCAAACATAGATCAGATATGAATCCTGATATCAAGTTTTCATCCTCTCAGCTGCAAGCTAGCCATGAAGTAATGCAAAATATGAGTTAGGACTATATACTAAATCCTTCAAGAGATCTAGTCTGCAGTTTGAGAAAGTTTGCCTTAAAAGGTAAAGATGTAAAAGTTCATTAAGCATTAAGCTGGCTCTGATTTTGCTTGCATTTAGATGTCTTTTCTCTTTTAAATAAAAAAAAATGTCTGACTTCCTTCACCAAATTTTCTTTTTATTCTGGAATAGGAAACAAATTCAAAAGAGGACTACAAGCTTGTTAAGACTATTGGTCTGACTAGTTGGTGAAATGATAACACAACCTGACACAAACCAAGCAGACAAGTTCTGGGGAGACCGCAAGTTTTCCTAGAGATTCATAGAGCTAAGAACTGAAATCTTTGACTCTGCCAAGGAAAGCTGGAAAGAAAGGGATTTTTTTCCAAGTCAGGGAAGGATAGCTCAGCCTAGGAAAGCTATTGCATTGCAGTGTACTAATTACAGTCCTGGCAGATGACTTGAAAGATGCTTAGGGCCCGAATCCAGAAAAGCACTTAAACGTGTGGATACCCTCTTTGCAATGGTTGACTAGACACTTACCTAAAGTTATGAGTTAATAACTCAATTGTTTTTCCAAGGATAATAATCTGAACTTTTTTTTCTCAGAACTAGGCTGAAGACAAAAGCCCAGAAAACTAAAGAAAGAATCTTTCCTTATTGCTGTGGCTGAACAACACACATTCTGTTTACCTTTATTTGTGTCAGCATTTTAAACCCTAATATCTTTTTATATAATCAATTCTTGTTCATAGCAGAAGAGAACACCTCAATGACTATACTTATTATTAAAACCCTATCTTATATTGTGAAAGGAGACAAAAGTGTTGTAAAAAAAATGCATCAATCCCCTTGACATGAAATGTCAGGGACATTTTTATGGCAGTAAACAAAATCACTGGCTAGCAAATGTGACACCACTTTCATGAGATACAGTAGGAGAAATCAAAACAAATTTAAATGAAAGCTCCAAGGATTGTTTCAATGGAAAATAAATGGAGGAAAAGCCCACAGGAGTCCACAGTGTATAAAATAGCAAATATTTCAAAAGTGCTGACAGCAGGGCTGAGCTGCTAAGGTGACAAATGCTAAGGAAGCTATACAACATAAACAAATGTGTGTTTTAAGTGTACAAGTGAGGCCATACTTTGAGAACAACGTCATGTCGTTTCAGCCTCCAGCTGCCTGTGTCTAATATCATCTCAGTGATGGTAAACTAGGTGATTACATTCAAGTCCCAAAGACACAAACACCTCAAAGAAAAATGCAAGTGGTCTGCATTAAAACTCTGCAATATTTCAGCAGTATTTTTAATATAAATATAATCAGCAGTCTTTCTTGGCTGTTCTTAAACCAATTGGTGAGAATACAAGCCCAATTCAGTAATTACTGGCGCCGTTCATTGCTATGTGGTAAAGATACTTAATTGAGAATCTACATTAGAAATATGTCATCAGGAATCCCAGAAAAAGTGTAATTTCACTGACTGGGGTAACATGTAATACATCTCTTTTTACAACATGATCCTATCTTAGGTCAAGAAATAAAAATTTTTTAAAAATTAAAATAAAAAAAAACCAAGAAGAACAATATTTTCTTCTTAGTCTGTTGGACAATGAGCACATTTATTTATATTACTGAGCCTAGGAAGCATTCCAATTTCCCAGTATCCTGTATTCATATTGAGGCAAGACATTGGCAGGTCATCCACCTTTCTGCTCCATATTCAAGTCTTTTTTATAGAAAGGAGGCCTGGACATGTGAGCTCGCAGGGATCCCTGGCAGATGTCTGAGCTGGAAGACCAGGAGACAGAACCATGGTTTTCACTGCAGTGAATCCCAGCAGGTAAGTCTAGACAATGAATTTATTTTTTTCGATTGCACATTGTTTTATAAAGCAGGACGGATTTTATCACTCTGGTAGTTCTTCTTCATTTCTGAGCCCCCAAACTCACTGAAAATCAAAGTGGGGCAGAGGGAGAAGATCTCAGTCGACATATAGATGATTGCATTTCCCGAAAGAAGGCATAAAATCATCAGAAAGAGATATTCTGCCAAAATAATTACTTTTCAGATGTCTGAAAAAAAATGAATATGCTCTCAAGGCATAACATGCTTACCCAGAATTTTACAACATGGCAGTATGTGTTTACAATTAATTGGCACACTATTTGGGGACCTTAAGGCTCTATTTAATCTTGTTTTCCCAGTTTGAGATTTCCAGGACTGCTGGATAAAATAAGAAAAATTATTGAAAGTATTCTTCTTCTTGAATAAGAAGAATTATTGACACGTATCCTCATTTCCATGTAGATGTAGGACATTTTTTCAAAGGCTATGGTCTTCTCATACTTGCCTATATCTCTTAGATATTGTTTGATGTTTTTTAATGTGATGACCTCTTTACCAGCAATGTCCTAAAAGTTGATATCAATAAAACTACATTCATCAAAGTCAAGTAATTTAAAAACTGACTTTCTGTGCTGTCATGGATTCATCTTGATTTTCCATGTGGATGTTTGGGTTTTTGGTGTTGGTGGTGGTGGTTGGTTGTTTTTGGTGGTGGTGGTGGTTTTTTTCCTTCTCTACTAATTCAGTTCTTCATTATCAAAGTTACCCGTACTTCATAAGAAGATCAAATCCGTATTCAACTTAACCTGATGTTTATTTCAGCACAGTGAAGCAGCCCAGCCTATTCTGAAAGATGCTGAACAATTGTACATGTGGGAACTTAATTTTAGGTTCTTATTCCCCAAGATGGAGTCTGTAATTCTTACAGGATGTGGAGGCACCACTGAGAATTTAGTTTACAGCATTTTCTTGCTGGGAGTCATATTAACCAATATGATGTTCTACCCATATCCACATCATTTGGGATAAGAAGAAGACATCTGAGATTGAGATTTAAAGCAGCACACACACACACCTCCTTTGATCCTAGAATTATTTTCTTCCAAACATCTTAGTCTTCACCACACGCTTCAATGAAATAGTTGGAAAGTGTTTGCAATATTGGTGGAAACTTTTTCCTTAGCTTCATTTTTGGAAACAACAGAGCCTTTTCCAGCAATACCCTTTAAGAATTACAAAGAAAAGAAAAACACAAAAACCCAAAGACACTGAAATCCTGAATCATAAGCAAAGGACAAGCATGGAAAATTTAAATCCAGCAATTAGTTTAACCAAGTTATAAATATCTGCAAGCTGAAGCTTTTCATGTTTCCATTGAGTTAGACAGTCTTAATTTAGACGTTACTGCTTGCTATGCCTATAACAAAATATCCCACCCCTGCCCTTCCAAAAATGAAAAGGTTGAAGTTACAGGATTACTTAGTTGATGGCTTCTATTTAAACTCTTTCAGACTCTTCATGCAGCTAACATAGAAACAAGACTCAGTGTCTGAGTATTGTTCTAATCTGTCTGAGTATTGTTCTAATCTAATGAACACATGAAGTAAAATAATCAGACACTGGCAAGAACGGGCTGTTTGGACAGTTCACTTTTGAACTACTGTGCAAATAAGTCTTTCAAAGTTTAACTTGATTCAAACAATCCAGTGCTATTTTTGTTGCTATTCTTGTCCATCTTCTATGTTCACTTCCCTGGCTCTTAAAATTCTTCCCAAAATTTTCACTGCTTGTTTTTAATTTACTGTTCTTACACAAAGACCTGCCAGTTGCTGTCCTGTGATTTGAAAATTGGTGCCAAACATAATGATTCTTTCATACATTTCCTGAACTAAAAGCTGGGAGGATAGTCATGATACTATAATAATCATAACAAAAAGTAACCCTCAACCCCCCAAAAAATCTTGCTACCTGAAATCTGAGATTCCTTAGGTTTCTTTAATGGACAAATCATTGCCAAGGATTGAGCTATGATCATGTAACAGAGCTGAACACAGGCTAAAATCTTTCCTAATTTTTAACTATTTAATCTCATGAAAGTCAAAAGGATTATACCAACATGAAACAAAGCAGTATTTATTCACTTGCCTCCATTCTCTATCAGCCTGCCTGTAACAGCAATAGTTCTTTTGATAACTTCTGCATGTCTTGCCTGTTGTATCTTGTAATCTTGCTTATTATCTTTCTCAGCATGTCTTGCAGATTAGTACAAAAGTAGAGGGAAAGGTTAAATAGGAAGTGTTGTATAAATATACACCACCATCCAAGCATGCTTGAGTTCAGCAGACACTGTTTCTCTCTTGCTGTGCTGGATATAGATTTTGGCAGCCTTGAAAACTTCTAAGAGAATGTTGCAAGACTAAGAAAACATTAAATTAAAATCCTCATCAATATGAAGCTTTTAAATTATATGTATGTATTTCTAAATATGTCATTTTAATGTATGTGTTTTTTAAATATGTAGTGTAATCCTCCCCTGCTCATTTGTGCTATTACTAAGCCAAGTAAAATCATGACAGAATTTTTAAAAATCTATTTTCTTTATTTAGATTGTAAATCTCATTCATATTCCATTAGCAGATGCTTGTTATTGCTAGCTACTGCTAGTGTCTTCTATGGATCATGCTGGCAGGATATAAGATAAAAGACTTCCAGAGCTGAGAGTTTTCCTGACATGATCAAAGCACTGCAAAATTTGCTGTTTCACTGTAGCGTCTGCAGCTGGGTCATCAATTTCCAAAGCATCTCATGCTGGCTGAGAAGAGCAAAAAAAGGCTATTCAAAGATGAGTTGGAAGATACTCCCCTGCCAGGAAAAGCAATAACTGAGCCTCTGAGTGAGGTGGAATATCTGGGTACTTCCAAAATCATAAAAAATGTTCCCTCAGCTAGCTTAAGTGTGATATTTCAGACTTTTGAAGCACTGGCTGGTCTTCCTCAAATCTAAGATTTCATTCCACATGACAGTAGAGTACTTCACACTCAGAAATAAAGAAAAAGCATGTGTTTTTTCTTATCAGGCCAAATAAATCTGGACACACTCAATTTGTACCATGCACCTCTGCAATTTATTTTCCTCCTTTATTTACAGAGAAAGTCCAGAGTGTACTTAAACAAAAATTTATATATGCACATCCAGATATACACATATATACAAAGAGAACATGTGTATGGAAACATAAAATATATGCATGCACAAAGACACACATACCTAGCTAAAGAAATAAGGAAAGACTTGCAAACACATGTACACATATAGGGATCTGCACCTTTGGAGCAAACGGATAAATGTACAAAATGTTACACTTAATTTATAATTAATTTGATACAACGGTATAATCCTGGGGTTTCTATTAGTCTGTTTGGTCTAAGTGAAGATTGAAAGCAAATTATGATACAGACAGCCACACTGAACAGCATGTCATAGGATTACTTTTGGAGTAAATCACTATGACCCAGGCTGTTAGAAACTGGCCATAAGTAACAGCATCTCCCATTTTTTTTCCATGGGCACTTAAACTGACAGAAGTGCTGCAACAGGGAGATGGCACAAACCAGTTGGACATTGTTGAATGGGAAGCAGACTTTAGCCATTTTGTCTCCCCATACCTGGGACCAAAATTTCACATTTCAGCCTGTAATTATTAATACCTTGCCACATATGTAGGTTTATCAACTACAGTGAAATTTTACAGACAGGTCCTAGCATGGGTGGGAAAAGCTTGGACAGTTTCTGTATGACTCAGTATAAGAAATTACTCTGAGCCACATTTTGCTCTCAGGAGTGGTCTGACATCTCTAATTACTGCAAGTTTTTGTTTTCCTCTGTTTGGTGGAACCCATTACAATGTCAGGAAGCACAATTCTGGTCTTCAGTAATTGAATTTGGCTGATTGGCTACATCAGCCTGTATGAAGAAATCTCTAATGAGGGATGGCTCAAGACGGTCTGCTGAGTAAGTCTCCCATGATCAAGTAGTGTTGTTTCCTATATTTTCAAATGTTATGTATCCACGTGTTACCATGTTTTATGTAAGGTTAAAGAGAGAGAAAAAACCACAACTTTTCTGATTCCCTTAACTAACAAATATTAACCCTGGCACCATTTGCTGTGTGTGATTATGCAAAAACAGCCTGTTTCTCATTTCTTTTATTTTTTATGAGCTGGGAATCTCCCTCAGATTCACTGGCATGTTGAATGAATCACCAGAACTTTTTTTATTTTAATAATAGGTCTTTTCTAAAAGTTGAACTGGGTAAGCTGAATACTCTTAAAAATTGTCCAGCAGTTTAAGAATGGAACTGAAGGCTGTAAGAGAAAACCGTAACAGGATATATTTTGTTTTAAAGGCTTGGCACAACATATCCCAAATACATTCCAAAGTGAATTCTGAAATACCAAAAAAAGTCACAATAAAGGAAACTCAAAACTCAGTCCCTCAAACCTTTTCTTGCACTTAATTTTGGTGATGTGGGGTCATATATCCAGAGGGTCACCTCATGCTTCCTCTACTTTTAACCCTTTACATGTCTTTCTCTTGACACAGCAAGAATCCATTTATATGAGTCAAAACACTATGATTAATGGAACAGCATGACATATAGCATAAGTTCATGGGGCCAAGCAGACCTTTGTTGTAAGTGTGTGTCTTACAGTGCTTCCCAGGGTACACAAAACATCCTTTAATGAGGGGAAAAGGAATGAGACACTTGCTTTTCCCATTATTGTTGTCTTCATGGCCGTTATTAAGCATAATTGTCTGTCAGTGTGTTGAGGTGACTAGGGAGTCACCTAATCATTCTTTTGTTGTGCAAGGTTATGAGAAAGTTGAGGATATGGTCTGTTTGAGGGCAAGTCTTCAAGATGTCCAGCACACGGAGAAAATTCTGTGCAAATTCCTCTGGCCTTAGAAAGCAGCTAAAAATTCGGTTGAAAGGGTTCCTCCTTTACAGACTGGAGAACACATAATTAAGTCAGTTTTTGAAAAACAATAAAAATTTTTGTATAAGAGATTTTGCCTGAGTTTTCTCTTTTTTAGCAATACTGCCTTTTGTAAAGAAAACACTTCTCCCCTAGAATGACTATTAGAATACATAGCTATCATGCAATCAAGAGGAAGGGATACACTGTGCATTGCACCAGACGGTACTGGTTCATTATGATTGCAGTAAGAAAGGCACTCAATAAAGGGTATTTTAAATCAGCATTTATTAGAGCTAGCGTTATAAAGGGAGGGTGGTATAGATAACCTTTCTTCCCTTCAGGTTCTGGAAACCCTGAGTTGTGCAGTGCCAAACAGGCTTCTAATCAGGATGAGGAATGCTGGGCAGAGCCCATCCATGGTAGAGTTGCCCCAATTTGGTAATTTGAACTATTCTTAAAAGTAAACAACTCTACTCATCATTTCTACTGTCAAAGAAAGAAGATACGCACAAGTGAACTCACACTGTGTGATAAAGGCAAGGCCATGCAGGCAGTGTAATTGCTGGCACTGAGTGGGAGCTGACTGCAGGCTTTTCTTTTAAAATTACTCTCTGAGTTTATTTTACATCCAAGGGATGTGAGCAGCACAAGATGGGTCTGAGTGCCATGCTGTATGCGTCACACAGCACCGCAAACTCTGCATGGGTCTGCATCTGCTCAGGTTAGTTGTGATGTGGGTCACCCACATCATGTGTGATGTGTAATTCCCCAGCTACAGTGGTCTGCTGGTCAGCGTCATTACATGCAGTCATGAAGGTACACTCACATATGCTTCAGGAAAACATTCACAAGGCTATTCAAAGTCATGCATATTGATCAGTTTAGTTATAAGAGAAACATCTTTTTATACTCTAAGAGGGTTTTTTTCCCCAGTTACTCACTGGTCAAAGACAGATGAAATGTCAGGGTGAGCTTAACAGTTTACTGCTGTTGGAAAAGGTGATCCTGCTTTTCCTTGCTTCATTTCAAATTGCTGCATATTCGCTTTCTTGCTCATGGACCTTTCACTAGTAACCTAGATGAGCCAGTTCAGCTTACTGACCAGGCAGAAAACTATACACTCCATGTGTCTCCCACCCCTCCTGATTAGTTTTTTTAGCAAATTAATGAATTGAACTGGCTAAAGACAGAGCACACATTAATAAAAGAGCTGGCATAAGTAGATCATGAGGAAATTTACTGCTGAAAAGGGAAAGGAGAGTGTAGGTTTGGGTTTGGGGGGATTTTTGGCAGCATGCTAATAGATCAGCTAACTCCACCTTGCCTAACTGCATTGTAAGCAACTTTCTAATCCACACACCCACCGTCCCCCTTATTGTGTTACAGATGTGAGACCTAAAGATGAAGAGAAATAAATTTTAATTATATCATTGTTGAAGCTTAAAATACAAAGAATGTAGTATAAGATGCCTGTTATAGTTTTCTTATAGCTATATATTCGTTTATGTACACTTGCTGTAATAACAGCACAGTAATATTGTCACTAGGACTGCCTAGTAACACTTTTTATTCAGATTTGAAGCAAGATATTAGCAGAATTTTTAAAAGCTACTGAGCAGGATAGTAATGCCTTTTTTGCACACTGTAAAAAAAAAAAAACTTTGACAAGATGTTAGCTTTCTATAAGTATACAATTAGAAGTTAACCTCCATTTTTAAATAAGAAAGGCCCTTTGCATCACTTATTCAAGTCCCAATTGCCATACTTTTCCTTTGCTTTTTCAACATACTCAAATTTTTAATTTCCTTATCAGTTCCCAGGCTCGTTTTATGGAAAAAGATGATTCAGTTAAGAAACAGTTAAGAATCTCTTTGTCTAGATAATTTGGAGTCCAGGAACTTTCCCACTGATTTCAGAGAGATGTTTGGTTTGCTAGCTTTACAGGAGCTGCATGCATTTGTCATCCATGATTACCAGGCTTTTTTTCCCAGGTTAGTAAATAGGGTTTTATTAAAATGTTTCTCATTTTGTCTGTTATTGTAATATTCCAGAGAAGGTCATAAAAGCACAGAACAGTTCTTAGTAGGTGAATACAGCAGCTTATTCCATTGACCCTTTGTGGTAGAAGCAAGGAAAAAAAATCTATTTTTGAATTAGAGCCTGAATTATTTTTTAACTAACACTGGGAATAAAGGTAAGAGGGAAACTTATACATGTGTTGTTAATTCAAGGGTTATGGAACATACATATGATATCAGGTGTGCTTTGAATGATACAGAGCACCACAGGAGGTACTTAGGTGTGACAGCACCACTTATTCTTTTAATTTTATAACCTGACTATCCATCTCATGTCATTCTACCCCTCACTTGTCAAGACTCACACTGCTGGCTGCCATCTCCAGTCCTGGCAGCTGTGAGACATCATATATTTATGCTCTTAACCACTCAGTGATCTGGCACATCAGACGTGGCCAGTCTGGGAATTCTTTGATATAAGGGCCAGCTGTGCTTGATGAATGGGGTCATGGAGAAGGGAAGAGGCAGCAGTACTGCTGCAACATGCATTTCCCTTTGTGGAGGGCCCACATTCAAAGAAGTGCTCAGTAGGTGGTACACAGCTGCAGTTCAATGTCGTAACACCCACAGTCCAACGCGAGAGCATCTTTCTTGTTGCATTACCCCATGTGTCAGAAGCATCACTTTCACCATGTATGAAGAGTAGCAATGGGTCTTGCATATGGGAAAGAAAGAAACATGAGAGGTCTACCTCCCAGGCAAAGAAAAGTTTGCTTATTCAAAAGAGGGAGCAAGGGCTCAGAACTTCCCATGTGCTAAAGACTCTTGAAAAATACGAGTGTCCTCAGTTATCACTACACCATCTTTTTATTGCTTGCACTCTATTTCACTCACTATTATATCACCTATGAAACTCAACTTCCTTCCAAGTAAAAAAGGTGGGGATGCTTACAGAATGGGTGAACATTTTGGGTGGCTCTTGAGCCAGGCTCAACTGGTTTATGGCAGGTGAGATTCTAACTCAGATAATTACAAAAGCTACTAGCATTTCTGCTAGCTAACTGTTCCATGCTGGTGTTCCTGGACTGAACCAGCAAGAAAAGGTTTTCAAGAAAAAACAGTATCTTTTGTTAGGCCAACAGAAATAGCTGCAAAAAGTATACACACCTTTGGGGCAAAAAAATCAATTTTTAAATTTATGCATCAAGAAATTGCAACAGCTCTAACAAACCACTATTTCTTCAGCAGCATGATAATCCTCCATAATCTACTTCATGTACTTCCCCACTGTGTGCAGTGGCTTCTGTCTTACCTTTTTCAGGAAACATGATTGAGGAATGGAGTGTTAAATATTCTCTGTGAGGATTTACGCTGCCTTTTATCTCTCAAAACCTGCTGTGGTTAATTTGCAAACAATAAAAGAGAGGAAATTATATTAAAAGCTATACATGTGCTTGTACAGCTTTTAGGATGTTTTCATGGTACCTGGTTGCACTGAAAGATTGCAAATGCGTTTTTGAAAACATGCAGATAAATAAAACCCAGGCTGGGTAATATAAATACTGTATTTGTTTTGGTTTAGGGCAAATTTGGGAGAAAACCTCTAACAGGGTTCCTCTAGAAAGCAAATTCAATTGGCCCCTACCCCAGTTGGTTTGTGAAGTATTTCCTTGGAGAAAAGTGGAAAAAAACCCTGTTTATTTAACAGGCAAAGCATTCACCAGCACAAAAAATGAACAATATTAAACAATAAAACTTCTTGCTGCTCCAGAAGAGATGACACACTCAGAAAGTCCCTTCGAGGGCTGTAGCTCTGATCACCCAGTCTGTTCTCAGTCCCTGCGGCGCTGGAAATGCCGCGGCCCAGGCCCGGCCCGGTGGCCACAGGTGCGAGCTGCCGCTGCTCTGCTGGGTGTGCAGTCCAGAGCAGGTTCAAACAGTTTTAAAGAAAAAGAAAAAAGCACAGTCCAGGGAATGTCTCTGCCTCAGCTAGCTAAAAACCAACTAAAAGCAAAGGAGAGCTCTATCTCACTGCCTGTCCATCCGCAGACAGCACAGGCCCGGAGTGGGAATGTGGAGCAGTGAGTGCAGCTTCTGATAACAAACTCCGCGCTTCTTCTGTCCCCCCCTTCGCTCTCAGAACCAGTGTTAAAGGTGCAAAACTTATTATCCAGCATAAACAGAACAGATGACTGGGGGTACAAGCATCATATAGCCAACCCAGGACAAATATGTGAAGTCCTTGCAGTTCCTTATGTTCCTTATTTCTGCTCTGGGCAACCCTGTGAATGACGTGGTGTGAGAAGCCTTTGTAAACCAAACTATTTGAATGAAAAGAAGATCCTATGACACAGCTGCTCCTATAAATCTCTCAATGAGATTTCCACCATAAAGATGTGGTCACAGTGGACCTTTTTGTCATGTTCCCATATCTGTTATGTACTAAATGGTTAACAACCCCACAGATTATCATGAAGATTACGCAGATAAAAATCACAAGCCCAGAGTAAAGCTAGCAAACAAATCTGTCTTTTACAAATGCATCTAATTAATAGGAAAATCTAGGAAAGACAGGAATGTAACGAAACCTCAAATAGATGTAATAACCCCCCCAGTAAATATAAAGAAACCCCCAGATTTCTCAGTTTCTTGGACAAGGATGTTGATTACCTGTTTCAGTTATCATACTAAACTTTTTTTAATTGTCTCCAAAGATGGGAATTTCAAAATTTTCTCAAGAAAAATAATACATTGTTCAACTGTCCTTACAAAGTTTTCTTAGTATCTAGCCTAGAGCTTGCTCCGAGTAAGTTTCTCATACTAACCTCAGTGAGCCTGAAAAACATCACTATTTCTACAAGGACTACACATTTGCTTAACTGTTGTATTTAATATCTGACCTTGCTTTTCTTAGGCAGAACAAGCTCATCTTATTTCAACTAGCATTATAAGTTATCTTTTATAAATTACTTCCTTGGCTTCTTTCCAATTTACTTGTATTTGAGCTTGACTGAAAAAAGAGTATGTCCATTATGTTCATTCACACAGCCCTCTTGAATAGATTTCAAAGTGATAAGGTTTTGTTTGGAATGTCATGTTGTTAACTTGTGCAACTACTACACCTTCTTCACTGTTCACTGTATGTGTATTCATTGTCTTTCATTTGAATATAATTGTCACATTTGTATTTATTGGTGTGGGGGAAGTAATTATTTTTCATTTCCAATCATTTCACCCATCTAAAAAGGCCCCTCAGAATTGCAATTTGTTCCTATGTATTTTAATATATTTCAATTTCATAATATTTACATATTTTTGAAATGTCTTCTCTACACCTGGTAGTCATTAATGAATGTGGGAAGTCACCAGACCTAAGCTGGATTCAGCTGACCAGTTCTCCAAACTGGGAAGCAGTTACTCATGACTTCTCTGTAACATCTATCTTCCCACTTTATAAAAGGAATTCACATTTCTTTAGTTTGGACATGAGGACATCCCTTATGAATGTGTAAAAAAAAAATCTGCTAAAGTAAGATATACTATATCAATTCTGTCTTCTCATACTCTTGACAAGCTACTTGTGTGAGAAGGTTGCTGGATTGTTGTTACATGATTTGTTACAGAAACATGCAGAGCAGCTGCTTCCTATCACTCTGTTATTCTACAGATGCTTTTAAATTGATTGTTTAGTAATGAGTTAAACAAAGTACCTCTCTTAATACCAGAGTTTTGCTGATCCATGTTTTCTCAACTACAGCATTGGTTTTTTTTTCCAGTCTTCTTGTACCACAACTGGTCTTCACAAGCTTTTGAAGATAATCACTAAAACACACAAGTGAACTCAATAGCGTTTTAGGAATTTTATCAGATCAAGACATGAATACCCTGTTAAATTCCCTGTTTATTGCTTTTCTGGTCTATATTCCTACATCCATTTTTGTTACTAGTTGCTAGCTGTGTTCTGGATATGACCACAGTGAACCTCTTTTTGTGAAGGCCATTGGAAAAAATATATCTACAACTGCAGTAATTTTCAATCTGCACAGTTGTAATAAGACATCTTGTTATTCTGCTTCTCCAAACAGAAGATAAACAAATCTTTCTTCTCCATTTACATAGCAAAAGCAAGGAATGTTTTTCCTTTCCATGGAAACTATCCAGAACCTGCTTTGACTGATCAAGTAAAAACTTAGAAACCTTCTCAAACCATTAGCAATCACTTAATTTCCCAGCATTCCCCAAATCAGAAAAGAACAAACTACATTGCCTTTGAATGCATAGGTCCTGTTTGGTCTGAAAAATGAATGAAGACTTCTGAAGAAAAAAAAGAATGAAGTGTTGCATCTTTGAAGTAATGTGAATTTGTCATTGATTTATTTAACACAACTTGCAGATAATTACCTGGAAATAAAGGAAGAAATTATGCTTTAAATTCAGTGTCCTACAACTGCCTTCATTTGATGGATGATTCAGCACATGGAGTGACCCATAAATTCAGGCCAAAGCATGTAAGTCCTAGAACAGACTTAGTTTCCCTGTGAATGTCCTTCTTTCTACAAAAGAGACTCAAGACAGATATCCTGGACAACTGGCATATCAGCAGAGAAAGAGTATGACAGGCACAAATGGCCAAACACTGCTTGAGTGTAAAAAGCATACATTTGAGGTTTTTAAGTTGTAGTTTATTTTGGAAGAAAATTATATTTTAGAGGTCTCTTATTGGGAGTATATTTTCATAGAAGGGGTAGAGGCAAACATAATGGAAATTATAACACATTAAAAATATGTTAAGTCCACTTTTGAAGGAATTGTGCAAGCATGTAAGTTTTCACTTAAGAAAATGTCTAGAGCCAAATCTCTCATTTCTTAGCCTCCAAAACTTCCATTGGCAGCTGTGAAAATTCTGGACTGAGGAATAAAACATGATCAGATGCTTTGTTTGATCCTAAAAGATCAAGTGTTTGAATTTGGGTTTGGATTCTATTTTCTTCCCTTAACATGAAAAGAAATCTGCTTAATAAAAATATACAGAAGGAATTCAGCACCCAAGAATATCTCTGAATTCAAATAACTGTTAAGTGAAGGCTGGACAAATGATTAGAAGTGCTTGACTCCTACTACAATGCCAAATGCTAACTTCAGACTCTTTACAAGACGTATTATTATTAAATATTGTATGACTGTTTTCCAAATTGGAAAACTACTATAAAGTTAAAAGTAAAGGATCTAAAGATGTATCTGATATGTTCAAGGAAAATAGCCAGATTAGAAAGTACCACATGGGCAATCTAGTTAAAAATCTTTAATGCCTCCTTTCTTCATGAACTACTCTCACAAGCAGCTACATCCCTGCCAGGTATTTAGGGACATGCTTCCCTTTGAGCACTGCTTGGTGATTTAGGGCCCACAGGTTTAAACCATAAAAAAGAAACTAAGACATAATTAAGTGCTATTTAATTAGGCAACATATCCACAACTTTAATAAAGTTGTGTACAAACCACAGATTTTTAGCCTGCACTGAATTTTTGAAAAATAAGTTTTACAGAATATTCTATAATATAAATTGTACCCCTTGTATCTTCAGTAATGTGCTTCTCATTTAATTCTATATTCTTGTTCTAATCAATTACCTTTTATTTTAAGTAGCTCAGTTCTTTTTACCATTATGATAGGTATACATTTTGCAACAGCTTACTGTTTTCTAAACCAGATAAACTTGTGGGGCAGGAAATCTGTGCTTTCAGCTTTTGCAAAATGTAAATATTAGCAAAACACTTTACATTACTGACATGTTTTGTCAACAGAGAAAATAAAACTTTTATTCTAACCATATTCTAAATCATGAGCGTATGTTTTATGAACAAGCAGAACTTTAAGAATTCAGGAATATCTAAGCGAATCCATATGTTTAAATGTAAGTCAACATTTGCAAAATTCTGATTGTTATAGTTTGTTGAAACATGGGCATATTCAGCACCTTATAGCAAATATTTCTATAGCACAAGAGATAAATTTTCATAAAATTATGGACATTATCCAGTAAACAATCCTTGACTGCAGACAAAGTATTGACATTGTAAATATATGCTGAAATATACATAAATTTCTATTAATAAATCACTTTTAAAATTATAAACAATTATACTAATTTGTCTTCCCTATAACATCTATAAATGAACCAAATAGAAATTGGATCAAATGCAAGTACCTATAACACTATATTATTTCAGGTTTTTTAACCTAACTCCATACTCCCACTGTTTGAAGTTCCTTATTTTCTAACAAAGGAAAAGAAAGCCAGTGAATACATTCTTTGGAAAATATTTTTTTATTATAAAATGTACAGTATATTGACCTTAATATTATAAAACACTGTAATGTATCAGAGTCTTGTAAAGACCAATAATTTATAAATGAGACCAAGTTCAATGTTACTCTTTCTAGTCTCATAGTCAGATTAAAAATATATATATAAAATATATAATGAATTAATTGACCATAGCATCCTTAGTAGCTGGCAAATGTATGTTCATATGTTAAGGTAGCTAATCTCTGCATGTATTTTTATTAAAATAGATCACTCTTATTTGCTAATTTAGTCTTTGATTTTGACGAGCTGATAGAAGCATGAACAGAAAGGTTAATAATCATATTCTATAAGCCTAGATTATGTAAAGGTGCTGCAGGGTATAAAGAAAATTATGTTTTACTAAAGTACTTCTATCACTGCAGCTCACTTATTAACAGTTAATACTTCTTTGGTACTTTTAAGGTGCTTGTTAGAACAAGAAATAGCTTTGGACTATTGACAATAGAGTACTTTAGGTCTCAGATGCTATTGGATAGCATGAAAAACATATTACACTGTCTTAACAATTTGAAGACCTTTTTCAGCATGTCAGTCTTTTCATTTCCAGACTTACTACCATATTGAGTACATAAGAAATGCAGATTAATTCCTTTTTTCTCTCTCCTTAGCCATTGTTGCAAGCAGTACTTTCCTCATTGCACTCGTTTGGCAGTGACTTGAGCACCAGTATCCAGTCAAAGGCATTTGTTTTAATGTTAGAATATGTGTATGTAGGTTGTTTTGGAATCACTGCCCAGTATATTTTTAGCAGTGCATTTATAGAAGCCCGCATCCCTTTGAGTGGACTGCTGGATGACTAATGACCCCTGAGGATGGAGGAATTTGTTTCCATACAGACGGGATTGAGCTCCTGTTGTCAGATGTGATTTATCTGGAAGTTCCCATGTTATTTCTGCTTTAGGAATCCCAATGGCCATGCAGTTCAGTTTAACTGAATTTCCAGTTCTGGCATAAATGACAGGTGCTGGCTCACTGGTGATCCGAGGAGGATAGGCGATCACAATGACAGGCACAGTCATAACAGAAGTGCCATACTCTGTTGACACTTTGCACAGGTAAGTGCCCCGGTCAAATACAGACGCCTCACGCACTGTCAATGAGCCATTCTCCATCAGAGAAAAGCGACCCACAGCCTGGGGGGCATCCATAACCATACCATTGGGCAGCGTCCAGGAGATCTGCGCCCGGTGGTTTGCCTGGGTGATGCAATGAAGCTGCAGGGTTTCTCCATTGATGATACTCACCAGGTTGTTGTACTGGTTGCTAATTTCTGGCCTGAGTCCCACCTTCAGGAAGACTACTCGTTCCACATAACCTCCCGGGTTTCTGGCTGTACAGCGGTAAGTCCCAGCATCCCCAGCAGATAAGCTGCTGATGTGTAAGATCCCATCCCTCTTATGGTAAAATCTATGCAGGCGACTGCCACTGAGCACTTCAGAGCCATTGGGAAGGATCCAGCTTGTGCTGGGTTTGGGGTTCCCCTGGACTGAGCAGTTCAGATTGATGCTGTGCCCAGCAATGGCAGTGATCCTTTCACTGACAGGGTCTCTGAAGGAGGGTTTCTCCAGATGGTCTGTGATGAGGAGCTGCACAAGCAGTCTCGCTTCCCCGCCTTCGTTCCGCCCAATGCACACGAGCTGCACGCCATCTGTCTGCCTCACCCCTCTGATATCCAATGTACCATTGCGATGCACAGTGATCCTGTTGCCATAGTAGGGAGCTGGTAGGATTACTCCTTCTGGAAAAGCCCATAACACGCGTGGAGCAGGGATGCCCTCAGCTTTGCAGTCAATCAGTTTCCGGCTGTCTCTGATGGCTGTCTCCCTCACAGATGTTATTGCACTGAGATGACCATTGATTCTGGGAGGCTGAACATCAACATGGATCCAAACAATCTTCCGATCTTCTCCAGCACTGTTCCGTGCTACACAAGTATAGTTACCACTGTCAGACCTTTGGGCCTTTTGGATGAGGAGGGTGCCATCTCTGTATATCTGGTATTTGTCAGATAGGGCAGGAATAGGCCTGTTGGTTGGGGAAAGCCAGGTCACTTTGGGAGTGGGTTCTCCTTTGGCTTCACATGCTACTGTGACAACATCGCCATAAGGTACATTAATAGTGATGTACGTTTTGTTCCTGATGGTTGCAGGCTCTGCCACCACTTTGACCCGCACTTTCATTTCATCCTTCCCAATCTGGTTTTCAGCATAGCAAGTGTAGTCTCCTTCCTCTCTCAGTCCAACATCATTGAAATACAGGGTTCCATTGTCAAAGACCACATATCGCTTCGTCCGGCTGCCACTGTCATCCGACTGCATGAAAGTATTGATCATGCTGCCATCTGGAAGACCCCAGGAGATCTCTGGGTTTGGCAGACCTGTGGCTACACAGTCAACTTTCAGGTCCCCTCCGTACTTGACCTTGTGGTTATTCTCATTCTTATGTTCTATTTTTGCTGGTTTCATCATCACATTCACTTTGAGTATCACGTAGTCATCCCCTATCTTATTGCGGGCCACACACAAATAGTCTCCTGCATCTTTGTCTGTAACTGAATGAACAACCAAAGTCCCATTGCTGAATACTTTGATTCTAGTCTCAAAAGTGCTGTAAGGAAAGAAAAAAGAAACTAACATGAGACACAAAATCACATTTTGGGTATTAACTGCTTGGAGAAATCTGTGGGGGAATAACAACTCAACAGAATTAAGAGAAAAAAAAAGAACAGGAGAGGAAAATTGCTATTGTTATTAGATGGTCAGAAATTTCCAGGATATTCACCACCAAAAACCAAATGGAAAAAAGTAATTCTACTCACTTGTAACCAAGTAATTCTGTTGTGTTTAATGACTTTAGTGCTGGTTTTGACTATTAAACATCCACTAAATAGCAAGTTATGGTGGTTTTGACTCTTCTGACTACATGTACATTATTCTGTAACATTGAAATATGAGCTCTCTGAATAATATAAGCCACGACGAGGCTATATGGACCATAATGGAGTCTGGTACCTGGGTCTTCAGCTAAAAAAACATTAAGATGAGGAACCTCCTCTGGCATTGGGTATAAATATTAAACCTTTAGAAGAGTCAGAAAGCAGCAAAATGTTGCTAAGCTTTGAGATAAGGAAAAAAAGTTTCCAGTATCCTAAAAAAGCTATTATTCCTTTCCACTTCACTATGGAATCGGTGTATAGTGGTCAAAACCAACTTCCTCAGTAGCCACAGTCTTCTCCCCAGAGATCTCCAGCATTTGAAAAGCAGCCCATATAAAGATCATGAGGGAAAATGAAAAAGAAACACAGTATTTTTTTGCTACCACTATGACGCATAAAATGCAATCTGGATTTTGTGCTACCTACAGGTTAACAAATTGTATTTGTCAATATAAAAAAAATTGTTACTATGTTCAGCTATGAATAAAGTTGTTCCCCATTATGCATTTTAATTACAGTACATTTCTTGCCTGTTTATAGTGCTCAAAAGTGAGCTATGAATAATTTATAGCACAGAAATTTGTTTTCAGCCAAGTGTTAGGATAGTTATTGTAGGTTTGTAGAAGTGCTATTTTATTTGATATTGCAAACATTGGAGAATGTATTGTTTTAGGCATTTATACGCAACCAGGTTTGCACAGACCTTATTTTGTGGTAACATTTGTTTATACATGATGGTTAAAATGATCATGTTTGTTTAAGTAATTATAAGTTGATTTATTTGCCCTGTATTTACTGTGTGTAATGATTTGCCTAAGAGATAAAATTCAATGATCTCTTTTCTCCTGGGGAAAAGCAGGCACCTGTGCAATATTATTCTGATTAAGCACATCGGAACAAGCAGTACACAAGCTGTATATCCAGACTTTTTACTACGTTTACAAGTGGCTGTAAAAGACAAACAGTGGCAGGTTATCCTAAAAACTTGAAGCTAACTTTTCAAGAGTAATACTGCTTTCAAGAAAATTATGCTAAGAAACAACTTGACTATCTTTTGATATAATTTCAAATTCCCTCTTAAGGATTGGATGGATCATTCAAAACTCACAGAAGTCAGGAATGAAACTTGTACATATATGAGTGGGCTGTTCTCTAAGTTCATCTAAACTGCAGTTTACCTGCAACACCCCAAATAGTAATTTACCTGTGAAGGGAATCAATCATCCTTTTGGAAGGCAACCTCCATAATATCCGAGGCCAAGGGTCACCAGAAGCACTACAGTCCAAATGCAGGATGCCACCGTACGTTACATCTGTTCTCTGAGGAGAGCTCCCAGTGATCTTAACATTAGATGCATGCTTCTTCACATGGAGCTGTACTGTTCTCCTGGCAGCTCCCACCATGTTAGCAGCAATGCACTCGTAGGTCCCACTGTCCTTGGGGGAGACGTTACGAATGTAAAGAGTCCCATTGGGAAAAACAAACAAATTCCCATTGACAAACTGAGAAGGTCGGATTTGCGTGCCGTCAAAGACCACCCAGCGGATGTTGGGAGAAGGTGCTGCTTTGGCAGTGCAGTGGATGTTAATACTGCTACCAAGGGGCAAGGAAATGTTCTCTTGCTTTTCCTGCTGGATGATGGGGGGTAAGGCTGCAATGTGCAGCCTCACTGCAATGCTGTCAGCTCCTGCAGCATTGCTTGCTACACATTTGTAAACTCCTCGGTCTGAAAAAGTTGCTCGCTTGATAGACAAGGTTCGATTTTCATGAAGCATTATCCTGCTTTCTGTGGTTGTGACTGTCTGCAAAATCTTCCTATCAGGGAAAATCCATGAAATTAATGGGCTTGGAGTCCCGCTAGCCTGACATTCCATTGCTATGGTCTCTCCAAAGTAGACCGTGACATCTCGATAACGGGAAAGTAAAATTTTGGGCTGGTGGGATACAACTGTGAGCACAACAATCATTTTATCCACACCATGCAGGTTCTGAGCTGTGCATAAATACTGCCCACGATCTTGAAGCTGAGCATTTCGGATAAGGAGAGTACCATTTTTCCAGACTTCAAACCTTTGTAACTTGCTGTTGGCTGTCATTAGAGCCCCTGTGAAGGTGAGAGGAAAGACAGAAAGAGAAAGTCAAAGGGTTTAAAATATACATTATTGCAATAAAGAAGTCTTAAGTGAGATTTTAGGTTTACTCAACACCAATTACAACTTCAGAGGGCCTACATAACATCTTCTGACACTCTCCAGAGCCCAAATTAGTCTTTGTTTCTATTGCAGAGCTAACCACTAGCTTGGAAACGTTGGCAGTGCAGAAATTTCTGAAGGCCTTATGTTTTAGGATCCCTCTTAAATCTTTATGTAACTTTTCTGTTCCTTTTGCATGTGGAGATGACACACACATCAATATTTAAGGTAGCAATGTTAACAAACCCATACTCACAAGTATTGCCGTAATAAATTCTAACATCTGTGAATAAGCTGCTTTTCACAGCCAAAAATTACTCTTCAAAAACGAACTCGTTAAATGGTAGAGGTTTTCTTCTACTACAAGATACACTGCAAATCTATTATTACTTGTAATGATTAGTTGTAATTAATCATTTTCCCTACAATGATTATAAGTGACAGAAAGTATTTTTCAGTATTTTGAACTACTCCTGTGATCATTTGCACTCGCATTTCTGTGCAATACCCCTACACACCATGTGGAAGAACACATTTTTCTCTGTCTTACCTGTAGAGACTTTTGTCCAAGTAATAAAAGGCTTGGGTTCCCCAACTGCATCACAAGGGATAAAAGCATCCATTTCAGCAAGGACAGATACAGTCTGAGATGCTTTTGTGATAATTTTAGGTCTTTCTCCGTGTATCCTAAAATTAGAGGAAGACTGAATTACAGTCAAATTGTGTGGCATAATGCCTCCCATGTAAGGAACAGATGGAAATTTTTGATGATGATGATGCACACTTTTCAAAGGATGAACTGTAGTGGTTATTTGTGGTTTTGTGTGCTGAGAGAGAAAGGCTGGAGGGGTGATCTTTAAAATCACTGGTGGTGATGCGGTCGTTGTGGCATGTGGCATTGGAGGCACTGGAATAGCTGTAGCTTTCTGCACTGTAATCCCAGTAGGTAAGACCTGAGCAACCTTCTTCTCATTTGTGTCTTTTGGCACTAGTTGACTAAGAACATCTGGTTTAGGATGCATATTTAAGTGAGGGAATATCCTTGTTCTGTTGAAAAGGAATGGTATTCTGGAACTGGGGTAATAGGGGATCCCTTGACTTGGTAGTCTCCCTACTGTGCCTCTGTTATCTGGAACATGGTTATTTCCAAAAAATCTTGAATGAATATTGTATCTGTTCTGACCCTGATTACTGAACTTGCTTTCGGTTAATGGATTTGTTTTGTGAAATGGAGAGGCTTGTGTTGGGGTAGTTGTTTCTCTCTGGGAAGCAAAGGTTTTTCTGTCCTGGATGGTATGTGCTGCATATGCTGTTATCTCTGGTTTGTTTGTGTAGTGAAGAGGCTGATGTGTTATGAAATAGCGAAGTGGGCCCTGTGTTACAGGAAGCTTCACTGTGCCTCTTTCAGGAATGTGCTTTGGAGGCACAACAGGTAGTCTTTGGTTTATGCTCGGTATCATTCCAGCAGGTAGATGAGGAAGATTTGGATTTACCAGTAAACTGTTGTTTGACTTGCTACTATACAACTCTTTGAGTTGCTTCTCTTTTGACTGTATGCTAATTCTGTTTTGGTTAGAGGAAGGAGTAGGGTGAACATTCTGTTTTGAGGTCATCACTATTTTGTCACCACCTGCTCCAACTTGTTTTGCTTCTGGGAACCTTTCTTGATTGAAGGCATTACTCTCCTTGGCAGTATAATGAAGAGAAGGATGTGAAGTACTTGAAATGGAAGGGGGAAGGGTGACAAGTTTTATAAATGGAATAAAAGCAGTGGATGAAATAGAAGGCTTTTCAGTTGTTTGTGAATGATAAAACACATGTAACATAGATTCTTTTCTATCCAAGGAAGATGGCTCTGTCCCAGCCTGGGAAGTAACAGATTTCTTTGTCTCTCTAACTGGAAAAGTCTGAGTTTCTGCAGTGCTGAAAGAGGAGGATAAAGTAATTATCTCATATTGCTGAGGTGGCTCAGCTTTTGCTGGTGTTTCTATATATACTGTGGGCTTCCCCGGCTCCTTTGAAACTGAGAGGTCCTTAAAAACTTCGACTGTGCCAACAGGAATACTTAAGTCACTCATAGTGGGATATGCCAGCTGGAATGTTCCAGCAGTTGTTTCATTAACCACAACTTCTAAGTCAAATAGGTTAGTCTCTTCTTGAGATTTTGGTTTCGTTGATAGTACTGAGCTATTCATATATGCAGGAGAAGCTGTTGTCCTTGACTGTTCTGCCTTATGACCCACAGTTTCAGAATCTGCTTTTGTGTCCTTCTCCACAGAGACATTGTCTAATGAGTGGTATGCTGGCACCTCACTTTGCTCTGGTTTCAGAGGTACACTCGACTCTTTCGTGGGAAGTGCACCACGTATAGCATATGATGACAAAATTGTGATGGGTGCAGTCACTGGAAGTTCCAAGGTTTCAGGGCTATTAGGGTGTGTCACATGTTTAGCTTCAGGTGGAGAAGTAGTAGGCCTAAAAGAGAATGTTGTGATCATGTCTCTGATTTTCGTAATTTTCTCTGTGACACCTGAATCAGGAATTAATGAATGAGTGGATTCCAAATGCTCCTCTTTCCCAGCCTGTATTTTGATGCTTTTAAGATCAGGACTTTCAAGAGTTGCAGAAGAAGTTTTGGTAACAGCTTCGATTTCAGGCATCCTTGGAATTATAGGCATTGCCTCTGTGGTTAAAACAACATGAGGCAAAGGCTTTGGTCTTTGTCGGATTCTGTTTGGCCTTCTCCTTCTCCCATAAGGCCTTTTTCTACCATGCTGAGTAATAAGTGAAGGCATGGTCTTTCTATACGGAGTTGTTGTGGTGGCCACAGTGGTCAATCTACTGATGGAAGCAGCTGTTTCTTTACCCTCTGCTGTTTTATGAGGAGCATTAACACTCTGCAAAATGAATATGGGACCTTGTTTTGGAATGGCCAGGTTTCTATGTTCCTCTGTATGAGAACTGTCTGCATAACTGCTGGACATGCTTCCTGGAGTCACTGTATTCCTGTGGCTTTCAGGTTCTTCTTTGCTCTGAACCCTGATGGGTGTGACAGCTGGAAAACTGTTACTTGAGTCTGCCGTTTTTGTATGATTTGTGGATATTTCTTTGTGCTGGTATCTTGCATCATTGCTCTTTTCTCTAACAAATGGAAAAGTCGACGAAGGAACAGTAGTAGTGCCTACAGAATCTGTTGGTGTGATCTCATCAAACTGAGAAGGTGCTGAAGTTACGGTGTGAACACTAATTGGGCCCACTTCATTTAACTTCAAGCTTGTCTCCACAGTGCTATGAAGATCCACAGTCTGAGACTTAGCAAGGAGAGTAGCATCAAGTGGCAGCTCAGCAAAAGCAGAATTTTCTTCAGATATAGAAGATACAGTTTTATCTACATTTTCCACTGTGAATAAACTGTTCTGAACATTAGGAAAGTTTGTCACAATTTGTTTGGCTAGAGGTTCTTCAGTAAGGGCAACTGAATCATCTGTCCTGACATCAGGATGCTGCTCCCCTTGCGGTTGCAGAGTTGCAGACACAGGAGTCAAATATGGACCTGATAAAGCCATTTCTACAGTGTCTATAATTGCAGGTGTTTCTAAAGTCCTGTGGCTGGAGAATGGTTCAGTTTCTGACCTTATTAATACAGACTGAACTGGAAACACTTCTGTGTTCTGTGAAACAGTGACTGAGAACTGCTCATCTCCACCCACAGGTGATGCATCAGCAGAGGAATCCACCACATCAGCTGCTGTCTCTGAGGATGGAGGACTGGCTAAGGGATAAGGGGCAGGAGTAGTTTCCTGCATGACTGATGGCAGTGAAGTTGTTACAGAGATGGATGTAGCTGTTGTTCTAGGAAGATTCTTCCCACGGACCTTTGCCAAAATGTCAGCCCAATGCTGTGGATTAATCTGTTTGCTCGCCACATTAATTCTCCTTCGAGATTCAAATACTCTCCGGCCTTCTGCAACATTGCTGTCTTGGGTTCCATCAGTACTTTTCCAGATTTTCATTTTCCTTCTGCCCTTCTTCCCCTTTCTAATTTGAGCCTCTGGCACTTGGTCACTTTTTTGTTTAAAAGGTATTTCCCAGTCTTTTAGGCGGTTCTTTCTTCGTGGGAACTCCTCCACCCCTCCTGCCCCTGATCCCTCTTCATCATCTACAACCTGCCCTCTTGTTTTTGACAAACCTTTAGAGCCTGGGCGCTTCTTTAGTTTTATTCGTTTAAATGACCTGTCAGACACCATTTTATTTACTGTGACCCTTACAACAAACTGATCTGATCCTTGCTGATTGACAGCCACACATCTGTAATGGCCACTATCAGTGACATGGCTCCTTGGAATAAACAAAGTACCATTGGGCAGCATATAGCCTTTTGAAGAATTTGATAAATCATTGAGTACCTGGCTGTTTGGAAGAATCCAGCTCAACTGTGGGTCTGGGATGGCAATTGCACTGCATGGCAAAGCTATTGGATCTCCAACATTTTTTTCAACTCTCACTACATCTGAATCAGCCACCTGAACAGCAGCAGGCTGCACAACAAGTCTGTAAGCCATTATGTCCACATCATCTCTCACTTGGGCAATGCAGTGGTACACACCTCCATCAGTGTAACTCACTGCTTTGATTATTAGTTGGCCACTACTGAGAATGGAAAACCTACTGTCTTTCTCATTAAAAGGTGCCTGCAGTTTAGTTCCATCTGGAAAAAGCCACTGAATGGAGGGACTCTCAGAAGCTTTCACACTGCAGCTCAGCTGACACTCTGACCCTTCCACCACACTCTGGGCTGTCCTTGTGCTCTGATTTTGCTCTATCATCACCCAGTTTCTCTGCTGCCTAGTGGTTTTGGTATGAATTGTCTGAGAAAACACAGTAAAAAAAGATAGCACCACTTTTTTCCCTGTACTCTGGCGCCTGTTTAATTGGATATTTATAAGAGGCTGCATCACCCAGGAAGGCTCAGCCAGTATTTGAGCTTTTACACCTGTGTAGTAAAGAGCATCATAATCTGAGCCTTGCCTGTACTGATAGCTTATTTTAGGCTCTTTTCTGAGCATAAGTTCCCTCTCTAACTTGACAGGTACTTCACTGTAGTAAGCTATAAGCTTCCATAGTTTTTCATAGTTTTCTCGATTCATTGGACATTCAAAATCCAGTGCAATTGTGGCATTTATATCTATCTCCTGAGTCTGGATTTGATTCCACTGAATTTTGGTAGAACCTGTTGGCTTTTTGATTTTACAGTTCAGGTGGACTACATTGCCATGCTCATCAGTCATATTTAGAGCAATGTTCCATGGAGAGGACTGAAGTTCTTCCAAGGGGAGTTCGTAACTGTCACCATCTTCCTCATCTTGAGTACTGCTATTTTGCCTCACTGAGGACTGAATGACAGGCTTTCTACAGGAAATATCTTTCAAGTTTTGAATATCGTCCTTCTGCAGTTGTTTTGGGCTGCTGCACTTAGCACACAGCTGTCCCCCTTCATAGGCTTTGTCCTTTTTGCATTTTAAAACACCTGCAAAATAAAAAAAAGGAAGAAAGAAAAAAAAGGAAAACGAGATAAATAAGCCGAAAAATTGTTATAGACAACTCTCAGAAGTATGAAATAACCTTCATGAGGATTGCATTATGTCACATGACACATAAGGGAAGACTTACAGAATGGTATCTCTGTTTTACAGCTGAATGGGCACCTGATTCTCAATCTGACCATGATTTTTTCTGACTTTAATGAGAGGATTGAATACTCCATCTTTCTCAAATTTAGATTCACTGCCTCTGAATTAAATGCCTAGAAACTGAATGCCTGTGCAGGGCAACATTTAAATCAGTAACAAACTACTCTGTGTCAAAAAGTCTGCATTTGTAGTGACAGCCTAACTTGTGGATCTAATATGAAGAGGAGTGGTACCTTTCAGCTTTCAAAAATACAGCATTTACCAGAGAAATGCTGGAATTCCTCATTAAATAATCCAGGAAACTTTTTATTTTTCTCTATTGATTAAGAACAGTATTGGCAGTACACAAAACATTTTACTGTAGCTAGCAAAATGGGCTGACTAGTTCTTGCACTTACAAGCTATTTATCAGCAGGAAAAAAAGAAGCGCCACTTCTTCCCTGACATCTGAAACAACTGTAAGCTTTGTAATAATATAAAAAAAGCTAAAACAGAGAAAGAGAGCTAGACCAGAAAATTAGTCTTGACTCCTCTTTTCTGTCAATGCAGACTGTTGTCTGCAAAGTAACAGTCATAGATTTGTTACATTGTTCTGCTCACTCAAATGTCAAATGTACCTTAGGTATTTAGTTTGGAAGCATACAGTAAATAACATGTATGACAGTTATTATAGGAATAAGTATCATCCTGAAGAATGAGGGATCTTTGAATGAATGAACAATATACCAGTGGGTTATAAGGCAACATGTCAGGAGAAAGGGAAATGCACAGTAAATTTTCATACCATTATTTTAATTGAAAATATATGCTTTGCTAGTCTGAAAAATCAATTTTTTTGAAAAGGTGTTACAAATGGAATACATATATATATACACACATATATATGTGTGTGTATATACATATATATATACACACATATATATGTGTGTGTATATATATATATATATATATATATATATATATATATGCACTTCATCACTTGCAGATTCAAACAGGATGTTTCAAAGATAAGGAAAAACTGGCCCACAATCAACTTGGCAGTGGCTACACCGGTCTGAAGAGATTTAATAACTCTTTCTGGACAGAATTCCCAAAGAAGTTAATGTTATAGTCATATACAGATACAAAATCTGTCATACATGAAAATGGCATGGATAAATTATTCCTCCCTCCAAAAATCACTACTGTTTTAGTGTAAAGAGGCAACCTAACTGAGTAAAAATGCTAGCAAGCCAACACTGCACTAAGGAAGGAATGTTCAGCTAATATCTCATTATTATAACTTACAGTAAAACTTAAGTACACCCATTACACATACACACACAATTTGGATCAAGAACAGAATGTAAGAATAAAATGTAAGCTAGTGAAATACAGTATTTCAGTTAGATGACTCAAGTATCTGTTTAGTCAGGAAGACTTACATTACTCATTCAAGCATCCCACATTCTTAAGAAGCACTGTCCTACAGTCAAGTGCAAAATTGCAATGAATTACGTATTCTAAGATGACAAGACCCACCATCATTCACCATATGTGCTCCAAAATCATTATATAAACCTTGTGACTCCATCACTCATTTGAGACCTCTTCAGTAACAATTAAATGCCAATTCCCTCTTAATATTTTAGCAGTGGCTCTGGTGTGACACCAGTTCCTCTGCTGAACTAAGATGCCCAAACTGAAAACTGACACTCAAACCCATCCTAATTTAGTGTATTCCTGATACAGAGACATTATAAAACTCTCTTTTTTGCTTCTGCACACAATCAGAAGCATTCCAGCCTAGGCATTGTGATACTTTTCTCATCTCTAAGCCTGAACGAAGACAGACAAGCTATTTTATGAAAAAATTACATGTTTGAAAAGAAATACATTGCAAGCAATTGAAAATACTTAAAATAGATTTGCTCCATCATAAAAGGAAGTCGTGGTCAATGAAGAAACACGGATGGACATTAAGAATGCATACTACAGCCTTAATATTAACAGATTCAAAGTTAAGTTATTCCTTAACCAGGAATTTGGTAACTTGATTTCCTTCCTTCCTTGGACAAACATGTTCAAACCCAATGTTACCACATTCCATGAGAGCATATAGTCAGTAGCTTTGTTGGCTGAGGACAATTTTGGCAGCCCTTAGCCAAAGGTACACTGCTATGCAAGCAAATGCAGTAAAAGGTTATAACCCCTTTCCAGTTATAAACTTCACTACCACTTCCATCATCCCAAATGTAATGGCTAATTTCTTTGCTGATAAATACATATTTTTATCTAATGAAACAAAACTGCTTGCTTTTTACAGTGTTTTTTAAATACACACATTTATTGAACAGTAACAATTTAATACTGCACATACACATCACATAGGTAATAACACTCAGGAAATAACAAAACCATCAACACACAGAACAGGAAAAATAATTCAGCATTATGAGTTCAATAAACACAGGTAGCTTATGCTCCTACCTCCAGAAACTTCATTCCATTCAAGGAGCCACTTCAAACTGCAGTCACAGGCCCATGGATTTCCATGAAGGTAAAGATTTTCCAGCAGTGGCATGTCTTGAAACATCCCTGCAGGCAAGGTCCTAAGAGCATTTTCAGATAGGTAGAGATGTCTTACTGTTGACAATTTGAAATAATCAAGGACCACAAATGTTGAAAAGGTGTTGGGGTGAAGCTGCTGGAGTAAATTTCCTTCTAGGTGGACAAGTCTTAGAGAGGTTAAACCATTGAAAGCATTTGGATGAATAAACTCAATCCTGTTGTGGTCCATGTGCAGTCTCATTAAGCTTGAAAGTCCTTGGAGAGTCTGGCCAGTTATGGCTTTCAATTTGTTGTAACTAATTTTGAAAACCTAAACAAAAAACCAACAAAACAACAACAACAAAAAAATAGAACCAGAGATTACTTTTTTTTAGTCTAAATCCAAATAGAATAGCAATCAAGCAAATTTTTTTTATCCCACATTCAAATCTTTTGCACCACTGAAAAATGATATGCTGGTCAGAGGTAGAATAAAACTGAGTGTTAGCTGGCATTATCAAGTTAGACATAGGCACAATTAATAGATATCCAATGTATTTTGAGGGAAAACGGTATGTTAATCCTAAAAAGGCACTATAAAGAACACTTGTTTTTGTTTTTTGTTATTCATGGAAGTTAGTTTTGAAATTTAGGAAAATGCAAGCATTACCTGTAGAGACACAAGATCTTTCAAAGCACCATTAGGAATATTCTGAATGTCATTTCCATGTATCATGAGCAATTCCAATTTTGTAAGTCCTGCAAAGGAGTTTTCATATATAGACTGTATACTGTTGAACCTGGGGGGAAAATCATACATGCAGTTACAATTTATACACTGACTGTCACGGACTGCAAATGTAAAATTAGTATAACCTAACGTTCTGGAAAAATTGGAGGCACCTTAATGCACTGTCAAAAGGCCAGAAGTTACTGAAAAACTCTTACAAGGCCCAAGCATACTTAGTTCATGTTTACATTAAGATTTCTTTTAACTCACTTCGTGGCACTTCAGCCATAAATTGGGAGTAAAAGTAATAAATAGGCGTTTAAGTTCTAATAGTTGTCAGTATATTTTTCCATGCAGCTCAGTTTATAGAATGGAAATAAGTTAATGGCCTGTGGCCAAACCATGATGCTATGGAGCGTGGCAAACTAGACAAGCTGCAGTGTTGCCAAAGCAGCATTTAATTATAAATAAATAGAGATTTGGAGAGTAAACATTAAAAATGGGTTATCTCCCAAACACTACAAGAAGCAGTAAGTCACATCCTGCTTCACTTACTGTAACAACATATAATTGGCCACATTAACTAAATACATAAGATCTAGGAATTGACCTTCCAATTACATCATTTGAGCCTTGAAACTCTCCTTAGATAAGGAATACAGAAAAATCTACTCTTGGAAAATAAATCAGTTTTACTTTGGACAAACAAATCAGGCTTTATTTGCCAGTTTGGAATAGTTACATTTGGTGGCCTAGCTCTACAGTTGCGTTTTCCATATGTATGCAGAAAATTAAATGTATTATCTAATCTAGGCATGAAGTCTTAAAACTAAGAATAAAATTTTAGAGAATTTTCCCATTTCTTGGTATTTTCTAGAAAGCAAGGGAAGACACAGCATGAAATTAAAATACTTTGAATATGGAGAAAATACTCTTGGATCTTCACCATGTTACCTATCTGAATATCCTTAATTTGCTAAAAATTTATGACACTGTATTAATATTTTTAATCATTCTGCAGATCCACTAATCTTATAGCAGACATCTTATTAAAATTCCTTATTTCAAAATCAGTCCTTAAAAAAAAAATATAAATTTGTCTAAATAAAAATTTTTCCTAAATAATTTCCTGTTAGAAAAATAATCTTCACCTTCTAAATGCATAGCACTTAAAATAGCAATATGATAAAGGCACTCTTTCAAAGTGAAAGTGCAAGAACAGACAGTTAAGACTGTATCTTCCTGGGCAAGGACACAACTCAGAAAATGCCATTTGTAGTTATGAAATACAAAGAGAGGAAATGTCCTTTATGCTAACAGTATATCAAATAATCTACTTTACTAAAAAAACAGTCCAAGCACCTTAGTAACTTAGAAGCATATAGCCCATTTTCAAAAGCAATTTAGGGATCAGAGTACGTATTTCTTTAATGTAGCTTTACTGAGCACAAGAGCATTTTGAGACTAAAATTAGGCTTTAGGTGGATAAAATGTTGATGGATAAGAATTTTAACTATAGAGAAGCAAAAAAAAAAAAAAAACCCTAACCAAGGTCACTACTGCCAGTCATTGCAAGATCAGTTGCAGCTTACAGGCCTTGAGGCTCTCAGGGTAGTGGGGCAGCCCTGACACCAAGCAGGAGAGGACTGAGACTCTTGCACCACTCTGTGTCACACAGTGACCCAACACGGCACTTTTGTGATATGAAGCCTACCAACAGTCCCTGCCTTCTTGTCCCAAAATCTGACAGATGTGAGTTGGCAATAACCTGGCAGAGGAAAGTAAGTTGGAGTCTGAGCAATCTCTTCCTGAAACTTGCTTATACTGCGCTTAGTTGCTTAAAAAAAGATGCAACAAAACCAGAACTCCAAAGGCAATGGATCAAATTTCTTTCCACTGTATTCATTTAGGATGTGCAATATCTCATTCTCCAAAATGCTACTGGGCTACATCATAGAATTTTACTCCTACTGTATTTTTTTTATCAGGTATAAAATTCCATATTCTGTAGAAATCTCATAGCAGATTTAATTAAATATCATTTTTTATACACTCTAAAAGACTAAATGTTCTGCTTGCCAAAAAAGAACTCACACCATGGTATAAATACTTATTTGAAAATAACAGTAACTTTTGTTTGAAACCAAAAGGCTAAGCTGATTTATCCATGCCAGCAGCTGCAGTGTTTGAAATACAGCACCAAAGGGTAAGTACCCATCTCTGTGATTCCACTTAAGAAGTACACACAGAGATCCTGGTTTGCCACACGTGTGTGAAGCATTCCAGGCTTCTGCACCAAGAGCATAAAACTGTTTGCTTGAAGCTGCCATACGAACCCGAAGTTGATTCTTTCCACGTGTTTAGGGATACGTGCCGGCACAGCTGCCAGGGAGCGGAAGGTGCAGTGGACCTCGGTGGGGAGGTAGCAGGCACAGGGCTGGGGGCAGCCCAGGGCGCCCAGAGGCAGCCCCAGTCCCAGCATCAGCACCACGGACACCGCTCCAGCCGCCACCCACTCCCCCATCTTGTCGCCGCCCCGCGCCTGGCTCCTCCTGCGTTGTTCCGGGGCAGGGAGGAAAAAAAGAGAGAAGAAATTATGATTTTTAAAAAATTCTACATACTCCTTATATATTTTAAACCCTTTATATACCTAGTGATTGTCTAGAAACTCTGTAGACAATCAAGGCCAAGTTCAGTTGGAATGCCATCTTCTTTATTCCATGTCATTTTCTACTTCAGTCAATTTTTCCCCCATTACTCACTTCTACTAAATACCTATTCTAAAAAAGTTATGCTATCTCCCTATGGTAATAAATTTTATAAGCTTATTCTGTACACCAAGAACAGTACTCATCTCACAGAAAAACTAGAAAACTTCTATGGACATATCTAGCTCAAGCAAATTGCCAGGGCTCCCTCTACAGTCAATGAAAGAAAAAATAAAAAACCAAGCCATAATCACTTGAAGATGAATGATATCGGTGATGTGCCTCATCAGGTAACTAGAAATAGTACAACTGAGCTTCATTAGGTCCTGAATTAGCAAACTCACCTCACCTAGCCACCTAATTTTTAGACAGGTTATTAACTTTTGGTAGGGTAAAATGGGAAATGATTGAGCTAGAAAGTGTAAGAAAGAATTGGTTGGCCATAGATCTAGACTCTGTCATACATTGCCATGGGTTGCTCTGTGATGTTGGATATACTCTTACATTGCAATCTAAACCAAACAGGTACTATGACCAATCAGAAATGATAAAACTAGACAATTTATTTAAAAGTGTAAGCACAGACCTCAGAGGAAAAGTTTATAATATATCTACCAATACTCAAGTTCAGATTTTTGGAACTGTGTGTCAAAGTATGCATGGCTAGAACCATGGAGAGTCATTTAAAGAAGCACAGACAAAACACAACTGTTATTGACCTTGAGCACTAGTAATTTCTGAAAATCAAATCATTTATGTAATGTCTTATTACTGATTAAGCACCCTAACTGTGGACAAATGAGTTTAAAACATTCCCATTCTTATTCCTACCAATACAAGTACTGAAAGCTTTTCAAATTAAAGGCACGCAAGAATACAAGCTGCTGTTAGTAACAGAAGTTCAATACTCCTGCTTTTGTACAACACTGTGACAGTGACAGAATTCACTTATACCAGGTATTATTAGTTCCATTAGTTATTTGATTGTAGTATAAAAGTCAGATTTTCTTGGGTCTGCAAGCCACAAGATACACATTTTTTCCCTAAGATTACCATGTGCAAACTATTACAGTTCAAAGGAGAGGCTCGCTGGGATGAAGAGTTCTCCCAAATATCTGTGGTCAAGTTAATGGGACACTTAGCATTCTTTACAAGACAAATAACTTGTAATTTGTTTAAGAATTTTCAGGTGCTGTTTTCTTTGTATTCTCCTTAATGAAAACTCCTTCTAAAAAACAGCCTACCAGTTTAGATTCCTTTTGTGAAAGGTCCCTTTCAGGACACGCTCACTGAGGTGACGAGGAGACTGCAGTGACTTGTGAGGGGCCGGGGAAGGGCCGGCCGGTGGGATTTACCGTGCCCTGCCCGTGTCAGACGGAGGCACGGCCGGGCCCCGCCGGCGCCGCTCCTCCGGGATGCGCCGGGATCTGCCGGAGCGGCTCCCACCGCGCCGCGCCGCCCCGCCGCACGGGGGCGCTCTCGGCCACCCCGCCGTCATTGG